>CAUOFW020002713.1:35474-208990 GCA_963454935.2 Ilex paraguariensis
GTGCTTTGCAAAACCAGAGGTACTATTTTAACTGCACTGGATTGCACAACAATTTCTCCTATTTGATTGATCTATGTATTAAATTTTTTTTGAATTATTTAATGATTAATGTGATATCATGTCTTTTGTTAATTTTTAAATGGTTCGATTTATCGAAAGTTTCAATTCGTTTGTTTCTAATATGTATTCTTGTTTTTTATTTTGTTTTGGTCTACTTTATAGGTACTTCAAGAAATAGAGAATTAGTAGAGGTTTTATTTTTGTCCAAGCTTTCTCTCAACGTATGTGTGCATAATTTTGATATGTATTATATTATTTGCTTAGTAATTGAAGAATGTCCATGTTGTTAGAAGTTATGAATATTCTGTTGGATTTATGTACAGAAAGTTCAAGGCCTTTTTTTTAATTCAACTGAGTTTCAATTTTGTTCAGCTAATATGTTTTTAGATTGGGAAAGGAAGGATTTATACTTTGACAGCAATTTTTTTTGCTATGATGACCAAATTAGAAAATGGGTACAGGAAAGGCATAAACCCATTCTTCCCCCATGATCATCATTAAAAAAAATAATGTTAATGAACAATTTTGGAAGTATAGACCTAAGAAAAAACATGATTTATTATATTGTAAGTATTTGTTCCATAAATCTTTATTGTTTGCTTATTTTTTTTTGTCATGTAATGTGAATTTCGTACAGAAACTTATGATTCCTGATTTGATTTAATTATTGATTTGAAATAAAAACTTTGATTCACAATGCTAATCTCGATTTGGCAACTATGCTTGTAACTATTCAACTCTTGACTGTTATTATTATCAATTGTGAGCTCTATAGACAATAATTCATAAAGGTTGACACATGGACAACTCACATATGTTGTTTTTCTCACTCTGTGAAGGTGACAAATAGAAGTACCTATCTATCACAAGAAGCATTTGCAAATACAATATATAGCTGTGTTAGTTCACAAATTGGAATTGACAATGCTCGACAGTTTGTCATATTGAATTCNTTATAGGTAATATACATTTTTCAAAACCATTCATATCGACAGTATCATCTGTTGATATATGATGAGTTGGAATTTATTGTTGTGTATTTTTCCATTGCATCTGTTTGGTGTACACCTTGACATTATCTAATATGTTTTGGGTAAGTTGCTCATGCAGTTCATTTTAATGCCTTTTCTTTTAATATGAATTAGAAGTTAATGATTTAACATTGACAAACTGGACATATTGATGTTTTTCTTGCTTTTAAGACAACAGACAGTAGTTATTAACTGTTGAGACTGTAATATGAGAAGTATAGTGTGTCATTTACTTATTTTTCTTGATAGGTTGAAGGGTAGTGATTGCTATGTATGCATTGATTCACAAGTACATTTTGTAGTATATTCATTGGTAGACTAAGAAGTATCTTCCTATGAGGAGGTAAAATCATCTTAGTCTCCTATTTTTTGTCCACTATCTATATCTATATAATATTTTTTTGATTTTTTGGTTGAGATGGGTTATAGAATTAGAAAAACTCCCAAATACAATATATTAGGTTGAGATAGAAAAAAGATAAAGAGTCGTTTTTTTCAAACTTTACTTTTGATGTGCATACAATTAGGCTAGGACTTCACATATCAATCCTTCGACAACTTAAGTTGAAGTCATGGTTTAAGCTTGCCCTTAAATGAATGCAATTAGAGGCAGGTTATGCCATGATTCCTGTTGGAAGGGTTCAATGCGTCTTTGGTAAACTAAAATTGACCAATTACAATAAGGAGCAACTGTAGCCTATAAATCTTGATTTCATAGCAAACCAATTCTGATTATGTCCCTAATCCTTTTCAAGGACGGTGACATTGCTGCAGATGGTGTGATGTTTGTGAGTATCAAGAGAAATATTTTAATCTGAGCATTCCAGATTGTTATCTAAAGTGGCAAAGATTGTTATAAATAGTTTTAGTCAAACATTCTTCAGTATGGGTTCTGTAATTTATGATAGTATATGAATACATTGTTTCACGTGCTATTGGATTGTGGAATAAATTATTATTGACGACTTGTCAACTTTTACAAGCAAAAGAATATTTTACGGTTGCTAAGTTAGACACCATCCAAAAATTCTCATACATATAATTTTCATTTTTACATGTGTTTGCGAGTCTCTACATGAGTGGTGCAGTGAAATCTTGGCACTTTCTTTTGCATCCCTATGTTTGATTTTTTTAAAAAAAGGAAGAAATGGTGAGACATGAGGCGTTATAACTTATGCAGCATTAATGGACTGGAATATAAAAGATCCTTTTAAGACTTAGGATGAATATTATGAGTCAGACAGGAGATAGACTATGCAAGTGATTACGTAATTTCTTTCTATAGCATTAACCAAATAGAAAACATTTATCCAGAGATTAAGTTACACTTGAATAGATGATATTACACACAGTTCTCCATTAGATTTTCCCCTTCTAGCTCTAGCACGTGAAAATTTCAAATTTTGATTGTATTAGACATTTTAAATTATACAAATGAAACTATATGTTGACACTTGACAATATTTGCAAAACTGCCTCAAGTCTAGAACCCAGCTGGCTTGGTTCATTTTATTAACTTGCAACGTTGAGCATGATAGAAAGTAATCATCAGAACCAACAACCGTATAACTATTAAATACCATATTTGCCCATCTCTATTAAAAAAAATAATGGAGCAATACTATTTACATTTAATTTATTGTCACAATTCATTATGACCATTAAATTGATTGTGAGTCCCATCAAACATTAAAACTAGATGTTAATTTAATAATTATATAATGAAACTATATCATTAGGTCAACAAATTATATTAGTCCTAATAGCATTTTAAAGATGGTATTATATGTGTCGACGTTTCCAAAATTTACTCCAATCCACTCAACATCGAAGATAGTATTCGTGGTTGAGGAGATTAATTTTAAAAGTTAAAAAAATATTCATATTTTATACAATATATTTTAATAAATATCAGATTAAATAAGTATTGCAGAGGAACTCAACTATATTTTAAAAGATGATGTAGAATAGGCTTTCATATTTAATTTATTTATTCTAATAATATTTGTGTTTTTATGAATGTTTGCTGAAATGATAGAATTTGAGAAAAGTAATCCACAACACGAATGTATAATATTTTATACTTGAACGGGTCCACGTGCAACGCATGTGCACTAACTAGTATATATAAGAGCGATCAAAATTTTAATCATTCCTATAATAGAAACAATATTTATAATTATACAAAATTTATCAAAAAATAAAAAAATAAAATTTTAACTAATTAACATAAAATCAAGTGTGTTTGTAGTCTAACAAAATCGAATGCACTGAATTCGGTTTATCCTATTATTTATTATTAATTTTTGAAATATTTTCAAAAACGATAAAAACTTAAAAAGGGAATTTTGAGGATCTCAACTATAGAATTTGATTTAAAATTGAAGGAGCTTATGACAAAATTGACGAGTCTCACTGAATTAAGTTTGGCTTATTTTGTTACTACTATTACTATTTGACTTTTTTGCTATGATCTGTACGTGTGTGAGTCGTTCTACTCCAAGTAATATGCTCTCAGATGTTCTACATCAAAATTTTAGTTTTGGTATATAATTTAATTTAGTTTGGAAACGGGATTATTTCAAAAAAAATTCAGAAACAAAGACAAGGTTTAAAAAAATTCCTTCTAAAATATTGTGAAACTTTGGCCTAAACATTCCGAAACAGTTTCATAAAAATTTTGGACTATATTTGACTTGTATGTCAAAAAATAATATTCAAAAACTATTTTTAGAAAGAAGTTCAGAAATAGTTTTGTAGAATACAAAGACAAGTGTTTTGGTATTTTTTTTTGTCGCAGAACTTGTTTGGTTATATGATTCTAAAAACAGTTCTACATAATAGAAAATAGTAAAAATTATTTAAACAATAATTCATAAAATATTGAAAACAAATATGTGGTAGTGATGGACGTGGTGGAAATGTGGTGGTGGTGGATGTAGTGGTGATGGAAGTGTGGTGATGGCGGTGGTGATGGTGATGGTATTTTCTAAATTTTGGAAATATTGTTTTCAAAAACAATCATAATAGAAATATTGTTTGGGAACGTTTACGATTTTTAATTTTTTTAAAAACAAAAAACAGAATCAAAAAATGAAAAACGTCTTTTTCTCATTTTTAAAAATCGCTTCTCGTATACGAAATGATGACAAAAAAAAATGGTTATCAAACGAGTTTTTTTTTCTTGTTTTCTCTAAATATCAAAATAAAAACGAAAAACGAAAAACAACAAACATAAACGTTATCAAACGAGACCTTTTTTTGTTCTCAATTTTCAAAAAATCAAAAATAAAAAAATGCTGGCCAAATAATTTTTTTTCCATAAATTGTTTTCGAAAATGGAAAAACAATTTATAAGATAAAAATCAAGCAGAGCCTTGGTGCTCTGAAACACTCAAAAAACTGTTGAAATTCAACACTGTATAACAATAATTCCGTAAGCGTTTGGGTAGAAATAAAATGAAAGTTTGATTCTTGATCTTCATTGAAAGTTTGGATGTTGAGCTTATGGATAGCCCAATTATGACCCGGCCCAATATAATGTATTCACAAGGTTGTTTGAAATAATTTGGGCCGTCAAGATGTAAATTGACAACAGACACCAAGTGGGTTACTAATGTTCTAGGTGTACCCAATATAATGATCGACATGGATCAAAATGGACCAATAAGCAAAACTACCAAGATCCAAATACAACCCTCGTAAATCTTCGTTGTGGTTACCGTTCAAAATTAGAACATGGTATCAAAAATTTAGAATTAATCACTTGCACCTATGGATGAAGTCAAGATTTTATCGTGAGATGGATTCAAAAATAATAATAATAATGGCACGATAAGAAATTTTATTTAATGGGGTTATTGAACAAGTTATTATTATTAATTAAATTTTTCGTTATATATAACATATCAAATAAAATTTTATATTATATGTTTGTAAAATTAGTTTTAGTTATAGAATATAAAAACCTTAAAAATTGATTCTTAGTTATAACCTTAAAAATTGATTCTTAGTTATCATCGTAAAAATTAATTTGGGTCATAATTCAAAAATCTAAAAATTATATTTACACTACTACAAGAATTAAGGGGTAAGCTGGCAGTTAATTGTTCGCGCTCAATGAAAACGTCACAAAAATCCGATGTTTAAATTTAAACTCTACCATATTTTAATAATAATTAATTAAAATCCTTTTTTTTTTTCTAAACTTAAACTTAAATTTTTTTTGGGCTAATCTCAATTTCACTTCAAAAGATCACTTCAATTATTCTTTTCCCTTTCTAGGAGATCTATGTCTACTTGGATTTCCTTTTGACTTTCAAGATTTGACACTATTAAACGTAAAATATTTATTGAATTTTTGAGCAAGATAGGTTATGTCCTCTTCTCCTAATTAGGGTGATTTGAATTTACCTCCTTCTTTAATTTTATAATTCAATGTAACACCTGCACTTTCTTGGGTGGAAGAAGGTTCATCTTAAAAGTCAAAACCAACATAATGAGGTTTTTGACCAACACCGTGGACATGTTGACACTTGTTTCAAGTGAGGTCACCTTGGCATGAAATCTCTCTAATAGAGATTTCAAGATTTTCTACTTAATTTTGGTACCTAATGCCAAATAAGAATTAATAATATCGCACAATTTGACATAAAAAAAATGCCAAAAGTTTCTTCCTCTAGCATCCTCAACATCTCAAATTGTGAGGTGTATCATTGGAGATGAGACATCTTGACCATTGGAATTTCTTCATGTAAAACCACAAGAATATCACATGCCTCCTTTGAGGTTTCACAATTAGCAACACTTTGGAACTCATTGGGTTTCACGAGATTGAATATCGTATTCAAGCCTTTTGAGCTCTACCCCGTGAATTTGATTTCAATATTCGGTCAAGTCATTAGGGATTTTAATTCAACCACAGGTTCATCACCTTCAACGTGTGTGGTGGTTGCGGGTGGGCTCCAACTCTCATCAAATGGATTTAAGAAATGTTTTCATTCGAGTTTTCTAATAAGCAAAGTTCGATCCATAAAAAAAAGTGATCTTCCAACTAAACAACCTTCCTTTTGAGNATCAAATGGATTTAAGAAATGTTTTCATTCGAGTTTTCTAATAAGCAAAGTTCGATCCATAAAAAAAAGGTGATCTTCCAACTGAACAACCTTCCTTTTGAGAATCTATCGAATACCAACCCGTAGTAACAATAGATTTCTTGAAGGTAAACAACAAGGGAAGTAATCAAAAATAAGATATGCCTACTTAGTGTCTGTAGACTTAGGGCAACATGCCTCATTTGAAGTTTCACAATTAGCAACACTTTGGAACTCATTGGGTTTCATGAGATTGAATATCGTATTCAAGCCTTTTGAGCTCTACCCCGTGAATTTGATTTCAATATTCAGTCAAGTCATTAGGGATTTTAATTCAACCACGGCTTCATCACCTTCGACTTGTGTGGTGGCAGCAGGTGGGCTCCAACTCTAATCAAATGGATTTAAGAAATGTTCTCATTCGAGTTTTCTAATAAGCAAAGTTCGATCCATAAAAAAAAGGTGATCTTCCAACTGAACAACCTTCCTTTTGAGAATCCATCGAATACCAACCCGTAGTAACAATAGATTTCTTGAAGGTAAACAACAAGGCACGTAATCAAAAATAAAGATATGCCTACTTAGTGTCTATAGACTCAAGGCAACTACGCCCTGATACCAATTATTGTTCAAGGAGGGGGAACTTGATATGAATCTTCTCTCACCATTATACACATGAAGACCAAGACACTATACCTACAAGGGGTGAATAAATTTTTCAATTTTAACCCAAATTAAATACCAATTAAAACCTATGTTTATAATAATTACATCTTCTCAATCAAATGTGGAAATTAACGATGAGAACTCTTTTTCAAACACCACTAATATTTGAACCATGACGATTGATTTTAATTAATATACAATTAATTCACTCAAATGTGTATAATAGAAAGTAAATAACACAAACAATTTGTTGATGCGAAAAACCCTTTTCAGGAAAAATCGCGGGGATCCTCAATGGGTTCAACAAAACTTAATCCATTATTCTCCAAGTTAACGTATAAGTACTCGAAACTTATATTTCAACCAATACTATGGTTAGACGCTCATTTTCTTACTACAACTCCTCGCCAAAAGTCCCTCTTCAATGTCTGATGTAGCTTTACTTGGACCTCTACGCCGCATGATTCGTCTAAGCTTTGATTGATTATGGGCACACCAACAATCCTCGATATGCACAAGCAAATGGATTTGTTTAACCAACAAGTTCGTTAACACCAATTTGTGAGGTTGGATAGAATCATTATTGGTAGCTTTTGGATCCTAGGGATTTAGGTTGTGATGGAAGCTTTTAAAGTAGAAAGATAGTTTTCTCTCTTAAAAATCTCACAAGAGACTTAACCTTGGTCTCGGAAATGCACTCCATATTTATAGGTTAGAATAAAGGTAATCTTAATAAATAAGAAAATTTAGATTCGTAAGTGACGGCTCGATCGGTGGGAAGGTAATCATAGGGCGGTTGGTACTGGAGTGAAAAATAACATCTCAAACCAGCGAAGGGCCGATTATGCTCTAGCGACCATGGGCACAACTTGAGCGAGTTCATAAAATGAGTTTTGTGCTGATCTCCCTTGGCCTTTTCTCTTTTTATCCCAAGTCATACCACTCTAGAGAAGGCTAGTAAGTATAGGGTGACCCCTTTAAGTTTTTAAGCCTAAAACCATATAAGAAGTGAAGAGTAAACCTATAGAAAATATTTAACATTTTTCACATGAGGATTAAGGTGAAGAGTAAACCTATAGAAAAACCAGGACTTGAAGTTTAATTCTATTCCAGGTCTACAGGAATAAGTATCATTTATGATTTTCAGACCGTTATTTAATTGCTTTGGGAAAAATGTTGTTTATATTTGGAGTTTGTAAACCTTATGGTTTGATTATGGTTTTACTTAGGTTTAATAATAATGGACGATGTTTAGTTTATTCTTCTGGTATTCATTAGTTGTGTGGAATGAGTCATTTTACTATTTGTCTTACCATTGTACTTTGCATTTATTATGTATTAGGTTGGTTGGTTAAGACTTTGGTGACCGATTCGCTGCCCACCCTACATGATCTAGGGTGGGAGTGTGACAAATTAGGTATTAGAACCTATGTTTATAAATTACTCGAGGATTAGGCTGGATCTGAAAAGGTTGTGTAGGCTTTAAGTTGAGAGATAGAGAACAATGTCTACTAGTTAATAGTATGATTAGTGTAGTAACTAAGACTAGTTAGTTTACTTTGTTTGTACAAATTAGAGATAGTTGCAAAAACAAATAGTATGAGTTTTGTATGAATTGTGACTAATACTAATCAAATTCTAGGATCTATTAATTCTTTTGTGTCTCCTAGAGTATCAATGACATTGGGTGTGGAACTCGAATCACTAGAGTTTGATTTCATTATGGAAACTCCTACTGGTGTTTTGAGTTAGTAGATTTTGTGTACCCATGGTGTAGGGTATAATGGAGAGCATCCGTTATTAGTTGATTTAATATTCTTAGACCTTAGTGGTTTTGGTGTGATATTAGGTATGAACTAGTTAGTCACGCACTATATGGCGGTTGTTCCACAAAGAGAGTCATGTTTCATCCTCCTGATCATAGAGAATTTAGTTTTGAGGGGACATGAATTATTTCATTTCCTAGTCTTATCTCCATATATGCAAGCCCGAAAAATGTTAAGGAAAGATTTTTAGGGGGTACATTGCGAGCATTATTAGTGTACAGAATGAGGGGTGTTTTTGGAAGAGATACCAATAGTGAGGAAATTTCCAGATGTAGTCTCGGAGGTATATCAGGTTGCCACCTATTAGGGAGATTGAGCTTGTCATTGACATGGTACCCTTTATAGGTCTTATCTCTAAGACTCCTTATCGTATGACACCAATGGAGTTGAGAGGACTAAAGGTTTAGCTTCAAGGGTTGTTGGATTTAGGGTTTATTCGACCTAGTGAGTCATCATGGGGAGCACCAACATTGTTCGTGAAAAAAAAAAAGACGAGAGCATGAAACTTTGTAGTGACTATAGGGAGTTAAACAAATTAAGCATAAAAAATAAGTATTTTCTTCCCCGCATTGATGATTTGTTTGACCAACTAAGAGATGCTAAATTATTCTTGAATGTTGACCTTCGAACGGGTTACTGCCAGTTGAAGATAAAAGCAAAATGTGTCAAAGACTGCTTTCCGCACTTGTTATGGGACTTAATGCACCAACAACCTTGTATGGATCTCGTGAATAGGGGGTTTAAGTAGTACTTGAATCATTTTGTAATGATATTTTATTGCTGACATCTTGGTGTACATGAAGAGTACTGAGGAACACAAGCTGTTGGAACGAAAATTCCAAAAGTCGTTGACAACACATATGCATCGAATATAAAAAATTTTCCTTTAAAACCTTACAAGGCAGAATTATGGTTTACCTTCGAAATCTCTTTTTAGCACGAATGCAGAACAGAACAACGACTACAGCTCGACGAACCTCGAGATCTTTTGTCGTATATCCCCCAACGTTGGAATTCGGATGTAGTGTGGGTTGCCAAGACCTTGGAATCCTTGCTTTCTCTTTCAGCCTCCCTAAAAAACGTGAGTAAAGATAAGATGTTGAAATAGAGAACCTAGACGTTTTTATATAAACTACGATAGAGACTCTAAGAAGAAATAAGGACCGGGCTCCCAATCGACTTAGGTTTCTTATGTTCAACCCAGAACAGACATCTTATATTCCATTAATAATAAGTCAGTCCACTAAAGACTTATTATTGATCTCTTGAGTCTTATCTAAAAATTATATTTAAACTCATTATTATATGCTTAATAATCTCGTCACGTTTAAAATTATATATGTCCATTANTAAAAATTATATTTAAACTCATTATTATATGCTTAATAATCTCGTCACGTCTAAAATTATATATGTCCATTAATTAAATAAATCACTGACAATTATATTTAATTGACTTCTTTTATTCCTTGAGACCTTACCACTCAACTTATTTATCATGTCAGATAATTAAATTCACCTATAGGGTTTGATATGGACAAAACTTAAGAGCTTCCTCAAGAGGACATCATCAACTTATTTAAATACTAGGACATGTTTTTCTTTAATATTTAATTTTCATCATACAAATAACATCGTCTTCCAATTAATCGAGCTTATGATCCAACATGAATTTCACTCTTTGATGAATCAAAGTGATAAATATTATGTACACGTGGTAATTAAATATTTAGGGATTAAGAGCATAAGCAATCATAATAATCATGAGGTATTTATTATTTTATTAAATCAGTAAAAGATAATAATATCAACATAAGTCTGTTCGTGTACTAGTGCAATAATCCGAGACATCAAACAATATTCTATAGTTAAGACAAACTATGTCATAATATTACACTACAATCATACCGATGACGTGTGCAATTTCATCTACGATTGTGAACATATACTCATATTATATAAGGATCCAATAATTTGGTCATCTGTACATAGGCTGAACTCTACACACTAGCTTATCTACAATGTAAAATATAAGACACACATGCATATCATATATAAAATATAATACAAATATTTTGCCCATATAGATTTTCAATAAAATGGAAAGAATAAATTTTTATTAATTAATAAATACGAGTTTCACTATAAAAAATAAACTTTTAGTATATTACTCTATGACTAGCAACATTTGAAAATTGTTCTACAGACTCTTTGGGATCGAAAGCTTATTCCAAACTTAAGAAATGTGAGTTTTGGTTGACCAATGTATCAGTTTTGGGACACATGATTTCTAAGGAAAGGGTATCAATGGATCCTCAGAAACTGGTAGCAATTAAAAATTGGCCTCAACCAATTAATGTGATTGACATATGTAGTTTCTTGGGTCTAGAAAATTTGTAGAGGGTTTCTCCAAAATACCTATTCCATTGACCCAGTTGAAATAGAAGAGGGTAGTTTTTCAGTGAATTGATGATTGTAAAAAGAGTTTTAACAACTCAAAGGAAAGATTGGTCTCTGCTCCGGTTCTTACCATACCTATAGAGGTTGGTGTGTATAATATCTACTGTGACGCTTCAGGAAAAGAGTTGGGTTATGTATTGATGCAATGTAGGAAAGCTATGACTTATGCTTCTAGGCAGTTGAAGCCCTATACCCAAAACTATCCAACACATGATTTAGAATTGACAAATGTGGTGTTTGCAGTGAAGATATGGAGACACTATTTTTTATAGAGACATATGAGATATATACAAATCATAAAAGTCTCAAGTATTTATCCGCACAGTGACCTGAACATGGGACAACGGAGGTGGCTAGAGCTAAACAATGACTATGATATGAAATTGCATTATCATCCAAGGAAAACAAAGTGGTTACAAATGCACTAAGTAGAAAATCTATATGGAGCGTGGTTTATTTGCCATAAATGTTTACCCTTAACTCTCTAATTCTTACGGAATTGGAAGTAGACTTGAAAGGTTACAAAAAGTGTATTTCATTAACATTTTGTGAACCGGCTTCCAACTAGGTTAAATTCAAGCTAGAATTTAGGGACAAAACGTGCGTCTAGACACACGAGGCAAAAATTTGTCCATCCTCGACCTTTTCTGAGTGTGTTTCTCCTATATTGTCACTATAAATACCTTACGGACTTATTTTAGAGGTCTTATACATGTTGTTTCAACCCCAAAAAGTCTAGGAGAGTCTTGGAGAGAAGAATAAGAGGAAGATAAATAGATTGGGTTTACTCTTGAGGGTATCAACGTGTAATCTTGACTAATTCTCTCCCTGGTCTGATTAAAGACATACCATCTATGTCGAGATTGAGGTATTCATGAGGGATTTATCCCTTATAGCTTGACTCCAAGAGGTTGTTAAAATTTAAACTCATGATGTTTGAGTTTACAATTTATCCCTATTACCACTTGAACTATCTCGTAAACTAATTATTCCAGTTTTTTACTAAAGGAAATGGAGTGAATAAATCAATTAACTTTTTGATTAATCAAAGTACAGCGGGCCAAGTTCAATCAAGACAAGGGGTTCCTACCAAAAATAAAATTAAGGCAAAGGGTGGTTTGTTTTTCCTAATGCCGAGTCCTCCTCTTCTTATTTAAGTATGCCTTTTTTGAAAAAAAAAAAAAGAAGATATATCCACAACTCGTTTAGTTCATGGAATATATCCTCCTAAGCACAACTTATTTATAAAGCGAGTTAGATAGATTAAATCATATTTTGTTAGCTAAGCATTCCATGTTTTAGATTCTTCAAGAACATCTAACCGATTTGATTATGGTGCCAAAAAATAAATTTTTAATATTATACCTTTATTTTTTGCCTAATAACCGAATGTAGTATTGTTTATTTATTTTAGAATATTGTTTTCATACGTTGGTATACAAAGGATTTCTTCGGAGATCAACATGTGTAATCCCTTTAACATAATCTTTCTAGGTGCTTACTTGAATAGGGTTCAAGATTTTCTTAAATGAATTCAATCACAAAAGTCACTGGAATTAACAAAAGAGAACAATTTTATTAATTTGAGTAGTAATATTCGTTACAAGAGATTGATAAATCAGTCTTAATTATAGTACTAATAATTCTTATTCTAAATTATATTAAACACCACACTTAAAAATGTTCAAATCATGGGTCTTTGATGATCTGATCGGGTCTTTCTTCTTGTAATTGATGCTCATTTTGTAGGCATTCCCTGCCAGTAGATATCATTCATTGTTATTAACAAAAGTGTACAATATGATGCAAACGCCATTAAAACTTTAATCAAATTTTGAATCTCAAATGATGTGGCATATGCATAGTTGTTGGATGCTTTTGTGAAAATTTGTGGGGCCTATTAATTTAGAAAATTTGCTAAAAATTTTGATGAACTTAACATTGTTAAATATTTTTTGAGAAATGTCATGTTGTTCAAATCAAAACCTAAATTTTATATTTTAAATACATGCACATCACCATTAAATGAAACAATTATTTTTTTAAAACCCACAAAATGATGTGTGGCACACTACTGTTCAGTTTTTTTTATGGTACCTCAGTCATATCGTCTAGATAACTATGTTACTGAACCTCAGAAACAATGAAAGATGAGGGTAGGGTCCGTATTTTTGTTGAGAAAATGTAGTTCAAGCAGTGCAATGGATTGCTCTTGCGTCACAGTCGACGTAAANGTCCGTATTTTTGTTGAGAAAATGTAGTTCAAGCAGTGCAATGGATTGCTCTTGCGTCACAGTCGACGTAAAGCTCCTGTCGCTTTAGTCTGAAACCCCACTGAAGAACACAGAAGGGCAAACGGTGTATCACCCTTGACGTGTCTCCACTGGAAGGTACCCTCGGAAAAGGCTTATATTCCGGTGCCCTTTTTTAGGTTTCTCACACTTTTCCAATACCCAACACCCAGTCTCTCTCCCCCCTCTCTCTACACAAACACCAAGTACTTTGAATCTCTCTCTATTCAGCCAAAAAAATCTATGACTGTTAAAAAAATAATAATAATTCTGAAAAATAATTTTTCCACATTGTAGTTAGACCCTTATTGATTAATATCTCTAAATTTTTTCCCATGAATTTAGGAGTCTGTTAGAGCCTTAACATTGCTCATTAATAATTGAAAGGCAGAGAAAAAATTGATTGGGTGTTATTATAATTTTGAAAACTACAAAGCTACTATTTAAAATTATAAAAAAAGGATAGGAAAGTTTGTCCCCAGATTTTCCAACTTTTTTTTCATCTCTCTCTCCCTCTCTTATGTAAGAGAGAGATGGAAAAGATATATGGAAGTGGAACGGCGCTTAATATTGGCCAGTTTTCATGAGCGCAAACTTTAACAAAGAAGGGACAGGTGGCTTTTGAGTCTAATGCCACGTGGCATGTGCTGTGGGAATTTCATATTGACGTGGCAACCACTAGGAGCTCAAAACCAAATAAATAGGCCTCCAAGTTAGAGCCCTCTGTTCTCTCCATCCAGCTCGCTCTCCCTCCTCCCTCTCCCAAAACTCTCCATCACTCTCTCTCTCTCTCCCTCCCAACATTTCTTTCTCCTCTCCTTTTCTTGAGAGAGTGCCAGTGAAAAAATGCCAGGGTTTGGTGAAGCAGAAACACCAAATGGAGATCTGTCCAGAGAACCTTGTCGGGCTGCCAACTCCCATGACTTCCAATCCATACTTTCTCCCTGTTATCCTATCACCCTCAAGGTATATATACACATATATAACTCCGAGGGACTGACCTAGTAGTAATTCATTGACTTGATAAACGTCTCACTTAGGAGTTGGTCAGACAAACATCCAATATCTAACATTTTTATATCTATTCTTTGGGCAAACATCCAGAGTATAAAAATGTAGGCACTGTGATTTATCGTATTACCAATAATAAATGAATTGACTCTGAGTTAACCTTGTTGACTCGGGGACAGAAAATCATGAGACTCAGTTGACCATCAAAATTGACTCTTCTGTTTGCGTTTTTGTCATGCAGTTTATGGACGTGTGTTACAGGGTAAAGCAAGAAAATAAGAGCAATGGAAGTTTTAAAAGGGTGTTCAGTAGGGGACCCACGTATTCCGTTGATCAAAGGTCAACGGTCTCAATTCAAGAGCGGACGATCTTGAACGGAATCACAGGAATGGTGTCCCCAGGTGAAATCCTAGCTGTTCTCGGCCCATCCGGCAGTGGCAAATCAACGCTCCTTAACGCACTTGCAGGGAGACTCCAAGGACACAACCTCACAGGAACAGTCCTCGCCAACAACCGGAAACTCAGTAAACCGGTCTTGAAACGAACCGGGTTCGTGACGCAAGATGATGTCCTCTACCCACATCTCACAGTACGCGAAACCCTAGTTTTTTGCTCTCTTCTTCGCCTGCCAAACTCNTGACGCAAGATGATGTCCTCTACCCACATCTCACAGTACGCGAAACCCTAGTTTTCTGCTCTCTTCTTCGCCTGCCAAACTCTCTCTCCAAGGCAGAGAAAATCTCCATGGCCGACTCAGTGATTTCCGAGCTGGGTTTGGTAAAATGCCAGAACACAATCATTGGCAACACTTTCATACGAGGCGTTTCAGGAGGAGAGAGGAAGAGAGTGAGTATAGCACATGAGATGCTGATAAACCCTAGCTTGTTGATCCTTGATGAACCCACATCGGGGTTGGACTCGACGACGGCGTATCGGTTATTTTCGACGCTGGGGACGGTGGCTGAGAAGGGGAAGACGGTGGTGACGTCGGTTCACCAGCCATCGAGCCGGGTTTACCAGATGTTTGACTTGGTTCTGGTCTTGTCCGAGGGAAGGTGTCTGTATTTTGGGAAGGGAAGTGAGGCCATGAGTTACTTTGAGTCTGTTGGGTTCTCGCCGTCTTTTCCCATGAATCCTGCTGATTTTCTGCTTGATCTCGCAAATGGTACGTAATTTTTTGTTTTCTACTTCAACATACGAATCACATACATACATGCATTCATACTATGTTTAGGCAATTTGCATTTTTTTAACAAAAAATAATTATGACGGTTAGTGGTTCAGATTTGTTCCCTGTTTAATTATTTATTAAAACTAAATTTATACCTTATAGCTTTTTTGTTTTTTGTATGAGGCGGAGTAAGATTTATCTCTTTGGTCCAATGGTACTCTTTACCTTATGAGGTCAAAGATTCAAGTTCTCCTTCCTCTTCCCTCTCAAAAAACAAAATAAAAAAGTTAAAACAAATAAAAAATAGTAAGATTTATCAACCCTATAGAATTGTCCCTGTTATTGTTCTTTAGACTTGTTGTCGTATGAAGGGACACATTATTCTAAACCCCACACATTGAATAAATTGCACTCGAGCTTAGGTTGTCGAGGGTTTATCTGCCGTCGAATTTAACCTTAGGCGACTTAAGGTTGACTTCAAATGTCTACTCATTTCTAGAGCTAACGTCTAGATATTTCTTCATGACTTGAAAGCCCAGCGAACTCTCTAAGTTTTCCTTGTACCATGGTGAAGAAACATTTAATAGCATTTAATTTGAAAGCTGTTAATACATCATCAAAAATAGCAAAGGACTAGTGGTACAGGAGCTAGTGTGGGCCTTTCTTAGAGAAAATGTCAAAATAGGTTTGTACATTATTTTTTTTTTTAAGGTTTGGACATTAGCCTTGGTCCTAAATGTACTAAATTGATCATGAACCAAATTCCATTTTTGGATCATATGGTACTCCAAATGACGTCTACACATGGCATAGTACACTAGAAAATAACATAACCTATAGTTCCAGTGGAATATGATAAAAACATAGATACATAGTCTGGTGGATGAGATTCTCGTTAAATATAAATTTTGAGAAGATTAAATATATATATTTTTTTTTTGCTCACACATGTATAAAAATTATTTTTGTTATCCAAATTGTTGATACTTAATTNGGAAGATTAAATATATATATATATTTTGCTCACACATGTATAAAAATTATTTTTGTTATCCAAATTGTTGATACTTAATTCACAATGATAGAGTTTTACTATTGAATCTTATCCTAATCCGAGATTATAAGGAGTATTCTAGACCCACTACTATAATATAGAATATAAATGGATGAAACAACTCATCGTCTCATATAGATTGGATGATGAACAATAAGATTTAAACTTAAGATCTCCAAATCAAAACCTTTGATATTTTATTCCTCCCAACTATTTTCCACTCATGGAAGTATCCCAATTNAATGGATGAAACAACTCATCGTCTCATATAGATTGGATGATGAACAATAAGATTTAAACTTAAGATCTCCAAATCGAAACCTTTGATATTTTATTCCTCCCAACTATTTTCCACTCATGGAAGTATCCCAATTGATTAGAACACCAATTATGTGGTGGTTGGGTGTGGCAAACTAGGGGTGGTGAGTGGTGGGATAGTGATCATAGTGGTGAATTTGTGCATAAGACTTGTTTATTGTTTGGTGAGGTGGAAAGGTGACCACTTTTTTCTTGAAAATTATAGTGAATAAATCGATTAGAAACGTGAAGACTTTGAACCCTGAAAGTTCGGTTAGTGGAAAGTATATTGTTCTGTGGCTCTTCAACACGTGTCCTCTTAGCTCAGTTGGTCGGTATTCCCCATTTTCTCTCTCCTTCCTTTTTCAGCTAAATCACCTTCTATTTCATTCCATTCACTCCTTTGGGAATGTGGAGGGGAAAGAAAAAGGGCAATGCTTTCTTTATAGAGATAAGTTTTATCTATTTCGATCAAATTCAATTATTTCTTATAAACTTTTTAAATTTTATTATTAGATGTAAACAGTGAATTCCATAAATTTAATGATAACACTTGATCAAATTAAAAATATTTTAAATTTAAGAGGATCATAATCAAGGATTAGTAGTGCCGCCCCATTTGAAAACCTAAATCTCGAAGTAGATGCATAACATTTGGAGTCTAGCTAGCATTTGAGATGAATAAGACGTGAAATATAAAGTGTGGTCTACATATAAAAGCGTGTCAAAATTTTTCTCCCTACCAATATCTTTCGACACGTCAAAAATGAACGAGTATTTTAATCTTTTACATTCTCTCAACTTGCCGTGATATACTTAACCCATTGTGTCTCAGTGAATTTGACAAANACACGTCAAAAATGAACGAGTATTTTAATCTTTTACATTCTCTTCTATTCTCTCAACTTGCCGTGATATACTTAACCCATTGTGTCTCAGTGAATTTGACAAAAGAAAGATTTAATCTGGCTTAATAAGTAGAAGGCCTGTTAGTCAAAGTTGTAGAATTTTAGACCCTTGTGGGTTGAAATAAGGGACTCAGTTTAATAAAGATACCATCCAACTAAGATTGTAATTGGTGGGAATGGATCATTTTAAGCCACTAATAGTTTCCAATCTGGAATTCATTGATGGGAGATGTAACCCACTATATGCTTAGCTTATTATTAGACAAAACAATTTACCAATCAACTAAGTTTATAGTATGGTATCATGACAATAGTTCAGATGGGGAAGTTTTCAGTGATTGGAATATCTAGGAAGAAACAACATGATTGATTCGATAAACATTCTATGCAGGTGATTGTTAGCTTTTTAGCTTCTTGTTTAAATGATACTTGGTTGGGTCGATTTTTGGTTATTAAAAAAGAAGAAGAAGAAGAAGATGATGATTATAGGATTGATTTTGGACCCTGCAGTCTCATCTGTCGACTTTGTAGTACTAATGGTCCTATGGATTATTGAAAAGACAAGACATTTGCCAACTTTCTTCTGATAGAAATGCAGCAATGAATGAATAGATTTGAGCATTGGATTTGAAAAGGAAGCCAAAGTAAGAACATAGCATACTCTGGTTGACCCTATAATGAAGGATTGTGAAAGTGACATGTTATGGTTCACCTTGAGAAGAGGGCTTTCACAACACATTATCTTTGAGTTTGCAGTGGGTGTGGCTACCACTTCTCAACTCCATACTCAAGAGTAAATACTAATGGTAAGCATTGTGATATTGTGATCACTTTAGAATGAGTTGTAGACTGTTTATAGTTCAATTTTCTAACATTTCAAATGACAGTTTATCTATTCAATGCGGAGGTATGGTAGCATACACTTCAAGTGCATATCCATTCCCTCTTTCAAAAATCACAAGACGGGATTATAAATTTTCTGACTCTTCAATGACTAGAGTGTCGTGTATTAGGTTGTCCTTTCTTGGGGTTGGGTTATGACTCAATAGTGAAGTTTTCTTATTATGATATGGACTTCATTGAACCAAGAATATAGTATTTCTTTGTATGATTTTGTAAATCTGATCATTTTTAATTAGACTGTGCAATAGAAAGAATTTAAATTATCTTTTTTCTCGGATGACTTTGAATTTTAGAGATACGTCTTTGAAATTTGAAGTCCAACATAATATAGCGTGAGCTCAGAAAGTCATTTAGACTGAATTGACACTTTATTACTATTTGGAAAACAAAATTTATTAAATTTAAAGTTGAAATATAAATGTGAAAATTTATTACATTTAAAGTTGAAATATAAATGTGAAAATTGTGTCCAATTCAAATATTTTAAAATCCTAACTATGTTGACTCTTCAAGGTCGGGTAATATCTTATGTAGAAAATCTAGGGAAGTGTTTGAAAATCTAGATTTGAATTTTGGACCTTGGGACACAAGGGTCCCTAAATTTTGTGGCCAGCATATTTTTCCCTAAAACAAATAGATGTGACATGTCACTAAGCAAAGTCTATAATTAAATAATGCTTTGTTGGAGAGCATGTTGAGATGGGATTATCTTTTGGGGGGATTGTTTAAGGGCTGGACATATGCAAGTTCAGAGCATTAGACAAACCTAAAGTGGGTATTGTTCCTTCAATATTTTATCATTGGACACAATGATGGTAGTATGGTAGCATATATTAAGGGAAGGTGACAACATTGCTTGCGTGAGATAGCATATCTATCTTTTATTACATACTCACCTTTATTCATTAACGATTTTCAATCATAGTCAAGTTGATTTGTAATGTCCATATAGTAAATAGATCGACATAAAATCATACTGATTGAGTCGATTTGTGCACGACACGAATTCAACACAAATTATTATCAGCCTTACATCTCACCAAGAGGTTGGTACTATGGTTCAAGGGAAATCGGCANGGTCCATAAAGTAAATAGATCGACATAAAATCATACTGATTGAGTCGATTTGTGCACGACACGAATTCAACACAAACTATTATCAGCCTTACATCTCACCAAGAGGTTGGTACTATGGTTCAAGGGAAATCGGCACACTTATTTGAACTTTTACGTTAATATCTTTTTTTTCATAAACTCTAGCATTTACACATGCAGTGTTAACATTCATGATATCTATATAATAAGATAGTTGGTTTTTGAATTTATGGGGATATATTTTTCTCTCAAATTTCACACATACTGATTATATACACACTTCAGTTGTATACATACTCCAATACATACATAATGTCATAGTGTAGTATATAATAACTTCAATTACTGGGTATCGCTAACCTTCTTTTATATTGTCCGGTGAGTATTATGTATTCAAATCTGTCAAGCCATGAAGTNTTTAATATCTTTTTTTTTCATAAACTCTAGCATTTACACATGCAATGTTAACATTCATGATATCTATATAATAAGATAGTTGGTTTTTGAATTTATGAGGATATATTTTTCTCTCAAATTTCACACATACTGATTATATACACACTTCAATTGTATACATACTCCAATACATATATAATGTCATAGTATAGTATATAATAACTTCAATTACTGGGTATCGCTAGCCTTCTTTTATATTGTCCGGTGAGTATTATGTATTCAAATCTGTCAAGCCATGAAGTTAGGACTTGTGGGCCAAATTTTATAATTAAATGTTCGACCCAATTTTAAATGATCCCAATTCAACAAAAAAGAGACATTCTCGATTCCCCTCGTATCCTTAACATAATTATCCATAGCTGTGGTTGAAAATGCATACATTTTCATGACTGAATCTGAGGAAGCATTGATACCACCACAGGTTTAGACTTTAGAAAGTGTTCTCTTCCTTTTCTTCCCCTCCCTTTTGGTACCTAGAACTTGAGTGTGTACTGAGAGGCCACCACGTGTTGGGTGGGTTTACAAATGAGGACCAATTCATACCCCCAAAGTGGACTGTCTGCTCTTTGAATATTTTGAGAACAATGAAAAGGAAGAAATGAAGTGGGGGTGGTGGTCCAATCCATGAGCAGCACCAACTTCAGTGGACTCCCACCTTACCACCACCATTGGATAGCTTTAACTAATTACCTCTTCCGTGCTACTTATTACTTGCAAGTGCAATCCACTAGTTCTCCATTTATCATGTTATTAAAATAATAAATTAGATATTATCATTTTTATAATGCAATTATGACATCTTTATTCTCCCATATAATTAAAACGCCGTATTTTAGGGTTCGTTTGATTAGTAAGAAAAAAATGATAAAAAGTGAAAATGATATAAAATAAAGTGAAAGAAAATAAAATAATAGAAAATATATTTCATGCATGTATTTGGTTAGAATAAAAATTTATGGGAAAGTTTTAAAAAATTTCATTTTATTATTTGAAAGAAAGTAAACGTATAAGAAACTTTTTACAATNATGATAAAAAGTGAAAATGATATAAAATAAAGTGAAAGAAAATAAAATAATAGAAAATATATTTCATGCATGTATTTTGTTAGAATAAAAATTTATGGGAAAGTTTTAAAAAAATTTCATTTTATTATTTGAAAGAAAGTAAACGTATAAGAAACTTTTTACAATTGTCTAAATTACACTTAATTATATTAAATCGGTCTAAAAAATAAAAAAAATATGCAATTATAATTGAAAGTTAATTTTTTTTTAAAAAGTGACTAGAAACCTAATTCTAAGACAATCAGCAAAATAAAAGTCTTTGGGTCAAATTATATGATTAATCAAATTCATACCAAAATTTTTTAAAATTAATAACCAATAAAATATTTTGGGTCCGTTTGGTTAGGAAGAAAAAAATAATGAAAAGTGAAAATGATAGAAAGTAAAGTGAAAGAAAAGAAAATGATAGAAAATATATTTCCATACATGTGTTTGGTTAGAATGAAAAATTTACCGGAAAGTTTTAAAAAAATTCCATTATATTGTTTGAAAAAAAGAAAAGTTATAAGAAATTTTTTATAATTGTCTAAATTATCCTTAATTATATTAAATCAATCTAAAAAAGAAAAAAATATATGCAATTATAATTGAAAGTTAAAATTTTTTTAAAAAAAATGCTCGAAACTTAATTTTAAGATAATCACCAATACAAAGGTCTTTGGGCCAAATTATATGCTTAATCAAATTCATACCAAAATTTTTTAAAATTAATAACCAATAAAATATTTTGGGTCCGTTTGGTTAGGAAGAAAAAAATAATGAAAAGTGAAAATGATAGAAAGTAAAGTGAAAGAAAAGAAAATGATAGAAAATATATTTCCATACATGTGTTTGGTTAGAATGAAAAATTTACCGGAAAGTTTTAAAAAAATTCCATTATATTGTTTGAAAAAAAGAAAAGTTATAAGAAATTTTTTATAATTGTCTAAATTATCCTTAATTATATTAAATCAATCTAAAAAAGAAAAAAATATATGCAATTATAATTGAAAGTTAAATTTTTTTTTAAAAAAATGTTCGAAACTTAATTTTAAGATAATCACCAATACAAAGGTCTTTGGGCCAAATTATATGCTTAATCAAATTCATACCAAAATTTTTTAAAATTAATAACCAATAAAATATTTTGGGTCCGTTTGGTTAGGAAGAAAAAAATAATGAAAAGTGAAAATGATAGAAAGTAAAGTGAAAGAAAAGAAAATGATAGAAAATATATTTCCATACATGTGTTTGGTTAGAATGAAAAATTTACCGGAAAGTTTTAAAAAAATTCCATTATATTGTTTGAAAAAAAGAAAAGTTATAAGAAATTTTTTATAATTGTCTAAATTATCCTTAATTATATTAAATCAATCTAAAAAAGAAAAAAATATATGCAATTATAATTGAAAGTTAAAATTTTTTTAAAAAAAATGCTCGAAACTTAATTTTAAGATAATCACCAATACAAAGGTCTTTGGGCCAAATTATATGCTTAATCAAATTCATACCAAAATTTTTTAAAATTAATAACCAATAAAATATTTTAAGAAAAATATGGGTAAAATAGGAAGTTTGTTACAGATCATAATTTTTTTTTGCATTTTCTTGTGTTTTTTACAAGAAAAAAAGTTAGTTATTTGTGAGAAAATTCAAGTATGAAATAAAATTATTTTTTTCATCATTTTCCTTTTCATGCTAACCAAACACANTAGATCATAATTTTTTTTTGCATTTTCTTGTGTTTTTTACAAGAAAAAAAAGTTAGTTATTTGTGGGAAAATTTAAGTATGAAATAAAATTATTTTTTTCATCATTTTCCTTTTCATGCTAACCAAACACATGAAAATTTTTAAAAATTTTTCTTTCTTGCATTTTCTATCATTCTCCTGCTAAACAAACGAACCCTTTAAGAAAAATGAGGGTAAAATAAGAAGTTTGTTGTAGATCACAACTTTACATTTGCTTGTGTTTTTTACAAGAAAAAAAAGTAGTTAATTTGTGAGAAAATTCAAATATGAAAGAAAATTATTTTTTCTATCATTTTTCTTTTCATACTAACCAAACACATGAAAATTTTAAAAAATTTCTCTTTCTTACATTTTCTACTATTCTCCCGCTAACAAACGAATCCTTAGTAGATAAGGGTTCCCCCTTTAGGAACATAGATATTAGACAATTTTACCCTTATTATAGAGAGAAAGATTCTAGCAGATGAGCAATTGTTATCCCTTTGCATNTTTTTTTTTTCTATCATTTTTCTTTTCATACTAACCAAACACATGAAAATTTTAAAAAATTTCTTTTTCGTACATTTTCTACTATTCTCCCGCTAACAAACGAATCCTTAGTAGATAAGGGTTCCCCCTTTAGGAACATAGATATTAGACAATTTTACCCTTATTATAGAGAGAAAGATTCTAGCAGATGAGCAATTGTTATCCCTTTGCATAGTTATTTTAGTACTCAAATGAGATCATAGATGGTGCAATGTATCAAGAAATGGTGGAACTTTTAAATGGCATATGATCCCCTGCTCCCTAACATTGTCTCTACTTGTTTGCCTTAATTGAAAAAAGTACCAAATTAGATATGGTTGGGTCAGTAGAATGAAATACACCTACTTGGAGCAGGGCACGGGCAAGAACTACATCNATTATTCTAGTACTCAAATGAGATCATAGCTGGTGCAATGTATCAAGAAATGGTGGAACTTTTAAATGGCATATGATCCCCTGCTCCCTAACATTGTCTCTACTTGTTTGCCTTAATTGAAAAAAGTACCAAATTAGATATGGTTGGGTCAGTAGAATGAAATACACCTACTTGGAGCAGGGCANCCCTAACATTGTCTCTACTTGTTTGCCTTAATTGAAAAAAGTACCAAATTAGATATGGTTGGGTCAGTAGAATGAAATACACCTACTTGGAGCAGGGCACGGGCAAGAACTACATCCCCCGCCTATAGAGAGTTCTAGAAACTATTTTTCATCTCACTTCATCATAGATAAGCAAGGATCTTCCTTGATTACAAAACTCAAAAAAGGAAAGAGTTAAGCATTTGTAATGTCTAACATCGTACCTATACTTCATAAATTTTCCACCATGTAGTTGGGGCACTAGTACTCAACTATATCATTGGAAGTCGGTCATTACAAAAATCTATGATACATTCTATTATTTGTGAATGGTAGCTAACTTGGTTAATAAATCATGTAGGTGTGAGCCACCTTGATGGTGCAAGTGAGAGAGAAAGACCCAATGTGAAACAATCCCTTGTATCATCCTACGACAACTTGCTAGCCCCAAAGGTGAAAGTTGCCTGCATGGACACCTCAAGTACTATACCAAAAGAAATTATGATAATTGAAAGCCACAAAAAGCACAGAATCAGGTTCATCAATGGCTTCTCCACTTGGTTTAATCAGTTCAGCATTCTCCTCCAAAGAAGCCTCAAAGAGAGAAGGCATGAAACCTTCAACTCTCTCAAGGTCTTCCAAGTGATTGCAGCCTCATTATTAGCCGGTTCCATGTGGTGGTGCTCGAATTTTCGTGATGTTCAGGATCGACTCGGGCTACTCTTCTTCATTTCCATCTTCTGGGGAGTGTTCCCATCTTTTAATTCTTCATTTGCCTTCCCTCAAGAGAGAGCAATCTTCATGAAAGAAAGGGCTTCGGGTATGTACACTCTCTCGTCCTATTTTATGGCACGAATTGTGGGCGATCTACCAATGGAGCTCATTCTCCCGACGTTTTTCCTCACCATAGCCTATTGGATGACGGGGCTAAAACCTGAATTGGGGGCCTTTCTTTTGACACTCTCCATTGTGCTCGGTTACGTGCTCGTGTCTCAAGGGCTAGGCCTTTTTCTTGGAGCTCTGATCATGGATGCCAAACAGGCTTCAATGGTGGTCACTGTCATAATGCTAGCATTTGTTTTGACAGGTGGGTATTATGTGCATAAAATGCCCTATTACATGGCTTGGATCAAGTACATTTCCTCCACATTTTACAGCTATAGGCTTCTGATTAATATCCAATATGGAGGAGGAGAGAGAATTTCATATTTTCTGGGTTGTTTCCACCAGGGAAACAATAGTGCAAGTTGCAAGTTCATTGAAGAAGATGTTGCAGGGCAAATCCACCCTGCAATGAGTGTCTGCATCTTGGTTTTCATGTTTNCAATAGTGCAAGTTGCAAGTTCATTGAAGAAGATGTTGCAGGGCAAATCCACCCTACAATGAGTGTCTGCATCTTGGTTTTAATGTTTGTTGGTTACAGATTGCTGGCTTACTTTGCCCTGAAGCGTATTAGAGCTTAAACCCTTTTTTGACATTGCAAAATAGGGCCATTGGATTGGCATAAACTATGGTCAAGATATGGGAAAAATAATAGTACTTTGTGAAACTAAGTGTATAAAATTGTACGAGAGCAAGTCCTTCAAGATTTACTTGCACTTGGCAAATGAACCCACATTTATTAATGTTATTCAACCTTTCGTTATTAGTAAACGGATAATTGTTTTTATTACATGCTTTTGGACTTGTGATTGCAACATAATCTTTTGATGCACACAATCTAACAATCAACATCGGTTAAACCAAAGTTCTATCTTATCATTTGGTCCACAATTGGACTACCTCATTTGGGTTTATTGATCCTCTGGAACAATGTAAAGGAGGAGGTACACTCCCCTGAATATCCCATTAGAGGGAATCATTAATAGACTGTGTGTTGGACCAAAATAGTTTTTTAAGTGTAAAAATTGAGTTTTTGATCAATTTTGAATTTAAATTAAAGTGGGACCCGTTCGTTGTTTCGAGTACTATTTCGTGGGTTCATATTCTACTCCTTGAAGAGAATAATGTAATATATTTACTTGCTCAAATTAAGTAAGAAATGAATGAAAAAATAAGCTCCAAAGTGACCCTCTTGAATTGTGAAATAAAGGTTGTGCAATGTGAGATTTGACACCAATCCCACATTGGTTGATTAAGAAATTCTACATAGGCATATATAGGTCAAGTTTGTTGTATGAGATTGGGTCCTAAGGGGTACCACAGTTTTATGAGCGAAGCGAACACCTACATGTCTTTGGTTTAATCACACGCGCGCGCCGCCCGCCTCACCACGACCCAGTTGGGTGTGGGTGTGCCCTATCTTTTTAGAAAAAATTCTTTTAATTAATGAGCGGGAATTTCTTAACCCAAAATTCAGATGTGTTGCTTCACTCCAGTCCGAATTAAGTTGTGTCTGTTCATACAGAACAGTTACACAAGTGGTGTCTACTGATTCTGGGTTGTGTCTTTTAGTTTGGTGTCTATCCGAAAAGTCACCAAAGTATCTATAAATACCCAGACTCATTACCATTCTGTATTCATTACAATTATTAGTATCAGTTATATACAGAGTTAAGTCAGACATTAGTGCATAACATTATTGGCACTAAGAAGTCTGCATTTGGAGAGTATATAACTCAAGTTTGGTTCGCTGAACGAGTAGATTGGAGTGTTACATTTGCTCGTGTAAAGATCATTGTATCTTGGGAGGCAGACGCTCGATATTCCATAAGCATCGTGTGTGGGGACGAAAATCTGTCTTGAGGATATAATGTCAAACACTAGCCTTAATCTACATCAACTTCAATAACAGTTCATGTTCTGCAACCGAGTTAGTATTTATTTTGATTTACCAAACAATTACGTGTAACTGTTTGCTGTTACTGTTTCGTAAGACTGCTGTAACTCTTTCGTGTAAGATTGGTTCTGTGTAACTATTTTCTTACTGTTTTGTTATACATTACAAATTTCAAATAAGAAATTTCAATAAGTGATTTTACAATTTTGGAACACCAGAAACAACACTATGTATACAAGCATTCGTGACAGACCCCATAGTAAAGTCCAAGAAGAGGCGTTTGCCTCCTTGATATAACTTTAGACTTTGATTAGGTTAAAATGGAATAGGTAATTAATCCGCTAATAACTCTTGGGTGTTCTTCAAAAAAATCACACTATGCTCAGTCCGATATTCATACAATATAGGCATTGCCACACTATGCTGTAAAAAAACCACATCTAATATTATAATCAGTTTAGAACAATAAGACAAACTCAAATACACAACATAATAACTAGGCGAAACAATTACAAGGATATAACAATATTATTTCTGCTCCCAAAACTCAAACTTACCTATTAACTCTNAATTATATGATTAATCAAATTCATACCAAAATTTTTTAAAATTAATAACCAATAAAATATTTTGGGTCCGTTTGGTTAGGAAGAAAAAAATAATGAAAAGTGAAAATGATAGAAAGTAAAGTGAAAGAAAAGAAAATGATAGAAAATATATTTCCATACATGTGTTTGGTTAGAATGAAAAATTTACCGGAAAGTTTTAAAAAAATTCCATTATATTGTTTGAAAAAAAGAAAAGTTATAAGAAATTTTTTATAATTGTCTAAATTATCCTTAATTATATTAAATCAATCTAAAAAAGAAAAAAATATATGCAATTATAATTGAAAGTTAAAATTTTTTTAAAAAAAATGCTCGAAACTTAATTTTAAGATAATCACCAATACAAAGGTCTTTGGGCCAAATTATATGCTTAATCAAATTCATACCAAAATTTTTTAAAATTAATAACCAATAAAATATTTTAAGAAAAATATGGGTAAAATAGGAAGTTTGTTATAGATCATAATTTTTTTTTGCATTTTCTTGTGTTTTTTACAAGAAAAAAAAGTTAGTTATTTGTGGGAAAATTTAAGTATGAAATAAAATTATTTTTTTCATCATTTTCCTTTTCATGCTAACCAAACACATGAAAATTTTAAAAAATTTCTCTTTCTTGCATTTTCTATCATTCTCCTGCTAAACAAACGAACCCTTTAAGAAAAATGAGGGTAAAATAAGAAGTTTGTTGTAGATCACAACTTTACATTTGCTTGTGTTTTTTACAAGAAAAAAAAGTAGTTAATTTGTGAGAAAATTCAAATATGAAAGAAAATTATTTTTTCTATCATTTTTCTTTTCATACTAACCAAACACATGAAAATTTTAAAAAATTTCTCTTTCTTACATTTTCTACTATTCTCCCGCTAACAAACGAATCCTTAGTAGATAAGGGTTCCCCCTTTAGGAACATAGATATTAGACAATTTTACCCTTATTATAGAGAGAAAGATTCTAGCAGATGAGCAATTGTTATCCCTTTGCATAGTTATTTTAGTACTCAAATGAGATCATAGATGGTGCAATGTATCAAGAAATGGTGGAACTTTTAAATGGCATATGATCCCCTGCTCCCTAACATTGTCTCTACTTGTTTGCCTTAATTGAAAAAAGTACCAAATTAGATATGGTTGGGTCAGTAGAATGAAATACACCTACTTGGAGCAGGGCACGGGCAAGAACTACATCCCCCGCCTATAGAGAGTTCTAGAAACTATTTTTCATCTCACTTCATCATAGATAAGCAAGGATCTTCCTTGATTACAAAACTCAAAAAAGGAAAGAGTTAAGCATTTGTAATGTCTAACATCGTACCTATACTTCATAAATTTTCCACCATGTAGTTGGGGCACTAGTACTCAACTATATCATTGGAAGTCGGTCATTACAAAAATCTATGATACATTCTATTATTTGTGAATGGTAGCTAACTTGGTTAATAAATCATGTAGGTGTGAGCCACCTTGATGGTGCAAGTGAGAGAGAAAGACCCAATGTGAAACAATCCCTTGTATCATCCTACGACAACTTGCTAGCCCCAAAGGTGAAAGTTGCCTGCATGGACACCTCAAGTACTATACCAAAAGAAATTATGATAATTGAAAGCCACAAAAAGCACAGAATCAGGTTCATCAATGGCTTCTCCACTTGGTTTAATCAGTTCAGCATTCTCCTCCAAAGAAGCCTCAAAGAGAGAAGGCATGAAACCTTCAACTCTCTCAAGGTCTTCCAAGTGATTGCAGCCTCATTATTAGCCGGTTCCATGTGGTGGTGCTCGAATTTTCGTGATGTTCAGGATCGACTCGGGCTACTCTTCTTCATTTCCATCTTCTGGGGAGTGTTCCCATCTTTTAATTCTTCATTTGCCTTCCCTCAAGAGAGAGCAATCTTCATGAAAGAAAGGGCTTCGGGTATGTACACTCTCTCGTCCTATTTTATGGCACGAATTGTGGGCGATCTACCAATGGAGCTCATTCTCCCGACGTTTTTCCTCACCATAGCCTATTGGATGACGGGGCTAAAACCTGAATTGGGGGCCTTTCTTTTGACACTCTCCATTGTGCTCGGTTACGTGCTCGTGTCTCAAGGGCTAGGCCTTTTTCTTGGAGCTCTGATCATGGATGCCAAACAGGCTTCAATGGTGGTCACTGTCATAATGCTAGCATTTGTTTTGACAGGTGGGTATTATGTGCATAAAATGCCCTATTACATGGCTTGGATCAAGTACATTTCCTCCACATTTTACAGCTATAGGCTTCTGATTAATATCCAATATGGAGGAGGAGAGAGAATTTCATATTTTCTGGGTTGTTTCCACCAGGGAAACAATAGTGCAAGTTGCAAGTTCATTGAAGAAGATGTTGCAGGGCAAATCCACCCTGCAATGAGTGTCTGCATCTTGGTTTTCATGTTTGTTGGTTACAGATTGCTGGCTTACTTTGCCTTGAAGCGTATTAGAGCTTAAACCCTTTTTTGACATTGCAAAATAGGGCCATTGGATTGGCATAAACTGTGGTCAAAATATGGGAAAAATAATAGTACTTTGTGAAACTAAGTGTATACAATTGTACGAGAGCAAGTCCTTCAAGATTTACTTGCACTTGGCAAATGAACCCACATTTATTAATGTTATTCAACCTTTCGTTATTAGTAAACGGATAATTGTTTTTATTACATGCTTTTGGACTTGTGATTGCAACATAATCTTTTGATGCACACAATCTAACAATCAACATCGGTTAAACCAAAGTTCTATCTTATCATTTGGTCCACAATTGGACTACCTCATTTGGGTTTATTGATCCTCTGGAACAATGTAAAGGAGGAGGTACACTCCCCTGAATATCCCATTAGAGGGAATCATTAATAGACTGTGTGTTGGACCAAAATAGTTTTTTAAGTGTAAAAATTGAGTTTTTGATCAATTTTGAATTTAAATTAAAGTGGGACCCGTTCGTTGTTTCGAGTACTATTTCGTGGGTTCATATTCTACTCCTTGAAGAGAATAATGTAATATATTTACTTGCTCAAATTAAGTAAGAAATGAATGAAAAAATAAGCTCCAAAGTGACCCTCTTGAATTGTGAAATAAAGGTTGTGCAATGTGAGATTTGACACCAATCCCACATTGGTTGATTAAGAAATTCTACATAGGCATATATAGGTCAAGTTTGTTGTATGAGATTGGGTCCTAAGGGGTACCACAGTTTTATGAGCGAAGCGAACACCTACATGTCTTTGGTTTAATCACACGCGCGCGCCGCCCGCCTCACCACGACCCAGTTGGGTGTGGGTGTGCCCTATCTTTTTAGAAAAAATTCTTTTAATTAATGAGCGGGAATTTCTTAACCCGAAATTCATATGTGTTGCTTCACTCCAGTCCGAATTAAGTTGNAAAATTCAGATGTGTTGCTTCACTCCAGTCCGAATTAAGTTGTGTCTGTTCATACAGAACAGTTACACAAGTGGTGTCTACTGATTCTGGGTTGTGTCTTTTAGTTTGGTGTCTATCCGAAAAGTCACCAAAGTATCTATAAATACCCAGACTCATTACCATTCTGTATTCATTACAATTATTAGTATCAGTTATATACAGAGTTAAGTCAGACATTAGTGCATAACATTATTGGCACTAAGAAGTCTGCATTTGGAGAGTATATAACTCAAGTTTGGTTCGCTGAACGAGTAGATTGGAGTGTTACATTTGCTCGTGTAAAGATCATTGTATCTTGGGAGGCAGACGCTCGATATTCCATAAGCATCGTGTGTGGGGACGAAAATCTGTCTTGAGGATATAATGTCAAACACTAGCCTTAATCTACATCAACTTCAATAACAGTTCATGTTCTGCAACCGAGTTAGTATTTATTTTGATTTACCAAACAATTACGTGTAACTGTTTGCTGTTACTGTTTCGTAAGACTTCTGTAACTCTTTCGTGTAAGATTGGTTCTGTGTAACTCTTTTCTTACTGTTTTGTTATACATTACAAATTTCAAATAAGAAATTTCAATAAGTGATTTTACAATTTTGGAACACCAGAAACAACACTATGTATACAAGCATTCGTGACAGACCCCATAGTAAAGTCCAAGAAGAGGCGTTTGCCTCCTTGATATAACTTTAGACTTTGATTAGGTTAAAATGGAATAGGTAATTAATCCGCTAATAACTCTTGGGTGTTCTTCAAAAAAATCACACTATGCTCAGTCCGATATTCATACAATATAGGCATTGCCACACTATGCTGTAAAAAAACCACATCTAATATTATAATCAGTTTAGATCAATAAGACAAACTCAAATACACAACATAATAACTAGGCGAAACAATTACAAGGATATAACAATATTATTTCTGCTCCCAAAACTCAAACTTACCTATTAACTCTCTCTCTCTCTCTCTCTCTCTCTCACACACACACACACACACATTCTTTATAACCCTCGTTTTGTGAAAATTTCATTCCAAGTATTTTATCTTCACACAAATAGATTTCCCAACACCTAGGTGTTAGTATATATGATTTAAAATTAAATTTTATTATCATTTATTCATATTAATAGTTTCAGCCCACATTTATTTTATGATTATGATTTTAATTTTTGATTGTTGAAATTCTTTAGGAGGAGTTATATGTAATAACTACATATATCATTAATATATATATATATACATTGGAGTTACTTATGTTGGAGTTACTATATGAAGACTAGTCGTTGAAGCCAAACATTTCATATATATTTATATAGCCTTAAAGGATAAGGGCTATCCATTAATATATAAATAGACATGTGATCTATCTTCCTTTGATATAGAAAAACATCTTTCATATACATATTCTCCTTCATTCTTTACTAGTTTAAGTGTGTTTTGTGGGCAACTTGGGTGAGATCAGTTCGTTATAGAGAGGTTCACGCCTACACTGTAGCTTATCTCGGATTGTTGTATATTGAAAAAAGAACGTCGAAAAACTTTGTGCAGAGGAGACGTATCTCTTCTTAGAACAACGTTCATCTCACGCCTCAATCCAAGCTATTCTAAACTTATTTTTGATCTAAGTTCCATTGAGTTTATTTGTATGTTTATTTAATTTATGAATCTGTGATTTTATGTTTTATTTTCTAACAATCTAAGAAGAGATAAAATTAAGTTTAGAATAACGTAGGAAAACTTGTTTTTTCTATTTGTTTATCCATTTCNTTAACAGATTTACCTCATGGTAGTAGACTGATAGGTTGTAAATGGAAATTTAGGAAAAAGTTGAGAACAGAAGGATCTATAGAAAAATTCAAAGCAAGATTGGTTGCTAAAGGGTTTAATCAAAAAGAAGGAANATCAACACTTTAGAAGATGGCAACGACAAATGAAATTTTGGTTGACTATTTTGGGTTTAATTTATGTGCTTGAAAAACCTACTCAACTTNAGAAGGATCTATAGAAAAATTCAAAGCAAGATTGGTTGCTAAAGGGTTTAATCAAAAAGAAGGAATTGACTTTTTTGATACCTATTCTCCTGTAACAAGAATAACAACCATAAGANGACAAATAAAATTTTGGTTGACTATTTTGGGTTTAATTTATGTGCTTGAAAAACCTACTCAACTTNGGAAGGATCTATAGAAAAATTCAAAGCAAGATTGGTTGCTAAAGGGTTTAATCAAAAAGAAGGAATCGACTTTTTTGATACCTATTCTCCTGTAACAAGAATAACAACCATAAGAGTTTTAATAGCCATTGCTTCAATATATAACTTAGAAATTCATCAAATGAACATTAAAACTACATTTTTGAATGGTGATCTAGACGAGGAGATTTATATGGAGCAACCCNTTGAGGAAAATAGACATATCCAAGTCCAGACTAATTAAACAACTACTGTTGATGGAACTAGTACAAGTTTAGTCCCTGAAAAGTCAACAAAATCTGCTTCTGATATAGAAAAAGACTACCTGTGTCATGGCAGAATTCTTAGTGCACTTGTTGAACCTATCTATGATATTTTTTGCANATATAACTTAGAAATTCATCAAATGAACATTAAAACTACATTTTTGAATGGTGATCTAGACGAGGAGATTTATATGGAGCAATCCGAAGGATTTGTAGTACCAAGTCAAGAAAATAAAGTGTGTAAGTTGGTCAAATCTATTTACGGTTTAAAACAGGCTCCTAAACAATGACATCAAAAAATTTGATAAAGTAATACTCTCAAATGGTTTTGTTATAAATGATTCGGATAAATGTCTTTATNTCCATGAATTAAAGATGAAGGGCATGAATTTTCAAGAAAATTTTCTTGTTGCTGGGTTAATTAAAAAATTACCTCCTTCTTGGTCTGAGTTTGGTAGAATGCTTAAACAAAAGCCTCAAAGATTCTCTTTTGATGAGTTGCTAATTTCACTTAGAATTGAAGAAAAACANTAAAAAACTGAGAATGGGTGTGTAATACTTTGTCTCTATGTGGATGACATTCTGATTTGTGGAACCAATGAATATGTGATTTGTGAAACTAAAAATATGCTTTCAAATAATTTTGATATGAAGGACTTGGGCCTTGCTGATGTTATATTGGGAAAAAAATTAATAAGAAATAAAGATAACATTATTTTAACCTAATCTCATTATGTTGAAAAATTGTTGAAAAATTTTAATTATTTTGAGTATAAACCAGTGAACACACCATATGATCCACATGTACACCTAAAGAAAAATTTAGGTAAAAGTGTATCACAACAAAAATATTCATAGGTTATTGGATCATTAATGTATTTAACCAATTGCACTAGGCTTGATATTGCTTATGCCGTCAATAGACTAAGTAGATATACTTCTAATCCCAATCAAGAACATTGGAAAGCTATTGAAAGAGTATTTCGATATTTAAAAGGTACCTTAAATTATGGTCTTCATTTTCCAGGGTACCCAACAGTATTGGAAGGATTCAGTGATGCTAACTGGATCTCAGATTCAGATGAAACGAAAGCTACTAGTGGCTATGTTTTTATGCTTGGTGGTGGAGCTGTGGCTTGGAAGTCAACAAAGCAGACTATTATATCTCGGTCAACAATGGAAGCATAATTTATTTCATTAGATTCAGCTGCAACAGAAGCTGAATGGCTAAAGTGTTTATTATCAAATATAACTCTCGGTAGTAAGCCTATTCCAGCAATTTCTCTACATTGTGACAATCAAGCTACAATTGCTAAGGCGAAGAATTCCAATTACAATGAAAAAAGGAGGCATATACGGATCCATCATAATTCTATCAAACAGTTGCTTAGTCAAGGAGTAATTGCACTTGACTTTTTGAGGTCCGAAAATAATTTGGCGGACCATCTTACCAAAGGGCTAGCAAAGAGGCTAGTTCAAAGTTCATCGAGGGAAATGAGATTAAAGCCTATATGTTAGTCATTGCAGTGGACACCTAACTCTGTGATTGGAGATCCCTTGAAGGAGGTTTAATAGGTAAGAACAAAACTGTAACATGACTATGTTGAGCACTGAATTGTAACAAGGGAAATTTCTAGTCCCATTTCTAAGGTGATAGTGCTCTAAACTGTGATGGTGATAAGGAGGAGTAAATCTCTTAATGAGTCCAAGGCAGGATTCTGCAGGGTGTTGGTCACAGAATATCCTTGGAGGGTTCGCCTATATGTGTGTTTGTAGTGAGGCCGCTACTATGGGATGTAGGCTAATCCCAAATGAAACACTCATGAAAATCAAAATACTCGCGCATGGCCGTAAGAGCGCAAAACTAATTAGAACTTGATCTAATACCCATATCATGTGTGTGACGAGTAGAAACTTGAATTAAAGAGCCTAGTTCAAGATTTGTTCACTATGGTTCTTCAGATGGAAGCTCGTTAACGCTAAGTGAAGGTTCAAGTCTAGAAGACACCAATCACCTACTGCATGGTATTGTTTCCCAATTTATTTTTATTTAATTTTAAATCCTGTGGGGGATTGTTAGTATATATGATTTAAAATTAAATTTTATTATCATTTATTCATATTAATAATTTCAGCCCACATTTATTTTATGATTATGATTTTAAATGATTTTAATTTTTGAAATTCTTTAGGGGGAGTTATATGTAATAACTACATATATCATTAATATATATATATATACATTGGAGTTACTTACATTGGAGTTACTACATAAAGACTAGCCGTTGAAGCCAAGCATTTCATATATATTTATATAGCCTTAAAGGATAAGGGCTATCCATTAATATATAAATAGACATGTGATCTATCTTCCTTTGATATAGAAATACATCTTTCATATACATATTCTCCTTCATTCTTTATTAGTTTAAGTGTGTTTTGTGGGTACCTTGGGTGAGATCAGTTCGTTATAGAGAGGTTTAACACCGTAACTTCTCTCGGATTGTTGTATTTTGTGAAAAGAACGTCGAAAAAATCTGTGCGGAGGGGACGTGTCTCTTCTTAGGACAACGTTCATCTCGCGCCTCAATCCAAGCTATTCTAAACTTATTTTTGATCTAAGTTCCATTGAGTGTATTTGCTATATTTGCATGTTTATTTAATTTATGAATCTGTGACTTTATGTTTTATTTTCTAACACTAGGCACAACGATATGACGCTTTGGAGGCTTCGAGATCCCTGGATTTTCTTAAGGTCGCATTTAGCTCCTCATTTTCGTGCTTCTAATTCATTGAAAGAAGAGCACCAATGTTCTTGGGTTGATGACTGCTTGTTATGAACCGAGCTGTAATAACTTAGCAAGTTGTATCCAAATATCAAAATAATTCTGAGGGAGGCTGTCGATCCCCCCAAGTTGTTTGGAAACATTATACACAATAGAGCTTCGTTTTTCCTATGGATTGCCATCCAACTTTTTATAATGATGAATGTTAGCGGTTGGGTCGGTCCTCCCATCGTAGGGCTTAAAGTTCGGGATCGTGAATTTATTTGATACTCTTTCCTTTTCTATTCACCTGCTAAAGATGGACACTTCGATTCTCCTAATATATTCACCCGTTGCTCTTCTAGCTAGCTCTTTAGTAGATTTTTGTTCAGACCTCTTTAGCTTGCTATCAAACTCTTTTGTTATGAAACGTTTCGAAACGTCCTCTTGTTCCTTAACTTGAGTGAATTTCTTCCTTCTACTTTTTGTGTCGGTGTCCTTTCTTTGCCTTCCTCTATTCCTTTTTGTGCTAAGACTCGGTTCAGCACAGATGGGTTCATGTTTTACCCTAGCGTGGCAATCTAACGTTTCAGAGGCTTCCCAATCCCTAAAGTTTCTTAAGTTTGTCTTTAGCATCTCATTTTCCTACCTTAGTTTTTTGGTTCTTGGGAATTTTTCAGAATATCGTATTGGGCATCCAATCGGTCTTGGAGAGATTAGACTAGTTTCATAAACGTTGAGATAATCCCATCAGCACGTGGGGTATTCATTGGTTTTCTGGGCTTCATCTTAAGGGTAGTATCTCCCTGATGACATGTTGTCTGGATCTTCGTCATACTCATTAGCATCCTGATTGTTGTGTGGTGATCCGATTATACTTCATAGATTTGACATGGCTCTTTCATTCACAATTTTTCCACAGATGATGCCAATTGTAAAAGCGAAAAATCTCTTACCTCCCAATGATTTAATTGGAAAAAAAAGTGAACAAGGGTTGCACTATTCCTCCTACAAAATGAACAAATTGTAGAGACCAGGGGTGAGCCAATTGGAGGCACTCTGATGCTTAAGTTAGTAAGGATCCTAAAAAAAATGAAAAAGGTTTATTGGATTAGAAATGCGTACCTTAGACTCAAGCATCATCCAATGTTTATAGTGTTGCATGGCAGCTATTATGCCAAGATTTCAGCTGTCGTCTATTATTAGGTGGCACATTTAATTATTTGCTAGATTACTTTTGATTGATGTTGGAATTTCTCCTAGATCTTTTGTTATTTGCTCATTAGTTAGGGTACGCTTATAATGCTCACCTAGGATTTAAACAACGTTCTTATTATTTCAGCCTTATCTCTAGTTCTTATTATAGCCTAACTATCTTATTTACTGAATGATTCAATTTGGAGGGCTGATTGTAAGATCTGCTCCATCTTGCTTATCATTCGATTTGTTCGAGCATTGCAACCATTTATTCAATTGGTTGTAATGGAGATAGTAGTTTCCCACGTTCCTCTTGCACTTTTTTTGTCATGTGCTTTATGACACGTGGTCTCATTAATTGTTTCAATCATGTGTGATTGTTTTATGCTCCTTCATATATGTTACAAAGTCTTTCCAAGAATTAGAGTTGAAGAGTTGGATTGATTATTAAGGAGGACTTTTGGACTAGAATTTCAATCGCGGTTAATGATTAATCTAATAGTCACTACTCTCATTGTTGGACTTTAAGGTCGCAGGTTCATCGTCTCCCACCCTTTTAGTATCGGCAGATCAAAAAGAAAAAGACTAGAATTTCAATTATAATAAGATTAGTTCCACATTGGTGTAAAGTAACAACAATCCTTCTCATAACACAAATCTAGACAATCGATTGCTCATTTGGACAAGATAAACATTTGTATGTCTATTGTATTTGTTTATTTCACTCGATAAAAATATTATTGTAAATTTCAAATGAAGTAGGGTTTGTATATCTAAAAAGGCTATTGATTTTACAATTTTACATTTGTAGCTATTAATTTAAGTAATTACTTACAAGCAATGCTATGGGACTTAATTCAATGTAGTCAATGAATTAGTTGTGAGTTCTAATGTTAAATGAAACTCACTTCTAATCTAATGACTATATTAAATCAGGTCTCGAGATTAGGTCTTAATAATATTTTTTATTACTAAAATGCAGAATTCAAAACCATTCAAGGCCCATTTATGACCTATTAGAACTGGGCCAAAAGGAAGGACTGCTGCTTTTGGTCCAAAGTAGGCTCGGACCCGAATGAACATTAGTGGGCCGGTCAGCTTGTTGGCGACCCTTTTATTTCCTCGCTTTGAATTTCGAAGGGAAATAGCGAGAAAAAACACAGCAAGATCTCAACTGTAAACAGCGACAAATAAACCAAACGAGAATCAAACCCTAGGTGAGACAGAATCGGTTATGGAGAAACTGTCTTCAAGTTCCAGTGGCTCGCGAGAGCTCCAGTGTATTGGGAAATTGGAAATCGTCAGACCAAAGCCAGTCGGTTTCCTCTGTGGCTCCATTCCTGTCCCCACTGATAAAGCTTTCCACGATTTCAATTCCGCTCTTATTCCGTCCACCCAAACGTAAAACAATTTTCCCTTTCTACACATACATATATTGTTTACACCTGTATTTAGATGTATGCACACTCAAAGAAACACACACGTGTCCTTTTATTTGTATCTGCTCATTCCTGTTTCTTAATTGCTTATTGTTTGTTTGAGTAAATGTGTATGTGGTACGTTTTCAATTTTTTGACTGCTTTGTGTTTTGATAGACTTCTGGAAGTTAGGTTTGGTGTGTGTGCGGGCATTTCTATTTCTCAATTTCTTGTTGTTTGGTTGGGTTCGAATGGTTAGGTGGTGTGGTAGTGGGTTGTGCGTGTGCGCGTTTCTATTTATTCTGCGCGAGTGGATGTGTCTCTTTGTGGTTGCTTGGTTTTTGATGGAAGTCTAGAAGTCAAATTTGTATGTTTGTTTCTATGTGTGCATTTCTATTTGTTGATTCCGTAGTGTCTCAATTGAATCTTTAAAGTTAGATGTGTATGCTTTTATTTCTTACCACTGGTTTCTTTTCTCTTCTGTTTTTCTGTTAAACTTTTTTTTAGCACAATGGTGTTTATTTGTGGTAATCTCGAATTTGACTTTTTTTAGAGAGGGAGCTCCGAGATATCGGATGATTCCAACTGAGACTGATCTCAATATGCCACCTCTGCTTTCGACTCTGCCTGAAAAGATGCTTCCAATAGCAGCCGTACAATCAAGGACCACTGGAGGTATAAATTATCTGTTTGAATGTATGGTGTTGATAACTTTATAATGTCTGTGTTGAATGAGAGTACTTTAATTAAGTGGTACTGTCCCATGCCTTGAACTTTTTGTGACATGCGCGGCTTGGACGGTGAGCTTCTAGGGGAATTGTTTGATACTTGGGATAGGAGTGAATACAAGAAAAATGAATTCACATGCATTGTTTGGAGTATATTACATATTAGAATTAAATGAACGGAAATATCAATGAGCAGTGTCAAAAGATTTTCAATTCTTTCATAAAGCAATCATTAAAACAAATATTGGAATTTCATAAGGTCTATATCAAGGTTTTTAAAATTTGGATCCAATCTTGGCTTGATGAAGGTGGCTAAAGAATATGGATCATAAGATTGTATTAAGAATCGTGAGATCCTACAAACTGAAAAATGGGACTTAAATTAAATGGGACACTACAGTTATCTTAAATACCAGAAATAAGATAAAGCTAATGTGTATGTAAAATACAGAAACATTGTGAAAAATATATAGAACTGAGGAAATAATTAAAATTTGAGAAACTGTCGTCTGGATATTGGAGAGGAAATCACATGTGTATTTTGTGATGAGAAACAAGAGATGTGGAGTTTCTTGATCTTAACTTTAACAAAAAGATAGAAATAGAGGAAGAGCAAAAAAAGTCGAGAAACTGTTAAATAAGCAATTTTGATTGTACGACATCCAACAAAAAAAGTATAGGAGAGTTAAAATGGAAGACAAACTTGATTGTGATCACTCATCGAGTGAGAAGAAAATAAGTCTACCAGTTGTTTTTAGCTTTTTAATAAGAGAGAAAAATGACTGAAGAGAGTTTTCTGTAACAAAAAGAGATTTTTATAGCTTTTCTCACCGGTAGAAATCCCCAAATAAACTGAGAATTGCATTTGATAATCACATAGGACTAGTATTTAAGAAATAAAAATAGGTTGGGCCAACGATTTGCCTCTAGGATCCTAAGATCCTATGATTTAGATCAGGATTTTGATAACCACGGTCTTTATAATTCTACAACAACATATTTAGCTAGTTGCTTTGAGTAAATTTCTTTGGTAGTTCTTCATAGTCTTATGGTTGACCATACCTTGATTACTATATTCTTAAAATGTTCTTCTCGTGGGAGATTTTTATGAACAATGGTGGACCCAAATTTAGTTTTTTTGTGTGTGTGTTGGGGGTGGGGGGAAGCATATGTGCAATTTTTTCTCTTGTTATAATTGTATAAAAAATTTTATTTAAACTTTAAACATTCAAATTTGGTTGAAAAAAAGTCATATAAGATGTTAACAAATAAAAGTCAATGAAACTGTGGTAATTTCTCTTCTCTGGAAGAATTTTGTAATTCCAAGCATGTAGAGTTTTAAGAAATTGGATGCAACAAAGCGGGGTTGGAAAATATGCATTAATTGAATTGAACCTACTAGTGCTCTAGCTTCACATAAATAGAACATAGATGCAAGTGGATGTAAAATCCGCTATTACTTGCGGCCTTTGTTATGGAGATGAACACTGAATGCCTTGTTGGATATATACCAAGGAATACTAAATCACATCTCATATGGAACAGAAGAGAAAAGCAAACATGAGGATTTAAAAAAAAGTCAAATGAAGTGGGGTCCTACTGGTGGAACTGAATGATGAATCTCCCATTTTTTTTGAAAGAAATAGGGGAATAATTATGATAAACAGACGCACAAACACAGTCTCCCATATATAGCCCTTGGCCGCTTAGATCCAACCACTTGGAAATCTAAATTCAAGATTTCTAAACTGGCATTGGCTTTGAGTTGCTCAGTGTGAGGTTAGCCTCTCAAGTACTTCGATCTTCCTTTAGGTGACAATCCTTTGTTTGAGTCTTTCTAGGATCTGGTCATTCAGAAAGTTAGATGGATGAAAGAAAAACTCTCTCTCCCCGAGGGGAGGATTAACTCTTGTTTAGGATGTATTGGCAAGCATTCATGTCTATTTCATATCTTTTTTTAAGATGCCATGCATAGTGGTAAATAGATTTGAAGGGATGATGAGAGAGTTTTTGTGGGAAGGAAAAATAGGGGAGTAGAAAGGATCATTTGGTTAGATGGGAGACTATGTCTTGGCCAAAAGAAAAAAGGGGTCTTTTAGTATGAAATTTAATGGCTCGGAATGTGGCTTTGGTCGGAAAACAGCTATGAAGATTCCTTGAAGAGCATAATTCATTTTGATATTCGGTTATCAAGAGCCAGTATGGGTTACAAATTAATGGGTGGAACACTAATAGGGTAGATAGGGGAAACTACCAAAATCCTTGGAAATTCATTTCTTAGGGACTATGTTGTTTCTCTCAAACGGTTAAGTTCATTATGGTAATAGGAAAAGAGTTCGATTTTGGGTGGATATATGGGTTAGGGATACGGCACTTTCAAGGTTATTTTCTCCCTTATTTCGATTTTCTTGTTATCATGAGCATAGCATTGCGCCATTGGTCAAGTCTCATTCTACTCCGCTTTCTTGTAATTTTGGGTTCCATAGAAACCTTAATGATAGGGTAATTTTCGTATGTGGTTTTGATTCTATACTTGCATAACTCATTCACTTTCAATCTTGAAGTGTTGGATAAAAGATGGTGGGTCATTGACCCATTAGGCTTATTTTCTCATAAGACTTTCTTTGACTCTTTAATTGATGTTCCCTCAATCCCTCTCTTTTACCCGATATGAAAGATTTGGAAGGATACAATGCCATTGAAAGTGCAAGTTTGCACATGGGTCATTTGGAAGGATAAAGTGCTATTGAAAGTGCAAGTTTGCACGTGGGTCATTGCTTATGGTAAGATTAATACTTATGATACGCTCCAAAGAAGGAGGCCTTCAATGTGTCTTTTGCCTACAATGGTGTGTCATGCGTAGGGGAAATAGTGAAAGTATAGATCATTTATTCTTGGCATAAGTTATTTGAAATGGTGGGGTTTTGTTGGGCAGCCCCCCATTCATGTTTTGTCATTGTACTTTATTTGCCCTTCTTTGGAAGGAAAGAAACTTAAAGGATTTTTGAAGATAAAGTGGAAGTGATGGAAAGACTATGGATCAGGTTTATTTCTTGGTTTCTTTTTGGGCTTCAATNCCATTCATGTTTTGTCATTGTACTTTATTTGCCCTTCTTTGGAAGGAAAGAAACTTAAAGGATTTTTGAAGATAAAGTGGAAGGGATGGAAAGACTATGGATCAGGTTTATTTCTTGGTTTCTTTTTGGGCTTCAATAACAAACGACTCTGAAAATGTTCGTTTTTTTTACATTACATTAAGTTGGATAGCTTCTTATAGTAGTTAGTGGGTGGTTTGATTGGTGTTTTGGATGTGTTTTTGCTTTGTTAAGACTAGTACCTTGAGGTTGTGGTTGCTTTGTATTGTTGCATTGAGGATGCTTTTTTTTTTTTTTGGGGGGGGGGGGGGGGCGGGTGTTGGACGTCTTGTCCAATTTTGCATGAATTATGTAACTTTTCATTTAGTTCATTAATAAAATTGTTGTTTCTTATCAAGGAAAAAAAGATAATATTTTGGAAATATGTGATTTGTATTATGATTTGAGCACCATGTTTTTATTTTCTTTCTTATTGGTGCACATCATGTCTCTCGCATGTTTTTCTTAAAAAATAAGTTTTTTGGAAAGGACCAAATAGTCTACAAATTCATGTTTATGGTTATCTCACGTTGAAAGTAGAAAATACTTTGTTTTAGACTTTCAATTCAAGCACACTCTACTAAGATGTATACTAACACGATCCTTAATGAATTGATGTAATTGAATTCATCTCAAATATTAAAATTCGGGTTCAACGTGAATTTATGTAGAAACAAAGATCAAGTCTCGTCACTGTAGTTACAATCCTCTTCGCTCCTTAAACCTTGTTCTTTGTATCTCTTACTCTCTTAGGCTTTCATTCTCTCACCTAGTAGTAGTAGTAGTACATCTTTTTGTCCCTCTCAGATCTAATCTCCTTTAGCCAGATGTCCATTTTCTCAATCACCCTCGAAATTTCCGAAACAAATTGAGTAAGATTTTTTTTGATTTTACCTAGCTTTTTCACCAACCAAACACTCTTTGATGTCTTTGTTTGCACTTGCTACAACATGCATTGACTTATTCTTCATACTTCCAAGAGAACAATGGAGCTTGAGCATTTTGGTTACGAGGGTGAGTGAGACTTGGTTTCACTTCGATTGATGTTTTGGCGAAAGGTCTGAACCATCATGGATTGAATGAGGTTCAAAATTTGAGAAGTGCTCTTGCAATATGAGTTGAGACCAATCTTCTCTATGCTATAACAATATTATCATATTTCTATGTTTNATGAACCATCATGGATTGAATGAGGTTCAAAATTTGGGAAGTGCTCTTGCAGTATGAGTTGAGACCAATCTTCTCTATGCTATAACAATATTATCATATTTCTATGTTTGTGTTTATTTTTGGAAAGCTACTCATTGCGTGGCTAAGTGACGATAATGAGTCATTTTAGAGTTTTTTGTACAAGTGTTCATGTGTGGGATTCTGCTTAATGTTTGGCTTAATTGAGATAATGGTGATCTTTTAAAAAAACAACTCTAGTTTAATCTATGAAGCACGGGCACGGGCACAAGCACGGACACGGATATGCGGATTCGATATTTTTAAAAAAAATAGAACACGAATACGTGGATAAATATATTTAAAAATATTTTTTATAAGACTATATAATAAAAACCCAACATTTTTGGATAGATACTAAAACAAGCAAACTACCACATTATCATAAAATACCAAAGTCATTAGATAACAGTAAGAATAACAAAAAAATCATTTTTTCATTTAATCATCATCCAATATTCATAGTTCAACTTCTTAAANTCATTAGATAACAGTAAGAATAAAAAAAAAATCATTTTTTCATTTAATCATCATCCAATATTCATAGTTCAACTTCTTAAAATTATAATAGTTAATATCCAACACTTAATATCCTTACACATAAACCAAAAATAAAAAAGATTGTTCATCCCATTCATACAAAAAGTCTCATTTGAATCATGATCATTAACCTTCAATTGCCTCACCACCGCCACAGGCACCACTACCTCCTCTATTACCATCCTCAGTAAAAGTTGTGCAATTTCAAGTTCTCTTACAACCTCAAATGAATCTAAAGAATTTTCGGTAATATCTCACATCTTAGTTTTTCCTTGCATATATTGTGGAGTTCTTGATAGAAGGAGGAGATTAAAAGATGGAGATTGTTATAAATGAAAACCAAGTGTTCGGCATGTTTTGGTGCCATCCATGGATCAAAATATCGTTTCGAAACAGTCGAAATGTTTTCGTTTCTAAGGAGACCGAAACGAATCAGTGATGGAATCGAAATTCTAATATTTCGAGGGATTTCATANTGAAACAGTCGAAATGTTTCCGTTTCTAAAGAGACCGAAACGAATCAGTGATGGAATCGAAATTCTAATATTTCGAGGGATTTCATAATGTTTTGAGATGTTTTATAATATTTCAATGGATTTGCACAATTATTTCGGAGTATTTCACGGTATTTTAAGATACTTTGATATATTTTGATCAATGTTTAAAAAAAATAATTCTTAAATTTTTTATTTTTTCATTATGTTTCCGAAATGGGTTAAAACGTTTCCGAAACATGTCGAAACGTTTTCGTTTCTTAAGTGACCGAAATAATACACCGAAACGAAATTTTAATCATTGGTGCCATTTTATTCCTTCTCACGAAGTGCACAAAAGAATAAGGAATCCAATTTCTATCACAACTTAATGAAGAAGAAGGTTGCAAAAGTAGCTTCAAAGTTAAAATTTGAAGCAAAGGTGCACTTGCCCTATGGGCGACCCACCAATTTTTAGGATCCATTCTGTAGCGATCATGAATTGAGTCAATATCCCTAAAATCAATTGACTTTGTTGAGAAATTGCTATATTCCTCATGTACCTTTGCAAGTTCCTCCGGAGCAGAAACATATTTTTTTATGCATTTCACTCTTTTAGAGAAACCTCCAAATCTTTGTTCGTGGCACCTCGAGTACGGTCCTCATGAAGCCATTAATTGCTATAGTACATTGACTAAGAGAAGTAAGAAATAAGAAGCAGGAAACAATAAGTAGTTTATGATTAAGAGGGGAAATAAGTCTAAGAATTTGATATCACCTTAGATTCAATGAATGGGCTAGGCAATGGAGGGGGCTGTTGTTTTTATTCCAACGATCAACAAGGATTTTATGCACTACATCATAAAACGTGGATAATTCCTCAACTCACTTTCCTTCATGCCTATATATTGCAATCCTTACTTTTTCTATCATGGTATCCAACATGTCATATACCAAGTGAAGACAAGGCTTGTACGTATCATAAGCCTTAAGCATATCAGACATAGGAGCTATAAATGCAAGTGTGTAATCAATGGAATCCCACCAAATGTCATCTAACACCTTCTCTTTCACAATCTTAGATTTCCCCACATAATCTTCTCGATAATCACTTCACCTCTCACTAATAATCATGGTTTGAACACTACCTTTTATGAACTTAAATCTCTTAAGCATTACAAGCATCGAAGCAAAACGTGTACTTGCAATGGAAAACAATTTCAAGGGGACAAAATCTTAATAAACACAACCTCATCCGCAATATCCATAATCTAAGAACACACATCAAAAGTTACTTGATGATTTTCAACATTTTTTGCCTCACAAATATTTTGCAAAGCAAGGTTAAGTGTGTAAACCACGCAAGGTGTCCAAACTATAGCCTATATCTTTCAATTAGATGGCCTACCCCTGAATAATTCTTAGCATTATCAGTGCTCACTTGAATCACATACCTACCTTATTAATCTGTTCTTTCATAAAATTGAAAACAAAAAACTTATCTTTAGTTTCACTCGAACAATCCATTAATTTACGGAACATAGGCCCACCTTTCGCATGGCTATAAAATTGATCAAGTGCCTCTTTTGTGAGTCTCTCCATCCATCACTCACGATACTTGCACATTTTTCTTTCCATGTGCTTTGAATGGGTTGTAACAATCTCTAAACATTAGTCTTTTCTTGTTAAAGTGAACTAGTCCTCAGAGAATTATACCGATGTGGCAAGTAACCTCAAAGAAGATTAGATGCGGCAAATGTAAAAGAACTAACAAAATATGGGTTCCTTGCAAGGTGAAATAGTAAGGTTCCAGAGTAAAACCTTCTAGCAATAAGTGCATTTAAATGATCACGAGTCTTCAAGTTGAATGCCTTTTCAATAGTCAAAGTACTCCCACTTCTAGTCGCCTTTCTTTTTTTTGAACTTAGAACCCCCTTGATCAAATAATAGCCAAATTATCACCAAATAACACACACACACTAGGAGGTGATGGTACTTTCTTTGGTGCATTCTTCCTCAATCTTTCTTTGGCTTCCTCCTCTAATTTGTGCATTCTACAATATCTTGGCTTGTCACTTTATGACATGCTCCAATCCCACAAGGGCCACAACCACTCAAGTCCAAGTCAATAGAAGATTTCACAGAGATTGAAAAAAAAAAACGCAGCAATTATAGCTTACTGAAGAAAAAATAAGCTTTGATGGAGAAACTTGCTAGTTGTTGAAAAGCGGCCCAAGCCTAGAATAAGGAATAAAGAATCTCTCATGTAGTGTATGGCAGCTATCTCGCGTCTTGCTGGAGTGAAGGAAGGTCCCTGGGTGGAAAGTCGCCGAATTGAATGGTCTCTCCTTTATTGGTTTGACAGAGAAGCCCTGGTGGCATTGTGTGGATGATCTGATGAGAGAAGTTCTCTCGTTAAATGATATATATATATATATATATATATATATAAGTTTTTTTTCAAGTTTTAACTGTTGGGCTTTTTATTTTCTGGCCATTGCAAAATACCCTCAAACGTATTCCTCGAGTGTCCGTTGCATGTGCTTTGCGTGTCCAAAATTCAATTTTTTAAAAAAAAAATTGGAGAAAAGACTAATTAACTCACAATATAAATAACATAAGCAATGTTACGTCGCGTAACAGTGAGATAGACCAAACTACTAGTAAGAGCTCGATACAAGTAGGATTAGCAAAAAAAACACCATTAGTAGAAGTGTAATGCACATGACGCTCAAGACGAGTTTCAATTGTCCGAGAATCTGTTAATTTATTTTGTAGATAACATCAGTTGCATACTTTGTCTGATAGAAAAGATAACCCTTCGTTGAAGCCACTTCAATTCCCATAAAATAGCGAAGGAGACCGATTTCTTTCATCCCAAATTACTGCTATAAGTGAACCTTCAAAATTGAGACAATTCCCCGTAACATCATATCATCAACTTACAAGAGAAGAATACTCTGACTAGCAAAAGTAGAATAAAGAAAAAGGGCCAAATTATGATCACTTGAGCGAAAACTTAAGTCACATCACAGTAGAGAATTTCTCAAACCAAGCTCGAGGAGCTTGTTTGAGACCATACAAATTTTTTCTGAGTTTGTATACCTCACAAGGAGCATGATATAGACTAGTGGAGGAATCATTAAGACCTCTTCAGCTAAATCACCATTCTGAAAAGCACTCCTGACATCCATTGGAGATAGTTTCCATTGGTGAACGGATTCTATAGCAATCAGTGTACGAACAGTGGTCATCTTTGCAACAAGAATAGATTCTCTTCATAATCAAAAACATATTCTTGTGCAAATCCCTTAGCAACCAATNAACATCCATTGGAGATAGTTTCCATTGGTGAACGGATTCTATAGCAATCAGTGTACGAACAGTGGTCATCTTTGCAACAAAAATAGATTCTCTTCATAATCAAAAACATATTCTTGTGCAAATCCCTTAGCAACCAATTCGCCTTATGTCCTTCAACAAGGCCATCAACTTTAGTTTTAATCGTATATACCTACCGACAACCAACAACACATTTACCAATAGGTAAAGGCACAAGATTCTATGTCTCGATTTTATGCTGTGCAAAAAGTTCTCTATTCATAGCCTATAGCCAAATAAGATCAAGAGCCGCCTCCATATAATAGGCAGGCTCAGGCAGAGAGTGCATAAAACATAAAAATGAATAAAAATCAGAGGAATGACAAGTGTTAAAAAAACCAAAGTGATCCACATCATCAGAAGCCAATTGAGATGTAGCCGAAAGAGGTAGAAGAGTTGTACTTATAGAGGATATAGCCCTCCAACACATAGCCCTCCACAGCCTGCCCGATCAAATTCATGAAATGAGGACACAACAAGTGGAAAAGAATTGAACAACGTAATCAAATAGAAAACAAGTTCAAAGATTATTGAGGGATATAGCAAACATCAAGAAGAGAGAGTGGTGATGTCATAATAAATCCAGGGCCTACCAACAGCATGGGAGTTCTATTGGCAGCTTGAAACAGTAGTAGAGGGAGGTGGAGATGAGGTATTAGAGCTGAGCCTTAGATGGTCAGTGGGACAAATTTCTTACTCATTTGAATTTTTTGGTATGCATGGTTCTTTGTTTATTTGTTTGTTAGCCTCTCGTGCGAACCCGGATCCCAGGTGAGTGAGGGTGTAAATAGAGCTTGTATCCCGCATCAAAAAAATAGAANCCTTAGATGGTCAGTGGGACAAATTTCTTACTCATTTGAATTTTTTGGTATGCATGGTTCTTTGTTTATTTGTTTGTTAGCCTCACATGCGAACCCAGATCCCAGGTGAGTGAGGGTGTAAATAGAGCTTGTATCCCGCATCAAAAAAATAGAATCATCCAAGTTTGGTTCATATGTTTGAGGGGGCTAGTACACTCATTGTCAATTGGTTTTGGGTAGGATACTCCAACAAAGTTAAAGAAAAGAATTTTAATTTGGTACTCTAAAGTTAATTGATCTAGAAGCCTACCATGAATTTAACCTATTGCAAACATGTTTGATTCAGCTAATGGGGCACATTAATTTACCTTGACATAGATTTCCATCTTGACTTCATTGTGCTTGGTGAGTCTGACAGGTCTTCAGTTTTTTGTACATAGTTTTGTTCCTTTCTGAAGTATTAATTAAGTAGTGAAAAGCTTCTATTATAGCAGTATTGTAAATGCTATTTGGACTGTAGTGTCTAGACCCTAGAGCTAGCCTCATACTATGTCAGTGAACCCACTATTGACAATAATCCTCTTCATTTAAACTCAAGTTTCAGGGGTTCCTCTTATAGATATACAGCAATACAAGAAAGAGAGTCAATTATTTTTGATAGCCACCGGATACAACTGAAGATAGTTACACATCAGCAAAAGGATCGTACCTTGACATTGCCGCCAAGTCTGTAATGCCTTACTTATGTTGAAGGATGACGGTAGTGCATATAGTTGTCTCATGTAGTTGAGAAATTTGAGATTAGGCTTTACTGAGTTGTGTATTTAATTGTCCTTAGAAAATTAATAATTTGGAATAATGGCTGCATTTAATTGTTCTACTAAATCAGGTAAATGGTTGCATTTGTTTCTTTCAAATTAATGCTTGTCGCCAACTTACTAGGTTACATTCTTCAAAGCAGTCAATTTTTTGGACAAAAAAAAGATGCCTCTAAAATCTTTGATCTCCCTTGTGACTCTTGTCATGCCTCATTTAATTGTTCTACTAAATCAGGTAAATGGTTGCATTTGTTTCTTTCAAATTAATGGTTGTTGCCAACTTACTAGGTTACATTCTTCCAAGCAGTCAATTTTTTGGACAAAAAAAAAGATGCCTCTAAAATCTTTGATCTCCCTTGTGACTCATGCCACGCCTCCTGGAAGGATGCTTGTTTACCTGCCCTTGCATATACTGGCTATGCAACTGAACCACTTTTACATTTATTCATGATCTAAGAGTTAGATATACTTCTTCCGATAGTGGGTGTTCCAATATAGATTTCTGCAAAATAGATATTTTAGACGATCTGATTCTACTCTTATATTATGCTTGTATATATGGAGATGCAATACATTAGGGTAACAAGTGTTTTCTGACCCTTGGCAGATTTAAAATGGGAAAGTGGTGCTATTACACCAAATCTTACGAGGAAAGGAGAGGCCCTTGCGGTCTCTGGTTTGGTCGAGTATGGAGATGAGCTAGATGTCATAGCTCCCACTGACATTCTAAAGCAAATCTTTAAGATACCATATTCCAAGGCTCGATTGTCTCTTGCAGTTCATCGTGTTGGCCAGACTCTAGTTCTGAATTCTGGGTATGTTTCTGTGTATTTTCTGCATTGCTTCTTATAAGATTCTTACCATCTTCAAATTTTTGTGAGGCACAGGCCTGACATTGAAGAGGGAGAAAAGTTGGTTAGAAGACATAACAACCAATCAAAATGCGCAGATCAATCTTTATTTTTAAATTTTGCGATGCATTCGGTAAGAATGGAAGCTTGTGATTGTCCTCCAACTCTTCATTCCCCAGCAGAGGAGCAATCAAATTCCTCCGTTCTTCCTGGGCCATTTGAGTCCAAGGAGGCACCATATGAATCTTCTGACCATCCAGCACAAAGGCATGCATCCCCGTTTTTTGGACACAGTGACGACTCTCGAGAAGAAGGATTCAACCATCAGGATAATTTATTCTATGGGAAAAAGAAGAATAAGAGAAACAAGGGTCAGGATGCTGTCAAAAAGGTCTCACAAGTTAAAGAAAAGCAAAGATGTTCAGTGCAAGAGTCTGAAAAATACAGAAGAGTCAGTACTGATGAGTTCTTAAGGGTTTTGTTTTGGCAATTTCACAACTTCCGGATGCTTCTAGGCAGTGACTTGCTCATATTTAGTAATGAGAAGTATGTTGCAGTGAGCTTGCATTTATGGGATGTTTCGCGGCAGGTTGATCCCATACCACTAGATTTATTTATTTGTGCGTATCTTATTTGCGTTCTTCATATTTCCTATATGCTTGACAGGTCACTCCCTTAACTTGGCTTGAAGCTTGGCTTGATAATGTCATGGCTAGTGTCCCCGAATTGGCCATCTGTTACCATCAAGATGGTGTTGTTCAGGGTTATGAGCTGTTAAAGACAGATGATATATTTCTTTTGAAGGGCATCTCTGAGGAGGGCACTCCTGCGTTTCATCCCCATGTTGTCCGACAAAATGGTCTCTCTGTTTTGAGGTTCTTACAGGAAAACTGCAAGCAAGACCCTGGTGCTTATTGGGTACTGCTGTGATTTATTTTCATATGACCTACCCTGTTCTAATTTATTCTTTTGTTGGTCAATAGACTTATATCTGATTTTCTGACTTTGTATTTGACAGCTACACAAAAGTGCAGGAGAAGATGTCATTCAACTTTTTGATTTATCTGTTATATCCAAAAACTATTCCTCTGATGATTGTGACGATAGCTCAAGCTCCTNATCTGATTTTCTGACTTTGTATTTGACAGCTACACAAAAGTGCAGGAGAAGATGTCATTCAACTTTTTGATCTATCTGTTATATCCAAAAACTATTCCTCTGATGATTGTGACGATAGCTCAAGCTCCTTACCCACTCTAATTCATAGAGGAAGAAGTGATTCCTTACTTTCTCTAGGAACCCTCTTGTATCGTATAGCTCACAGACTTTCACTTTCAATGGTGTGGTATAGCTGTTGTGTTTATATAATTTGGTTTCCCATAATTAGCTGTCGCTAATGCTAGATGGTTTTGCTGCAGTCTCCCAATAACAGGGCAAGGTGTGCAAAGTTCTTCAAAAAATGTCTCAATATCCTGGATGAACCAGATCATTTGGTACTTGCCTTCTCTGGAATTATGCTCAATTAAAGTGTTTCTTAATTTTCATTTTTTTAGAATCTAAAAAAAATCATCAATAATATAAGCGTAGATGGCTCAAATTTACAATCAGAGGTTATGGTGGACAGGTTGTACGGGCATTTGCTCATGAGCAATATGCAAGGCTCCTTTTAAATTATGAAGGAGAACTGGATTCAACATGTGAAGCACTTCCCGTAGAGTCTGAGGTTACACTTGCTGATGCTGAAGAAGAATGTTTTGAAAATTTTAGTGGTATTTCTAAGTCGGTTATCCATGAAATGGAACAGTCTTCAGTTGCACAGGATGAACCTGGTGAAGATGCAGAAACATTTGAAGATTCTGGACCAGAAGTTTCTGTGATGATGGCTTTGAATGACAAATTATCACCACTGGTAGCATCAAGTGAGTGTGAAGCAGGAAATCTGGGAGATGTGCCAAGTTCTAGTGATCAAAGCTTTGCAGTTTGTGAAATGTCAACAACTCCTGCTCATGTGGTACAAACTGTTGCTGATCCAATCTCCTCTAAGTTGGCTGCAATACATCATGTTTCTCAGGCTATTAAGTCTCTAAGATGGAAGCGTCAACTACAAAGCATGGACATGGAGCTGGATCATGGAAGCAGAAGTCAAGATAAGCCATCTTCATCTGTGGAATTTTCTGTTTGCGCATGTGGGGATGCAGACTGTATTGAAGTTTGTGATATTCGGGAATGGCTCCCAACGTCCAAACTGGATGATAAGTCATGGAAACTTGTTCTGTTGCTTGGAGAATCTTATTTGGCACTTGGACAAACCTATAAGGACGATGGTCAGTTCCATCAAGCCTTGAAGGTTGTGGAATTAGCATGTTTAGTTTATGGATCAATGCCGCAGCATCTGGAAGATGCAAGGTTCATTTCATCTATGGTTTGTAGCTTGCCATCCCAGGTGGAAATCAATGGTAGAGGTGATAAGACAAGTTCCCATAAAGCTGATGAAACAAAAGTAAACTCTGGTAGAAAACGTGATTGCCTTACTTTTGATAGGTTCTCTTCTTATCTCTTCTGGGCCAAGGCGTGGACCCTAGTTGGGGACGTGTATGTTGAGTTCCACATGATAAAGGGTAAAGAGATCTCAATTCAAGCTGAGAGGAAGTCTTCTACCAGAGAATTGAGAATGTCATCTGAAGTTTTGAAGGAGGTCAAGAGGCTCAAGAAGAAGCTGGGACAGTTTAACCAGAACTGCACTTCATGTTCTTTGATAAACTGCAGTTGCCAGAGTGACAGGGCCAGTAGTGGCAGCAGTGCAAGCAGCAGCACTGGTGATTTGGGTCATGGCAGAAAGCATACCAGAAAACTACATGCCAAGAGCACCTCCTACTCTGAAAACGCCGAAGATGACCAGGTTTATCACAAAGGGGAAAATGGAAACTGTTGGGAAAGTAGATACATAAAGCACAGTAAAAAGGATACACGAAATGAAGCTTCAGATCAAAGGGTAGATGCACTTGAAGAAAATACCTTGGCAGCTACTGAATCCAAAGTAATTGAAGGTACTATGGAACTGCATAATGCAGGGTCTACCATGGATGCTCAATCTGAGACTTCTTCAATGGAGGCAACCAAGGTGCAAAATGGTGGTATATTTAAATACCTTAGTGGTCCTGTAATTGGAGATGTAGATAACAATCTTTCAGCTGCCCTAAGCTGTTATGAAGAAGCTAGAAAAGCACTAGGTGGGCATCCTACTGATTCAGCAGAACTACAATCTGTTGTTAAAAAGAAAGGGTGGGTTTGTAATGAACTTGGCAGACATAGACTTGAAAGAAAAGAATTGGACAAAGCTGAACTCGCATTTGATGATGCTATCAAGTCATTCAAAGAAGTTTCTGATCACATTAACATTATATTGATTTATTGTAATTTGGGGCATGGCAGACGGGCATTGGCTGAAGAGATGGTGTCGAAGATTGAAAGTCTCAAGAAACATTTAATCTTCCAAAATGCATACAACCGAGCACTTGAGACTGTAAAACTAGAATACGGTGAATCACTCAGGTATTATGGAGCAGCAAAGATAGAACTAAATTATATTGCAGATGAAGCAGGGTCTGTCTCAAGCAACTTGAGGAATGAAGTATGCACTCAATTTGCTCATACGTATCTGAGGCTTGGCATGCTTCTGGCAAGAGAGGATACATTTGCCGAGGTTTATGAAAATGGAGTCCTGGAAGACTGTACCAGTCCTAGCATCAGTAGAGCTAAAAAAGAACTCAGAAAGCATGAGATATCAGCCAATGAGGCCATTAGGGAGGCTTTATCTGTGTATGAGTCAATGGGTGAGTTACGCAAACAGGAGGCTGCATATGCATACTTTCAGCTGGCCTGCTTCCAAAGGGATTGCTGTTTGAAGTTTTGGGAGTCAGATCAGAAGCAAACCACTGTGCCCAAAGGTGGAAACAGTGTTCAGAGGGTCAAGCAGTATGCTTCCTTGGCCGAGAGGAATTGGCAGAAGTCCATTGACTTCTATGGGCCAAAGACGCATCCCATGATGTACCTAACTATTCTAATAGAGAGATCAGCTCTGTCATTAAGCCTCTCAAGTTCTTTTCACTCGAATACGGTATGCTTTGGTCTTTCTTTTTTCCCCTGTTATATTTGCTTTTTATATTGTCAGAATTGCATATTAGTATGATATTATCAATCACAAATACCTGAGTTTCCCTGTTCCAACCAATTTCGACCCATTGTCCCCGAACCTGTTTTTTCTGACATTTTTGTGAATTATTTGCTGTTTCTGAAACATGAAAGGTGTTGCTAAAAATGCTTTGGTGTGCCATCTTTGGATTATTATTTTTAAAATCTTTTTTGCGTTTTTAAAAATTAATGGTTAGTAAAAGATTGGAGGAGCCTGTACCAGGGAGATCAGCTTTATCTTTTTGTGGATTTTTTGCTACTATTTAGGTTATTAGTTTGACAAGGAATCTGACAATCTTTGAGATAAATGTGAGGAGGTTGAATGTTTATGGGAGTGGATTTATTCCTTGGCCTCCTTTTGGGCCTTGGTGTCTAGGGATTTTAAGAGAATGTCTCTCTTTTTTGCATTATTATTTGTTGGACTACTTCGTGCAGAATATTCTATGGTTGTAATATCCGTAGTTATGTTTTGTAAGATTCTCTTTTTGACCTGTCATTGGTTTGGACAACTTGTCTACCTATGATTGGTTTTTTGTAACTCTTTTTTATTTTATTAATATAATTACTCTTTCCTGCCAAAAAAACTGATATTTACACCAGTGTGGTGGTGGTCGTTTATTTTTCGGGGCTAGTTCTAGGCTGCAATTTACTGATTAGGGCATTTGTACCAGATGTTGGAATCCACACTGATTCGCCTGCTTGAAGGGCGCTACGTTTCTGATAATGAAACATCAGATTCTTTCAGCAGTGAGAATCCAGAAATCAGTGCTAAATTTTGGAGTCAGTTGCAGATGATACTGAAAAGAATGTTGGCCATGACACTTCCGACGAACACAAACAAATCTTCTGTCAACACCCAGCAAATTCCATCTACTAGGTCTGCTGATGTTGGAAAACTCAGAGAGCTTTACAAGATGTCTTTGAAGTCCACTGACTTCAGTCAGTTGCATGCTATGCACAGGTTGTGGACATCATAATCATAGGGACACTTTCCAAATAGCTGGAAATCTTCTGGAGTCTTCCGAAGAATGTTGATATGCTATTGCCTATTTGAAGGACTAGTGTTGTGTTATGTTACTCTATGCTGCGTATAATCATCAATGAATGCCCATACATACGGCCACACGAACAGCACAGGAAGCGGAGGATCCTAATTGACAAGATTTTCACTAAAAGATGCCTTTTTGCGGTACTGTGTTGGATCAGCAAATTCAAAAATCATGGTATAAAAGACTGTTCTCGAGTGGTCGGTTACATGGTTTTTGGGTATGGATATTCTCTTCCTCCAGCCTTTCTGCCTTGTTGATGTTCATTTGTATTTGTATTTATTGATTACTTCATCAATGGAAGCTGAAGGTTCTCGATTGGGTTCTCTGTTCTTTTGGTGGACAAGTGGCTAGCTACATCATTGGTAATTTAGATGTCTGTGGAACTTGCTAACTACTTTTCTTGTCGTGTGTATATTATGCCATGAGCTGCTCTATTTTTTTTCCCCCTCGTGTATACATGTATGGTTTATTGTAAAAGAAAAGAACTTATTTGTTGTTTAATTGTAAGTGGATCTTTCACCAATATACAACGGGTAATGTACCATGAAATAAATAAAGGAAATATTATTGAAGGAGATTTTGATATCTGGGTTATCATCAAATGCATATTTGATGGGATTCTTTTTATGAGAAGGCTACAAATCAAGTAGAAATTAAATTTTACAAATGGTCTCAATTCTTTAGACGATTTCGTCAACCACATGCCTTTGCATTGCAGTTTAGAAGCATTCTTATTGACATGTTAAATTTTGATCGGTTCGATGTTTGACCCTTTCTTTGTCGAAACATTGTGACATGTTACGAGGATTTACACCAAGAAAAGAACTCGGAAATCTTAAGACAAAATGGCATGACTTTTTCTTTGCCATCTCCATTTAAAATATTATATGTGACCATGATGGGGAAAAAAATAAACGGAGGAAAAGGAGGGTGAAAGGTATGACCCTTTCTTTGTTATACACACTAATTAACAAGAAAGTGAAATCAACTAGAAAAGAAAAACAAAAATACAAAGAAACAAGAAGAAGAAGAATGTCCTTCTTAGACTAAGGAAGCTGGACCATGTACATAACACCAAAGTAATTAAAAGAGATGGTCAATTATACTTTTTACCCCTCAAATATCACCCCCTTCCCACTTTGGCCCTTAATCTTTTAATTTTTCAGANACATGGTTTTTGGGTATGGATATTCTCTTCCTCCAGCCTTTCTGCCTTGTTGATGTTCATTTGTATTTGTATATATTGATTACTTCATCAATGGAAGCTGAAGGTTCTCGATTGGGTTCTCTCTTCTTTTGGTGGACAAGTGGCTAGCTACATCATTGGTCATTTAGATGTCTGTGGAACTTGCTAACTACTTTTCTTGTCGTGTGTATATTATGCCANTTTAATTATATACTTTAATTTTTTTTCTTTTTTTTTAGTGAGGTAAGGAAGTAAATGGGCTAATGCATTTACATTTATTATATCACTAGTAGTAATCCCCTGTTTAAAAATGCCCTATAATACCAAAAATTAAACATTGCTTGTGTAATATTTATACTTTAAATAGTAATTTATTTTTTATTTCCTTTTATTTAATTACACAAATTAAAACTAAATTGAATAGAGAGAAAATAATAAAGAGAGATAAAGGCAAATGAAGAGAGAGAGGGAGGTGTTAATGGGATTGTTTGGCATTAGAGAGTGTGTTGGTTGATTTTTTTAACATTGAGAGCTGTGCATAACATATGCAATTTTTTTTAGCAAAAAATAATTAAGATGAATTTTGTTTGCTTGGATCAATATTAACCGTTGGTGTGTTTTATATGTTGAGAATTCAATTTCGTAGTTGTAATATTAAATGGTTATGTGATACATAAATTCTGCTCAACATAAATAAAGGNCATTGAGAGCTGTGCATAACATATGCAATTTTTTTTAGCAAAAAATAATTAAGATTATTAACCGTTGGTGTGTTTTATATGTTGAGAATTCAATTTCTTAGTTGTAATATTAAATGGTTATGTGATACATAAATTCTGCTCAACATAAATAAAGGGCCAAAAAATAATGTATATTTTGTTTATACAAAAAAAAAAGGCTAATTATCATCAATGTAAAAAAAAAAATGGGACTAATTGATGTTTTGTAATTAAAAAGTTTTTTTGATCAACCACTCACAATCTTTATGCAATCAATTTTTCACTATTTTCAACTTTTTTACTAAGTCGATAAAATATTTTTCAAACATTATCATTGAGATATTGGAATAGCAAAACCACCAAATTAAAATTTAAGAACATCGATTGAAACATAATAAACACTACAACCAATAGTTGAATAAAAATATAGACGAGATCTNCATTGAGATATTGGAATAGCAAAACCACCAAATTAAAATTTAAGAACATTGATTGAAACATAATAAACACTACAACCAATAGTTGAATAAAAATATAGACGAGATCTTACAAAAAAAATAAGAGTCAATTGAAGATGAATTGCAATCACTTTTATTTTTAAAATAAGAAGGTATAATAAAAATTATAAATATGAATAGTAAGGCCAATTGTAAAAAAATCTTAACACAATAAAAAGTACTAAAATATATATACACATAATTTAAAAAAAAATTGAGGGTGGACCCCTGTGCAGCTCTGCCGGAGATGACACATCTTGATGATGCACATAATTTTTGTATTGTTCAAAGTTTGGACGACAATTACAAAGAGCGAGATTTCAAATTAGGTGATACCTTTGGGTCAAAACTATAATTTACCAAAAGTTGGATCTCAGCGTAGACTATGTGGCATAAGAAGAGAGGATTTGGATTGCAGGTCAAGCCAGCTGTGTGAACAAGAAGCGGAGACTTCGATACACGTGAGATAGACCATCCTTCGGCCTTAAGCATATAAGCGTCACGAAAACGTACATAATATACATACATATCTCTCTCTCTCGATCTGCCCACCGGTATGCAAAGAGGAAGGAGTTCATTCTCAATTCTGTTGTTGATTTGCTCTCTATCTTGGATTATAACCATTTCAATGGCGAATTCACAATCAACGTCATCTGGGGCAGCTGTTCACATTGTTTATACTGAGAAGCCTGAAGGCATAGAACCCGAAGCACATCATATTAAGACCCTCGCTTCTGTCCTCGGCAGGTCACTCTCTCTCCCCTTTGAATCGTTGGTATTTGAGTTATATTGATTGATAATATGCGTATAATTGTGTATGTATTGATTGCTCTAGCGAGGATGCGGCAAAAGAGTCGATCGTGTACAGTTACAAGCACGCCGCGAGTGGATTCTCCGCCAAACTTACTCCGGAGCAAGTCTCTGAACTTTCAAGTAAGTTTTTGTTTTCCCTGTTATTGGTTAAAATATAATCTATGTCGGTCCCTCTTATAATGGTCTTCCTTTTGTATTGATCGTGCACAATTGTCAACACATAGTGCTAAATAATAGTGCCCCTTTACCCTATATCTTATCTTCCATTCCTAAAAGAAGTAGATCTTGGCTAAATCAGTGGTTATGCTATTACCGCATAGGAATGATCGATATTGATTACTTTTGGTTCTTGCCCAATTCATGTCAAAAAATTGTGTAATACTGGAGATATGCTTTACAAATTCAATTTTTAACAAGCAAATGACACTTGGCGAAATCATCTTGTATGTTACCTTTCTTATTGGACACTTCTATGTTATATATGCATTGAAGCATTGATTTATCTTCACGGGGAGTGAAGTGTAGATGTAGTGATGGTTCTCAGTTTGTTTTATCAATAAGAGTTCTTTAGCTATCAACTGTCGTTCAACATGGGTGGTGTTGACAATCATTTGTGACTGCTATTTACTAGGGTCTATGAGTACTGTAGTGTTTTGACATCAGTCATTGGGTCTTGTTGCATGATGGTCGGCTTATTTGAGGTCTGATACATTTGCTTCCAAGGCATGCCTCGTGTTATTGAAATGGAACTTAGGCTTGTTCTCATTTTTATGTTGTTTTACGTTGAAGATGGAGAAAGGGGCAGAGGTAGGAACATTTNCTACATTTGCTTCCAAGGCATGCCTCGTGTTATTGAAATGGAACTTAGGCTTGTTTTCATTTTTATGTTGTTTTACGTTGAAGATGGAGAAAGGGGCAGAGGTAGGAACATTTATAGTGGGGGCAACCTAAAATTCATTAATAAATTAAATTACTAATATTAGCATAGTTTTTTAAAAAATATTAATTCTTAATAAAGTTTTTATATTGCAAATTTTATTGAAATAACACCATTAAAGATGCAATTCATATACGCGAGCAATGTGTAGCAAGAGGCAACAAAAAAATAATAAAAAATATATTTTTGTCATTTCAATTTTGTAAATTATCCACAAGGGGGTGGAACTTGTTCAAATTAATCTAAATTCAATTTGGAAAATTCAATAATTAGATGGAGATCCTTACTATTTGGGCCGAGCTTGGGCAAAAAATTCCCAACTCAATTTAAATTCAAGCAACATTTGAGTTACGGTGTCAAAGGTTTAACCCGGACCTGTTCGGGTTTAATGATTGCGGGTTCAACCCATTGTATGCATTTAAGTGAGAATATTTCTATGCACAAAATGGTGTTTGAATAAATCTCCAGGATGTGGTCAAAATAAGCTTTGATGACTTCTTTTCTCACATATAATCTCTTATGACTCATGTCCATCAAATGTGCATGCATATCATATATGTATGTTTAGAGGTCAGTAGGGCCACTTGGTCATGGGCAAAATAATTAGAGTCTAGAACCTCCATTCCTTGTCACAATTTTTTTCTATTTTTTCCTTATTTCCCTCCTCCATTTTCTTACACACGCCACCCTATTCTCCTCCCTTTCAGACTGTTTCCCTCTTCTCGTCCCACACGCTTGTTCATCTCTCTTTTCTTGTCCCCCCTTCTCTTTATGTCATTTTCTCTCTCTTATCTTCCTTTTCCCAACATCAACAAGAAGCCCAAAAAAATATCTTTACATTATCCTACAAAGCAAGGAAGTTAGGCAGGCTGAGCTGCCATTGAAGGTTGCACGACTCCCTTCTCCTTTTCTCTTCTACCCCTCACTCTAATTTGTTGGCTGATTTTGGCTGGTTTATAGTTGATTCATCTCTTATCTTTGAGGTTGTGGTGGGTTTGGATGAGGCAGGTGGTGATGGTGGCGACATCCTACATGTTTTGTAAAATATAAAACTACTCCTAAAATTTTTATTGGAGGCAAATTCTTAAAAAATTTAAAATTTTTAAAAAATCAAGTATACCCCAATTATTTTGGAAAATTACAGCGGGGACAGTTGGCCCTACTATAAATCCGCCCCTGAACGGAGATAATTAGTTTTCTATGGTGTTGTGATGTCCATTACAAGAAGACAAAATACAATTATAATAATAAGGGCAAACTTCACTTTATCCCCATGTAGTTGGACCAACGTGCACATCACCTCCCTAACATTAAAAAATAGCCACATGACCTTTATGTGGTTTGTGGACCTAAGTGCATAGTTAAAGNGAATTTTTAAAAAATCAAGTATACCCCAATTATTTTGGAAAATTACAGCGGGGACAGTTGGCCCTACTAGAAATCCGCCCCTGGACGGAGATAATTAGTTTTCTATGGTGTTGTGATGTCCATTACAAGAAGACAAAATACNACGGTGTCAAAGGTTTAACCTGGACCTGTTTGGGTTTAATGATTGCGGGTTCAACCCATTGTATGCATTTAAGTGAGAATATTTCTATGCACAAAATGGTGTTTGAATAAATCTCCAGGATGTGGTCAAAATAAGCTTTGATGACTTCTTTTCTCACATATAATCTCTTATGACTCATGTCCATCAAATGTGCATGCATATCATATATGTATGTTTAGAGGTCAGTAGGGCCACTTGGTCATAGGCAAAATAATTAGAGTCTAGAACCTCCATTCCTTGTCACAATTTTTTTCTATTTTTTCCTTATTTCCCTCCTCCATTTTCTTACACACGCCACCCTATTCTCCTCCCTTTCAGACTGTTTCCCTCTTCTCGTCCCACACGCTTGTTCATCTCTCTTTTCTTGTCCCCCCTTCTCTTTATGTCATTTTCTCTCTCTTATCTTCCTTTTCCCAACATCAACAAGAAGCCCAAAAAAATATCTTTACATTATCCTACAAAGCAAGGAAGTTAGGCAGGCTGAGCTGCCATTGAAGGTTGCACGACTCCCTTCTCCTTTTCTCTTCTACCCCTCACTCTAATTTGTTGGCTGATTTTGGCTGGTTTATAGTTGATTCATCTCTTATCTTTGAGGTTGTGGTGGGTTTGGATGAGGCAGGTGGTGATGGTGGCGACATCCTACATGTTTTGTAAAATATAAAACTACTCCTAAAATTTTTATTGGAGGCAAATTCTTAAAAAATTTAAAATTTTTAAAAAATCAAGTATACCCCAATTATTTTGGAAAATTACAGCGGGGACAGTTGGCCCTACTAGAAATCCGCCCCTGGACGGAGATAATTAGTTTTCTATGGTGTTGTGATGTCCATTACAAGAAGACAAAATACAATTATAATAATAAGGGCAAACTTCACTTTATCCCCATGTAGTTGGACCAACGTGCACATCACCTCCCTAACATTAAAAAATAGCCACATGACCTTTATGTGGTTTGTGGACCTAAGTGCATAGTTAAAGTGACGACGTGGCATGTAAAAAAAAAATTCTTCCTAAAATTAATATTGTCAAAAGACAAAACACCCTCAAAACCCAAATAAATAAACATCCAACCCAACATTAAATTAACCCAATTCAAATCCACCCCATCACTTCTCTCTCTCTCTTGAACGGATTGTCGTCTTCTCTGGCTTAACTCCGGCGAATTTCCAACCAAGACAAAACCCCCGAAAATTGGTTGTTCGATTTGGTTGGTCCTCTGCTAAATTTTTTTGAAGAAAATTGGAAGCCATTAGATGTTGCAGAGACAGGTGGCACTCTATTATTATTGCTAGGCTTCTCCAGTCCTCCTCAAATAGCTTCAAGTCCACCAAAATACGGGTTTCAAAAGAATATATATATAAAAGAGATGCTTCAGCAAGTTGCACTGCTAGGGGCCTCTTTTGGCTCATGTCTTTTACTTTTTGTATAAAATTTTCTAATCGGCAGTCTTGGCCATCTAAAACTTATAGAAAACATTTTTTGAATGCGGTCTTTCTTTTGTTGCCCCAAAAAGTTCACTTCCATCATTTGGTTCGTGGAATTCATCAAATACCCACAAATTATAATAATTATGTGCCCCCATAAAATATCCAAATTCAAGACCTAAAATTTGTGGCTTTTTGGTGGTGGCGTGGGTAGTGCGTTGGTGATGTGTGTGGGTGATTGGGTGTATTCTGGGTTGGGCTCGCCAGAATTTGGTTGGGGTTGATCTATTGGGTCTAATTTTACTTTTATAGTAAATATAAAATAAATTGGTAGCAGGTATTAAAGTCTTTTTGTGTAGTTTTGTTGGTTTGGACAGAATTTTTGATTGTTCACTTTAGTCATGGAGGGTCAGTGCTAGAATAACAATCAAGAGTAAGTAATATACTCGAGCCTTCTTTGTTTAATGAGTGTACTCTTTCCACAATATATAATATTTTCCATCAAGCAGTAAAATTCAATTTCATATTTTCAATTTTAAGCATTGTAAGTTCCATGCCTATCTTTTCTAAACTATTGGTTGTGTTATTTCTTGATTGTTTGGTATCTTGCTATTGCATTGCATATGTGCGCCTAGGAATACTTTAGTTCTAGTTTGACCTAAGTCGTGTAACCCTAAATGTCAGGTAAAATGGCCAAAAGAATGCCCCATGGGCATAAATCGTTGACAGTCCATAGAATATAATTTAACGCAAAATGAGATAAAGAAATTGGTCTTCTCCTAGCCTTATCCTCTAAAAATATTAAGAAATTGGAATATATCAATAATGTCAATTAATACAGTTGGAACTAAAATAATTGTATGTTAAGATTACGGAAAATAAAGAGAAGAAGATAGTAAGAACCAGAGTATGAAACAATTTTATGTGTAGTGTGNCAGCGGTAGAGTCTTCATAATTAAAAATACAATACTAAAAGTAACTTGTCGGATGATCTCATTTCATTAAATACTTAATTGTATCACTGCTTTTATTTGGTCCCCTCGTGAATTCCTTGTTTCATCCCTGCTTACAATAAAGTAAAACATAAAATAAAGAGTAGAATAATAAGAAAATGGCATAATAGTAAAGTAGAAAAACATGAAAGTAACACTAACAAGAAAAATATATCAAGAAAGAAACTTCAAAATTATTTACAGATTATAATATTGAAATATCAAAACAAAGTGTACCTTTAAAAAGTCAATATGAAATAGTTGAACTCTTAAGTCCTCAATCTATAAAAAAGCATAGAAAAAAATGTCAAAGATTTACATTTTTTTATTTTATTAACAAAATTATTTTTTCCTATATGTTATTTTTTCTTGTTTTGTTTGGTCTCAAACAAATGAAGCCTTCTATCATCTTTCTTTTCTCCTAACATCCTTTTCTATTTCTCCTCTTCCACCTTTAAATAGACAAAACCTTAACTATGTTTTAATCTCTATCTTTAAGACAAANATCTATAAGTACAACACACACAATAAATACTCATGAATATAATATTTCCAAAATTTAAAAATATTAAGAAATTGGAATATATCAATAATGTCAATTAATACAGTTGGAACTAAAATAATTGTATGTTAAGATTAAGGAAAATAAAGAGAAGAAGATAGTAAGAACCAGAGTATGAAACAATTTTATGTGTAGTGTGTGTGTTGCCAACACCCTATCACCTATTTATATTAAATTGATGTTGAATTTATAAGGAAGTAGAACATAATAGGAAAGTGGCATAATAGGAAAGAAACATTCTAACACTCTCCCACAAGTTGGTGTATAAAGATCATAAATGCCCAACTTAGAATAGAGGCTCTTAAAGGTGGACCAAACTAATGGTTTGGTGAGAAAATCATTGAGTTGACCGCAATATCTTCACGTAGACAATAATGATGATAAAACCAAGCTCTGGTGATTACCTTAGACTATTTAGGGACTTCTTTAATTGACAAACACTACCACAATACTCCCCCTGAGCAATACATCCAAGTTGTTGCTTCATGTGAGTTTAAGACATCCCTTTGATTCTCTAGATAAGCAATTAATGAACACACTAAGATAAGTAATAGTGAACAATGATCACGACAACACAAAGGAAAATAATATGGTGACGGCAAAGGACAAACACAACCACTCTAACAATAGCGGCACAAACGAATACACCCAAAACACCACGAACAACAACAAATTGAACAATGAAAAGTAGGATAGACTAAGTAGAACCAATGTTGAATCAACCAAAAGAAGGGCTGAACTAGTGCTGAAAACCACAAAATCAATAACTACAAAATTAGCACTGAATTGGACTGAAAACACTGAATTGAAAATGAATCGGGATAAAAACGACTAAACTAGCACCAAACTGTGCCAAAAACTTCAGAATTGACACTAAACCGAGTTGAAAGCATTGAATTGAAATAGGACCGGGCTGAAAACACTGAGATGGAATTGAATTAGAATGAAAACTACCAAACTAAAATTGAGCTAAAAATCACTAAATCAATACTGAACTAAGAAAGCACTAAAATTTGCGTTGATGATCAGGGAAGACACGAATACAGATTCAGGCGTCCTATAGTAATTGATAATGATCATAGTAGCCGATTAATAAACACAAAAGATTACAGCTTGATGTGTAATCTTTTGAAGTGCTTGCCTAGGACTGGGCCCACTCACCCTATTATCTTGCTCTTTCCAAATTTAAACTTGAATAATACTATGTTAGGGTGAAGGAAAAGAAAGAGAAGAAGAGAAGGTGAAGGAAAAGAAAGAGAAGAAGAGAGGAGAAAAGAGAATATGAAATAATAGTGTGTAGGGTGTATGTTGTCAATATCTTATCACCTATTTATATTAGATTGATATTGAAGACACTAACAATCAGAGACATAACTACGTGGAGAACGAGGGGGCCATGACCCCCCTCATATTTTCAAAATTACCTTGTTCCCCCTTTAGGTTTTAAAGAATTATAATATGTCCTTGTAGGTTTTCAAAAACTTCTTTTTGTATAAAAGATATTCAATTAGTGTATTAAAAAAATATAATAGCATCACATTAAACATTTAATAACCAAATAGGGAATATTGTTCATATGGATGAATGGCTTCTTACAGAAGAAAATATTTACTTGGGCAAATTTGATGACCAACAGAAAAAAGAAGAAAATTTGCTACAAAATCATGTATAGAGAATGTAACTTTATATCATCAATAATGCACTAACTCACAACTAACGTTTACAATAGTATCATGTGAATATTTATGATGCTATATTATTCAAATTTTTTTCATCATGTCATAAATGAGGGAATAAATGGTCATGAAATTGTCACAAATAAAATTTTTCAATGATAAGTAAGAAATAGTTTTTCAATTTTATGAACTAAGTTTTTGTGATAATATCATCTAGTGGTAGAGTCTTCATAATTAAAAATACAATACTAAAAATCTCATTTCATTAAATACTTAATTGTATCACTGCTTTTATTTGGTCCCCTCATGAATTCCTTGTTTCATCCCTGCTTACAATAAAGTAAAACATAAAATAAAGAGTAGAATAATAAGAAAATGGCATAATAGTAAAGTAGAAAAACATGAAAGTAACACTAACAAGAAAAATATATCAAGAAAGAAACTTCAAAATTATTTACAGATTATAATATTGAAATATCAAAACAAAGTGTACCTTTAAAAAGTCAATATGAAATAGTTGAACTCTTAAGTCCTCAATCTATAAAAAAGCATAGAAAAAAATGTCAAAGATTTACATTTTTTTATTTTATTAACAAAATTATTTTTTCCTATATGTTATTTTTTCTTGTTTTGTTTGGTCTCAAACAAATGAAGCCTTCTATCATCTTTCTTTTCTCCTAACATCCTTTTCTATTTCTCCTCTTCCACCTTTAAATAGACAAAACCTTAACTATGTTTTAATCTCTATCTTTAAGACAAATAGTTGTCTTTCTTTCAGTCTCTATTGGAAACACGCATTACATGAAATGATATTGCTATTATTTGGGGCACTATATATTTATGTATTTGTAGGTCTATATGCATATATATGTTTAATAAGCACTTAAATTAAGTGTATCTTACAACACACGATACGTTATGATACATGATACATTATTTTGCAAAAATGCATTGTATTATGATACACTTTTTGATAACATTTCTTAGAAAACATATGGTCGTATAACCATCAAGACAAAATCACCTTGACCATGATAAGTGTAGTATTTTTGTTGTAGGATGAAATTTGAAATTGGGAACATNACATTTCTTAGAAAACATATGGTCGTATAACCATCAAGACAAAATCACTTTGACCATGATAAGTGTAGTATTTTTGTTGTAGGATGAAATTTGAAATTGGGAACATAGTTTAAGCTTGTAGTCACTTTGGAGCCTCCAACTGAAATTTGTTAAGCCTGACATTGCCTTACATCCCTTGACCATTTGTACATAAGATTGTGTGCATACATACGGATGTACGCGCGTACAAGTTCTCTCCTACTCTCTTTGTCCTTCTCGTTCTCCTTTTACCAATCTACCGTATCCTTATCCTCCTCCTCCTCCTCCTTCATCTTCTCCTCGTGCTTCTACGCCTTTTTCTTATTCNCGCGCGTACAAGTTCTCTCCTACTCTCTTTGTCCTTCTCGTTCTCCTTTTACCAATCTACCGTAGCCTTATCCTCCTCCTCCTCCTCCTCCTTCATCTTCTCCTCGTGCTTCTACGCCTTTTTCTTATTCATCGAACCTTTTTAACTATTTCACCATAATTCGAGCATATGGATGATTCATGATTTGTGGTACTTGTTTTTCTAGATAGAAGCGAACTTACGGACTAAGAAACATGACCACTATCAGGAAGATGACGTATTCATGTCTAATATGTGTCAGACAAAATCAACTTGTAGGACATTCTCGAACACGTGTCTGAAACTCTTTTTGTAGTGTCCATAATTGAAAAAATAAACTCTTAATTTTGGGCACGTGTCCAACACTTCTTTGGTGACGTGTCTCACACTTGTTTAGTTCGTGTCTATGATTAAAACTAAACATGTGTCAACATATAATTGACAAATCTTGAAAATTTTGAAAAATCAATATTTTATACTATGAAAGAATATAAGATTGCCAGGACTAATTATTTTAAAGTTGTATTTAAATTTTACTGATAAGAACAAAAGACATGTAAAAGTTTTACTAAAGAAGAAGACTTGGAAAGATGGAGCTATCATTGTAATTTTGCATATTTGCTACTCATAAATAGATGGTTGTAGACTACTACGATCCATTATTCAAAAATTTCACATCAGTGGACAACACATTAGATTTATTGATCATAAAGTATTGATTTCTTTATTTTGCATAATACTATTATCAAATCAATTTTTTGTAGTGACAAATTACATCACTTGATATATAAAATCCCGTATATGTTCATATCGTATCAGTGTCGTTTTTCCGTATCTGTGCTTCTTAGCTTAAAGATTGTGGTATCCTGACCAATTTGTTTTCATAAATGTAAAAGAAATGGTATTTGNCCCCGTATATGTTCATATCGTATCAGTGTCGTTTTTCCGTATCTGTGCTTCTTAGCTCAAAGATTGTGGTATCCTGACCAATTTGTTTTCATAAATGTAAAAGAAATGGTATTTGAAGCTATCTTCTAGTGCATTACTTATCTATTTGTTGAATAATTGGACTATGAACGTGAGGGCAATATGTTTGGGTCTAGAATCTTGACACTATCTATCTTTCAGGGATGTACAGGCTCATATCATATGTACATTTTCTTTGATGTTCAACAGAGTAATCTCCAAATAGACATAAGTTAATAGGACCTCTAATGGTATTGAATAGAAACACAATTTATTTTTATGGTCATTTCTTTGGGGTTTGATTTAACTTTATGATGTGGTCCATACAGGCAATTTTATTTGCTGGCTTAAAAAAGAACATAACTTGACATGATAAAACTGATGGAATGGACTTAGGTCTGCCATTATTATATCTAAGCCTTGCGGCTGGTTCCAATTGATTATTGAACTTGGAATCTTCGTTGAATGATTCTTTCTAGAATTCTGTGACATTCTTGCTTTGACTAGGCATTTCTTTTTTGTTACATAGGATGGCATTCTTGATCATTATAATTGAAAGCTGGCATTTGTAAGGATTCAATACACTCAAAGAGTTTATAGCCTGCTACTTTATGATGTGCCTTTGGACTGACGTAATGTATATTTCAAGTAAGATGAAACTCAAAAGTAGGATGATATATAAGAATGTAAATGATTGTGAACTATCTACAACATAACAAGAAACCTCCTGTGTTTAATTTCAGGAAGTTTGTACACAATTTAATGAGCTCCAACCTTCCTAAGGTCAAGCAGCTCACTTGTCTAAGCCCCCAGTTCTGTTTTAACATCCGCTTTTGTTTCAAGCTTGGGCTTCCATGGTCAGTCAAACGTAATGTATTGGGGTTTGCTTATGTAACTTCCCACGTTGCAGCCACATTGGAGATTGATGGCTCCTTACAAATATAAATGCGATAACTATACATTCATATACATAGAACTAAAGATGAAGTGTTGTTTATGGCTTATCGTTGTCTTCACTTGCTATGAAGTACTTCTGTTTATGACTTGTGTCTTAATTGAATAAACAGGAAAACATTGGCATGAGATTTTGTAGTCCAAGACATGCAAATACTTGCAAGTCCCCCCTGTGCTTTAACATCTGCAAACATCATTCTGTGTGGGAGGCGACAAATGAATAATTAAGAATCTATATCTTCACTTGTATTGAAACATTTGCAAAATAAACAATTTGGCGAATGAATCTTGCTTTGTATAGTGTGTTTTATGGGCATGATTTACTTGTCTAGTAAATTTTGTAAACAGCACAGTCAATGGTCTGTTATGGGAGATACAGTGAGTCTTTACATTTTGTGTTTTGGATCTCATGAGACCTTGTTTTAACACACACACACACACACACACACANGGAGATACAGTGAGTCTTTACATTTTGTGTTTTGGATCTCATGAGACCTTGTTTTAACACAGATACACACACACACACAGGATGTCGTCCACGCTGGACATTCTAGCAGCTGCCCCCACTTGAATTTTAAAAAATTTTGGGGAACAAGTATAATTTCAAAATTTTTAGAATTTATTAGAGATTTGCCCCAACTGAAATTTTTTCCTATGTTGAAATGAAAATGGGAATTATAGTCCTATTTTATAATTTATTTTTTTAGAGTACAATATTGTAAAAGATTATGCTTATTGCTTGTGTTGCTATCTAAGATGTATAGGAGGATGGTCGACAATTTGGATCTTCTCATGTATAGACTCGATATATGATTGAGCCCAATTTTTTAGGTGCAAATTTTTTGTTAGATTTTATACATAAATTTATAGTGAGTTTTTTTTTATTTGCTCCTTTTGAACATTGCTCATGTATATGAGTTGCATTTTTAATTGGCGTTTTATTAATGAAATTATATTTTTGTGAACATTTAAAATTTTAAAATTATATGATTTAAATTGGCCCACTGGGAAAAGATGTTTGGCTCTGCCCCTGCTGATGTGATGTTTTTGCAGAGCAACCTGGTGTTCTCCAGGTCGTCCCAAGCAGGACAGCCCAGCTGCATTCAGGACCTGGGAAGCTTCATGTGTGAAAGATCAAACCACCTTTATCAGTACAAGTTTGTTTCTATTTAAAGCATGTTTCTTTCCTTCTGTATGAACTACTACTGGATGTTTGTTTTCATGGCACTGGATGTACGTTCTTATTTGAGTGTTGAATCTAAGTAATGTGCTGGATGGTATGTGTATTATAAATAAGGAGATGTCGACCTGCTGTGCTAGTTATATGTGAAATACAATCGTTCATGCAATATGCTTAAGTTAACGTATGTAAGTAAAGGTAAAAACATTGTTCCTTACATTGGCTGGAAAAAGGGTAATGGAGATTTTGGTTTGAAGCTGCCATTTGAGGTGACAAGATTTAGACCCAGCATGTCAAAACCAAATCGCCTTCAGTGAAAGTGCAGTGAGAAAGAACATGGCAATGAAGCTCATTACCTCTTGTTCAACCATGTGTAGGGGTATCATTCTCATTCATTAACACCAAGATATGACCCGACACGATTTTAAAGTCGATACTATTGATAAATATTCACAATGAATGAGTTGAATTAATGTTTTACACTTATAATATATGAAATAATTTTTTTTTTTGCAAATATTTATACAAACAAGACATAAATTAGAATGACATGATATGAAATTAGCGACACGTGGATCATATTGTATGGCACAAATTTCATGGTGTGTTTGCTTTACTGTCTACGTTTGTTTTTCTTGCCAGATTAAATGGTCTGGTCGATGTTCAAGGAACACTTGTATGCAGGGTTTATTAATTTTGAATAGTGACAAATGATGCCATAACTCATTCGGTCACAAATCTGAATGATTGAAACTGAGAAAAATTGGGGAATCTTTAGATTGAGAAGATTGATATCCAGACTTGAAAATGCAGTGCCCCCCCTTCCTTTTCCTTTTACATGGTTTGCATTTTTGTTAGCAAGTTTGCACCATTNAATTGGGGAATCTTTAGATTGAGAAGATTGATATCCAGACTTGAAAATGCAGTGGCCCCCCTTCCTTTTCCTTTTACATGGTTTGCATTTTTGTTAGCAAGTTTGCACCATTTTTTGTTCGAATCGCAAATTAAATCTAGTGTTGTTACCTGAAATCGATTGATCTTGGTTCCCTTCAACATATGTTCTCTTAATTTCTTTCCGTGGTAGATCGCACGGCCTGTATTAGTAGAGACCCACTCATATATAGTTGGGGTTTATTTTGATTTGATGATTTAGATACCGTTGAAGAAAATTGAGAAAAAGTGTATTAAAGGTGATCCAAGTTCCACACACCCCTTGTATTTACTCTTAGCACCTCAAACTCTTGGGCAAAGAGTACCCAACCGTTTGGTAATGTTTTTAAATAACTTTTTTAAGGAAAAAAAGTTTGTAAAAAAATTAATGTTGTTTAATTACTGTTTTCCAAATGTAATTTTAATTTATTTTAAAATGAAAAATAATATACACACATACATTATATTTATACATGTCATCAAGGTTATAGGAAGAGTTACCTCAAAAAATAAAAAATATATGTAGAAAAATGTTATTAAATGGTGCCTATATTGTTCGATTGATATTTGCCAAGGAAAATAATGGGCTAAAAAAGAACCTGCGTCTGATTCAACGACCAACGTATTATCTATATTTTAATTATAGTAAGTATTTTTAATATACTTGCATTTTTGTTACTCACTTACATTCATTTACATTTACATTCAAGATTGACTAGATACAAATTTGGGCCCTAAGTAAAACATTTAAGTAAAATTGGGAGACCGGTCCCTCTATATGAACTTATTTGCAATGAAGTTTATTTTTTGCCCATTTTATTGGACTATTTGTTCCCTTTAAAAATGAAATAAAACTAAAAACTAAAAATTCTTAAATTTTAAGAGTCTAACTAACATTAAAATTTTCTTTCTCTCAAATCTATCTATATCCATATATAGATTAGCACTATATATATAGTAGTAATTGCTCGTGCTTGAAGACACTATATGACAAATAAAAAAATTACAAATAATTATCCATGCCTACTATTTAAATATGGACATATGCNTCTGAAGACATTATATGACAAATAAAAAAATTACAAATAATTATCCATGCCTAAAGATACATTATAATTTTTAAAAATCACCTATAAATATGGACCTACTATTTAAATATGGACATATGCATGTGCTTGAAGGCATTGGGTAACTAAAATAATCGTCAATTCAAAAAAATTAGAATATGTTGGAAAAAAATTAAACCCTCGTAAAAGTCAAGTCATATACACAATTCACAATCATATCACAAAAAATAAACTATTAAACTGGACTCACCATCATGCCATAATCATATCTAAACACAAATTTCTATCAACTACTGGAACAAAAACGGATGAAATCCATAAAAAAACATGAATAATTTCCAAGTCACGCACGCCGCAAATAAAAAACAACATGATCAAATGACTAAATTTGCACCCACATTCACCAACAATTTTAACCTTCTATTACATCTCAATTTTATCACTAATTGAACTAATTCAAGAGCAAAAATGAATAACTTTAGGAATAACATCTAACATAAGTGGAGCCGATAAATGAGTTCGGTAAACTTTTTCTATTCTCTTTGTATATCTTACCAAATCTACAAAAAACCGGATTTAGCTCTACAGAAAAAATAAAAAAATATTGAGCATAAACAAAGATATGCAACCAAAGAAGCAATAGAAAAAGACGAAAAAAAGAAAGACATAATTAAGGAAGAAATTAAAATGAATAATATACCTTGTCATAATTGTTGTGTGGATTCACTTTTAGCTTTAACGTGTTCATCACTTCCGATGTCAATAGTTTTAACTTTGAACATGCATAAGTCATACTGATGGCAATAAACACATTTTTATAGTAGTCGGATTATGATAGTAAGATAAACATATTTTATGGATTTCACTTGCAAATACATAAATGAAGAGAATACATTGATGCTATAGGGTCTTAAAATTTACTGCAAAAAAAAAAAAAAACCCCAAAAGACCCCCAGTTAAAAATAAAAATTATTTTCATCACTTCACATTACCCCTAATTAAGCAATATTTTTTTCAGTCACAATGGACCCCCAAAAAAATAGAAAGGAAAAACGAAATAAAATGGATAATTTAAAACTCCTTATTAGTTTTACTTCAGAAAAATGGACAAAATAGAAGATCAAATCTACACTTGCATGGGTACATATTAAAAAAATTCATTCAAACTAATTGAGATTTTGAACCTGGGCACTTAAGTATGAAAACCATATCATATTCGTCACATTAATGGCACGTGTGCCAAAACACAACACTGAATCTCATCTAACCTTATGGTGAATGATGACTTCTTCATGTTAACCATTATACACACACTACTTCAAATATTTGGTGGAAGGAAAAACATAAGAATAAATAAAACCAACACAACCCTTCATTTTATTCCCAAGAATCTCCTATTGGCCATGTTACCATTTAAAGGAAAGTGTATTTAACAATCAAATAAATAAACAAATCATGAAATATCAATCTTTATGATGCAGTATCCAAAACCAAATTGAAAGCATAAATAAAGGGGAAAAAAATCTCAAACAGCTTGAGAGGTATTAAAAAGTATGATTTTAGGGTACTTGCTTGAAGGCACTCTGTGACAAAAAGAAAATCACCAAAATAACAACTCAAACCCACAAAATATAGAAAACGGGAAAAAAATTGCAAAAAAAGACATAGCATGCACATTTAATTGAGTTGAACTTCACTTAGACATGTGCCCATGCCTAAAGGCACTACATAAAAAAAAATTAAGAATTTAAACAAAATCGAGGTGAATGATAAAAATTAAAGTAGGCAACTATTTATTTTCAAATTATCTACTAAATCAAGTTTAAAGAAAAAAATTTGCTTATCAAAGTAATTCACATATTAAATCAATAAACAAAATCCCACAAATTTGAATGTGTTTTAAAAATCAATTTAATGTAATCATCTTCAAGGCATTAGTACAATGTGCTTTGTCAGTGTTTTTCTTAGTTGGGAATTGATAAAATATAGGTCAAAACAAATAATAAAATTAGATAGCACTCATGCAAACGAACAATAAGTACCCAAAGCCATATACATTGAATTAGCGACAGAACATAGACATTGAATTAGTTTATTAAACAAACAAAAACAACACTGTGAGAAAGAGAGAGAAAAAGAAAAAGATGTTTGTTAAAGAAGCAAAGAAAATTTCAAAACTCTCTACACCCCAAAAATTGTCTAAACCCAATCAAAATTCAAGCTTGAAATTGCCTAAGCCAGATGAAAACTCTATGTAGCACTCAACAAATTTACTCCAAATTCATAATTAAATAGATATAAAATAAACAACATCATAAAGTTGACCATGAAGATGAAACATAGTTTTTTTAGTTGACCATTACTCATCATTTAAGTTTTAAAAGCACCATAAGCAAGTTTTACTACATATATTATACAAGAAAAGTGTTCTTTATAGCTCACTTTTTTTTTCTCCAGTTGGCAGATGAAGAAGTAGAAGGTTAAGCAAATGACGAAGAACTTAACTGGCCGCTTCTCGCTACAATGACTTCCTTCGAATTAATGATTTTAAACTTAAATTATAGCCAAAAATACATAAAACAACAAAGCTTGTCATTGCAAAGAAATATTAGGAAACTTAAAGGTGAATAGGACATGAACTTTTCCATTGTTTTGGTTCCAAGAAGTGCATCAATCATAGAAACATAGAGACAGTCCATGTATATAGGATACCTTATCAATCATTTATAAGTGCTTTTTCTGCTATCTTAGGAGCTCCTCTTCCATAGTTTGCATGCTAACCTTCTTTGTTGAAATAAATCTAAAGTACAATGATAGAAGCACAAATTAGAAGTTCAAAATTTCCCATTGGCTGCTTAATCTTATACTTGAAAAAAAATAAATGAATAATAGAATCCCATTAATATTAATTGACAGGCAAATGAACAAAGACCCATAAAAGAATTCAACATAAACAGAAGCAATGACATACTCACACACATTCCACAACCTACAAAAATAGGAGCTGGTAATGGTTGATAAGGGATTTGGTGAGGTGGGTAGAACAATTAATAATTTATCTTGATAATATAATAGTGATATAGACCAAACAAACTTTCTTTCACAACCAATTAACAAATAGTTTCAAATATAACACTGATGTAGACCAAAATATCAGTGAAATCTCAAACTCGCAAAAATGCATTACAAATTCCACAATAAAACAAATACAATATTTATATCACCCACCAAGTCACTTCAATATTTATCAAATAAAGCATATTCCAAACCTCAATTCGCATTGGAATGTCAAAATTTTAGAGACAAACACACGTATATTTACTGTTAAGCAAAAAATCAAACAGGCAACATACGTACAAAATGAATCCCAAAATTGAAAAAACCTAAAACAACAATTGATGTGGGTGTGTGCAAGTGTATGTGTTGTGGGTGTGTCGGTTGTGTCTATGTTGTAGAGGGGTACGAAAGGGAAAAATGAGAGAGAGAGAGAGAGAGAGCGAACTGGGTTTGTGCGAGTGAGAGAGGGGTGAAGAAGAGGACAAAGAGATGGAAAGTTAACTGAGAATGGCGGTGGTCGTCGGCACATTCAAATTTCTGGTGAACTGGGTGGTGGTCGCTGACACGTTACCTTCTGCTGTCTTTGGAAGAGAGAGGCATACAGAGGGGGGAAACAAAGTTTGGTGAGGCAAAGAGAGAGGGGAAACAAAGTTTGGAGGTTTGTGTATATACAGTTGTGGAGGATTTGGTGTGAAACATGGGATTTGGAATTTTGTCCATTGATAACGGATGAGGGAGAGAGAGAGGCAGAGTTGGAGAGTGAGAGATCACTTAATCGCCAGATTAGATTGGGTTGGGGAAGATGTCATCACTGGTGGGGGAGGGAAGGGGAGCAGAGTTGGAGAGTGAGAGATACCTTAATTTAAGGGTTGGATTGGGTTGAAAAATTTAATTTGGGACGTCTAACTTGGGTTACGTGAGAAAGAGAGACTTGAGTTGACCGGGAAAATAAATTTCAATACTTACTCTGATCTGTTAAATCAAAAAATTTTAGATAACTTGAACCGTCTTTTATGTTGGAATTATATTGTCCGTCGAATGTGTTTATGTTTTGTCTCAAAATGATTTGAACCTCTTTTTTTCTCTTATATTCAAACTACGTTCTACTTTATTATATATACTAGTCATTGACCGTGCTTGAAGACACTACGTTACTTATAAAATTTCAACATACGAAGATAGGATGTTTGAATAATTTCAACACATAGCGGTTAGATTGGTTTTGAACATTTATTGTTGGTGCAATTGGTATCTTATTTTTTTTGTATTTGTCACCTTTTTTTTTAATTGCTGATTAACTTAGGCTTTGAATTTTTTTTTAATTTTCTGAGAACTATAGATTTTCATATAGTAGTGATTTTATTTTTGGTATGAATAATAACTTGATAATTTTATTTATGTATTATAAAGACAATTTAAACTTCATTGATTGATAAGAAGTAAGAAGTAAACATCAACCATCGGTACTATGATGCGTGATAAAAAAATCTACTTACAGTGTACTTTAGGTATGAATTAGTTTGTAATAAGAAGGATGAAAAATTATATAGTAAGTATATAATGGTTTTTAATGAAATATTATACCAAAGGTTTTGAAACAATCAATATACTAAATAACTTACATGTCCAAAAATGGTGACATTGTCCATTTGAGTACTGATTTTTGTTTTATAGTGACGGTGTGTATGCGGTTATTGGGGTCAAATATTAAACTGTCAAACTTTGAAAAAAAAGTACAAAACTTATATATATTATGTAATTTATCTGTGTTTAATAAAAATATTTTTAATTTTATGCAAAGTTTTACCGTGAAATTAGAAATTAAACAAAATCAACCTAAATCAAGGTACAAACAATACACTTTTAACATATAACATTTAGATCATACGATAAGAGGCTTTTCATAGGCGGGAAAAGAAATTCATAACTAAATGTAGACCGTTAGATCAAATTTTTTGAGATGATCTGAACCGTCTTTTATGTTGAGATTACGTTATCCGTTGGATGTGTTTATGTTTTGTCTCAAAACAATCTACACCTCTCTTTGTCTTTTGGATTCAAACTTCGTTTTACTTTATTATATATATATATATATATATATATATAGAGAGAGAGAGAGAGAGAGAGATATTAAAAATAAAAAATAGTAATATTTAAATACAAAAAAAAGTATCATTTAAACACAAAAAATAGTATCATTCAAAAAAAATAATATTGTATATTAATATTTGAAAAAATAACAGTAGTAACATACTCAAAAAAAATAACAACATTGAATATTGATATTTCAGAAAAATAGTAATATTTAATATTAACATTAAAAACAAAAAAACAGTAACATTCAAACACAAAAACATAGTAACATTCAAAAATAAAAAAATAGTAACATTGTGTATTAATATTCGGAAAAAAAAATAATAATAACATGTTCAACAAAAAATAATAACATTAAATATTAATATTTTCAGAAAAATAGTAACATTCAATATTAGCGGTAACATGCTTACAAAAAAAATAGTACCATGAAAAAAGGTAATAACATGCACAAGCACAACAAACAAAAATAGTAACATGAAAAAAAAATTGTATCGGTATAACGTCGTCTTGTTCACAAAAATACACAACCAACTATCGAGACCTAAATCGAAATCTCGCCGATCAACCAACTAAATACACAAACAACCAATTAAAAACATCATCATCGAATGATTGATCCATTGTAAGAAGTGAAAATTGGGATGAGGGTGAAAAGAGGTGAGAGCTTTTAAGAGGTCGAGTGGAAGAGGAGTTACGACTATTATTGCTACTGTAGGAGGAGGAGGAATTAATGCTTTGGTTAGGTTTTCGTGTGGGGGATTAACTGTTGTTGACGGTGGTGGGGAAACTAGGTGCACAGATGGAGGCAGAGATGGATGGACGGAAAGAGCGGTTGGAGCTTCAGCAACAATATCTTCACTCATGGTAAGAAAGAAAAAACTCAGAATTGTTAGAGAACAACTAGAATAATGTGGATCATGAATTTGAATTTTAAATTTTATGGTAAAATCTTATGAGCGTGAATTAAGGGGTAAAGAATCTGAGTGTTTCCCAATTAGGAAACAGAATTAAGGTCTAGGGCATTTTGAAGTTTTTAAAAAATAGTGGATTTAACTACTTATTATTAAATAAATTTTCTTGATGGACTCAAGTCATTATAAGTTTTTTAAGGAGGACTTAGTCTCAATTTTCACAAAATTTAATTGGGGGTCCTTCAAAACTAAATATAATTATTTAAATAATACAACTACAATTATGTGAAAAAGAAAAATATTTTTCTCATTTTTGAATATGCAAAAAATTACTAGTTAAGCTTCATATTCAAGTTTTGTTAATATATACCTTTTAATAGATAATATAACTAATCCATGTAGTCTTTTTGTAACAAAGTTGATCGCAACTAGGATTTCCTTAACTTTATTTTTGGNCAATCAATATACTAAATAACTTACATGTCCAAAAATGGTGACATTGTCCATTTGAGTACTGATTTTTGTTTTATAGTGACGGTGTGTATGCGGTTATTGGGGTCAAATATTAAACTGTCAAACTTTGAAAAAAAAGTACAAAACTTATATATATTATGTAATTTATCTGTGTTTAATAAAAATATTTTTAATTTTATGCAAAGTTTTACCGTGAAATTAGAAATTAAACAAAATCAACCTAAATCAAGGTACAAACAATACACTTTTAACATATAACATTTAGATCATACGATAAGAGGCTTTTCATAGGCGGGAAAAGAAATTCATAACTAAATGTAGACCGTTAGATCAAATTTTTTGAGATGATCTGAACCGTCTTTTATGTTGAGATTACGTTATCCGTTGGATGTGTTTATGTTTTGTCTCAAAACAATCTACACCTCTCTTTGTCTTTTGGATTCAAACTTCGTTTTACTTTATTATATATATATATATATATATATATATAGAGAGAGAGAGAGAGAGAGAGATATTAAAAATAAAAAATAGTAATATTTAAATACAAAAAAAAGTATCATTTAAACACAAAAAATAGTATCATTCAAAAAAAATAATATTGTATATTAATATTTGAAAAAATAACAGTAGTAACATACTCAAAAAAAATAACAACATTGAATATTGATATTTCAGAAAAATAGTAATATTTAATATTAACATTAAAAACAAAAAAACAGTAACATTCAAACACAAAAACATAGTAACATTCAAAAATAAAAAAATAGTAACATTGTGTATTAATATTCGGAAAAAAAAATAATAGTAACATGTTCAACAAAAAATAATAACATTAAATATTAATATTTTCAGAAAAATAGTAACATTCAATATTAGCGGTAACATGCTTACAAAAAAAATAGTACCATGAAAAAAGGTAATAACATGCACAAGCACAACAAACAAAAATAGTAACATGAAAAAAAAATTGTATTGGTATAACGTCGTCTTGTTCACAAAAATACACAACCAACTATCGAGACCTAAATCGAAATCTCGCCGATCAACCAACTAAATACACAAACAACCAATTAAAAACATCATCATCGAATGATTGATCCATTGTAAGAAGTGAAAATTGGGATGAGGGTGAAAAGAGGTGAGAGCTTTTAAGAGGTCGAGTGGAAGAGGAGTTACGACTATTATTGCTACTGTAGGAGGAGGAGGAATTAATGCTTTGGTTAGGTTTTCGTGTGGGGGATTAACTGTTGTTGACGGTGGTGGGGAAACTAGGTGCACAGATGGAGGCAGAGATGGATGGACGGAAAGAGTGGTTGGAGCTTCAGCAACAATATCTTCACTCATGGTAAGAAAGAAAAAACTCAGAATTGTTAGAGAACAACTAGAATAATGTGGATCATGAATTTGAATTTTAAATTTTATGGTAAAATCTTATGAGCGTGAATTAAGGGGTAAAGAATCTGAGTGTTTCCCAATTAGGAAACAGAATTAAGGTCTAGGGCATTTTGAAGTTTTTAAAAAATAGTGGATTTAACTACTTATTATTAAATAAATTTTCTTGATGGACTCAAGTCATTATAAGTTTTTTAAGGAGGACTTAGTCTCAATTTTCACAAAATTTAATTGGGGGTCCTTCANGATAAAAAACAGACTTATCATCAAATAAATTTTCTTGATGGACTCAAGTCATTATAAGTTTTTTAAGGAGGACTTAGTCTCAATTTTCACAAAATTTAATTGGGGGTCCTTCAAAACTAAATATAATTATTTAAATAATACAACTACAATTATGTGAAAAAGAAAAATATTTTTCTCATTTTTGAATATGCAAAAAATTACTAGTTAAGCTTCATATTCAAGTTTTGTTAATATATACCTTTTAATAGATAATATAACTAATCCATGTAGTCTTTTTGTAACAAAGTTGATCGCAAGTAGGATTTCCTTAACTTTATTTTTGGAAAAAAAAAACCTTTTGTTATTATTGGATTGTTAGTTTCTATTCACAAAACTTCTTTTAAAAGTTTTTAGTTCTAAGGCAAATCTAGCCGTAAGTGTTGAAAATTAGTCATGTTTTAAAAAATTCTTAGCATGACAATAATACAAACTCCGGTCATCTAAGGATTTTAACTTTTTTCAACCTAAATAGAAAACCAAAAATATCTTCATATAATTTAGGTTTTTCCAATCGACCTAGCTTGACCTACTACTTAATGATTATTAGTTCTAAAAGATTCTTAGGGTGATATGCTTAAGTGAGAATAAAAAAAAGGGAAATTTGGAGGCCGGTCCCCTTGTGTGGACTTATTTGGAGATAAGTCCGACAAGAAAACTTATTGGAGTCTAAGTCCGTGTTTAAACTTATATGTAGGTACTTAAGTCCACTTTTTTTTTAAAAATCTCAATATTACTCCTAACAGTGTTAGTTTTGTCCAATTATAGAAAGTCCAATAAGTTAAATCTTTAAAGTATATATAGAAACCTTAGTTTGAGTTATATATGGAAATCATTTTTCATTAAAAATCCTAATAATTAAATGAAGAATATATGGAATGTATATACTCTGCTAGCTATATATAGAAACCTAATTGACGAATTAATTAGATCACAAGTTTTCCTTATCAAGTCAAATTCAAATTCGAATTCTTAATCAATTTTAGTATGTTAGACTTTTGAATAACAGGTTTTTGTGTTTGGCAGGGGGTTTGAAGGTGATAGAAATAGTCGCGAGACTTCGTGTTACTTATAATGTTACTGCCAAAGTTACTATTTAATGATCATTACATACAGTAACCAAACGTGCAATAATATTACAAATTCACTTGATAATGAATAATTACAACGGATTTTAACATATCAATTCCACATACAACACAATTTTAGCATTCTAAAATTGAATGGTTATGTTAGTTGGAACATTTTTTAACATGTTACTGTTTGAGTTACTGTTGCACTTACAAATTGGACAGAATTTCCTTTGTTTTTCAAACATTCCATTACAAAAAAATACCCAAACTTACATCAACATATCAATTTAATATCAAGGTGTAACATCCAAACCACAATTCTACATGTTTGAATACTCCATTTAAACTAAGTACTAATCAATAAACAATTACAACCAACTTCTAATCGAGCTCACAAGTAGCTAAAGAATGAATAGCTTTACAACATCACCAATTTTTATTTTTTTGGTATCTTTTTTTCAATCTTGATCTTGTCTTGTAGTCTTCAACAGTCCATGCATTCATATGGTTTATGAATGTCGTCACCATATGTATTCGTAGAGTGTTAAGTTGTGCTGATTTCAATTTCTTTTCTATTTCCTTTAATTGCCATCAACCTATAGCACAACATTGTAATATCAATATGAATATATTGGACAGTTGTAATATCAATATCCTACACAAACATATAGTATCATAATACAAAATAATAACACACAACATATGGTAACATACAAAATAGTAACATACATAATATAGTAACATAATACCAAGCGTAATGGATATAAACCAATTATGAAAAATTTTGTGCAAAAGTAACATTAACAGTTCCANAGATCACAAGTTTTCCTTATCAAGTCAAATTCAAATTCGAATTCTTAATCAATTTTAGTATGTTAGACTTTTGAATAACAGGTTTTTGTGTTTGGCAGGGGGTTTGAAGGTGATAGAAATAGTCGCGAGACTTCGTGTTACTTATAATGTTACTGCCAAAGTTACTATTTAATGATCATTACATACAGTAACCAAACGTGCAATAATATTACAAATTCACTTGATAATGAATAATTACAACGGATTTTAACATATCAATTCCACATACAACACAATTTTAGCATTCTAAAATTGAATGGTTATGTTAGTTGGAACATTTTTTAACATGTTACTGTTTGAGTTACTGTTGCACTTACAAATTGGACAGAATTTCCTTTGTTTTTCAAACATTCCATTACAAAAAAATACCCAAACTTACATCAACATATCAATTTAATATCAAGGTGTAACATCCAAACCACAATTCTACATGTTTGAATACTCCATTTAAACTAAGTACTAATCAATAAACAATTACAACCAACTTCTAATCGAGCTCACAAGTAGCTAAAGAATGAATAGCTTTACAACATCACCAATTTTTATTTTTTTGGTATCTTTTTTTCAATCTTGATCTTGTCTTGTAGTCTTCAACAGTCCATGCATTCATATGGTTTATGAATGTCGTCACCATATGTATTCGTAGAGTGTTAAGTTGTGCTGATTTCAATTTCTTTTCTATTTCCTTTAATTGCCATCAACCTATAGCACAACATTGTAATATCAATATGAATATATTGGACAGTTGTAATATCAATATCCTACACAAACATATAGTATCATAATACAAAATAATAACACACAGCATATGGTAACATACAAAATAGTAACATACATAATATAGTAACATAATACCAAGCGTAATGGATATAAACCAATTATGAAAAATTTTGTGCAAAAGTAACATTAACAGTTCCACCAAATTACATGATGTAAATATAGTAACATCAAAACACACAATTCAGTAACATTATTTTTCAATACACAATTTCATTGCAAATTCATTGTGTTCCTTTTTTACATTTAAAATCAAACAACAACCCATGAACTCTTCATAAACAACATATGGTGCATTAAAAGTAAAAACCAAAAAGGGAGTTGATCAGTAACATGTCTACAGTAATATCAATTTGTCAGTACCATCCACAGTACCCAAAGCACAAGCATACATTGGAAATATAAATTCAATTTTTCAGTTATCACACAGTAACATGAAAAGATTCAATGTACTCTTGAATCAATGGTTTTCGAATTTCTTGAACAACGAAGAAAGCAACAAAAAATTTACACATATAATTATATAATAGACTTTTAATTCAGTAACTACATTTTTCATTATAAAATTGTTTCCATTGGAAATCCATTGAGTCCCCATGTTACAATTTTTGGAATGTAAGTAACAGTGTTCAAAAGTAACTTGAACATTTTTTTGAGGAAACAGGAGACTCCGCCTAGGTTTTGTTGGAAAAGGACTCCTGAATTTTGGAGCATCACATCTATTCTATCACTCCATACTAACCTTTGACTTGCAATCTAGTTTCGGCTTCCCTTTGACCACATCTAGCCATTGGTGCACGTAGGTGTTCTCTTCTCTTGCAGGTTACTCAAAACTTCCTCATCGTNTCTTTGACTTGCAATCTAGTTTCGGAGTCCCTTTGACCACATCTAGCCATTGGTGCACGTAGGTGTTCTCTTCTCTTGCAGGTTACTCAAAACTTCCTCATCGTCATCTCCGCCAGTACAAGGTGGTGACTCATAGTGCAAAATTATCCCCGCACAACAAGTCTCCTCCTCAATTTTCCTTATGCATCTAAACCGAAGCAACTAAAGGCATTAATTGTTAAAGGTGGTAGTTTTCAACAACACAACAACACGATTTAAAAATGATACGAAGTTAGCTGTTTTGAAATGTTTTTTTTCAACCCGAACTAAAAAATGATACAATTTATTAACACAAATAATAAATGGGTTGGGTTAGTATAAAAAACGAATAATTTAAAACCAACATGATTAACACGTTGAACTATAATTTTATTCATAAAATTTTAATTTTTTCTAGTTTATATCAATTATTGATTTGACTTATTTGGAGTATAAGATAATGCTTTTTACTTATCTTTAGAATTATATGTATTCGGTGACTTTGTAGTTTATATAAAAACTTAGTTTTAAATTTTTTATTCATGGGTTATTCAGGTCAATCTGAACACGACACGATAATAAAAAGTTTAAGTTAGTGTCATACCATCTAANGGTGACTTTGTAGTTTATATAAAAACTTAGTTTTAAACTTTTTATTCATGGGTTATTCGGGTCAATCTGAACACGACACGATAATAAAAAGTTTAAGTTAGTGTCATACCATCTAACATGGTCAATTAATTTAATTTAATTTTTTTTTGAGATGGAAGAGGGAGGGGAAAAAAGGTTTGAACCCTTGACCTCAAAAAGGCAAAGCCTTTATAAGATAAAGAGTACTATTGGACTAAAAGCCCGTTAGTAACATGGTTAATTAAATGGATTATGTAACGCCTCATTTGTCTGGGGTCCCTGTTAACTCGTTGAACACCCATGAACCTGTGATACCGCTTAATCCAATAACACATAGTGATATCTCATTCACCGGAGTCCATAACTTTAATAAAAATTCAGGGTAGAGTCTCCTTTGTACGAGGAGCTCTACCCAATATACACCTATGCATTTATACAATATTGAGCACACTTGGTCCATTCATCAAAATTGATTCTCATAACATTGAATACTACTCATAATCATCATCTATGCATACATTTATTCGTAAAAGAATAAATGTCCCAAAGAGTCTCATATACATACCTTAATTCAAAATACAGTTTTTGTTTAAAAAATTTATACAAGGCCAAAGTAATGAAAACAAAAACTATAACATTCAAAAATAAGAGTCACAACCCAACTCTATACTCAAAGCGGGCCCGTAGGAGGGCCTTCGGTGCTAACACGTGCAATACTTGAAAAATATTCTCATAAAGGGTGAGCCAACGCTCAATAGAGTAACTCCTATAGAGAATACATCTCAATTCAAATTGCATATGAAACGTTACATGCAACACCATGTCATGCATTCATTCAAATATATTTATAATGGACAAGCGTCATAAATCATATCATGCTATGTGATGAGACTCACGCATGAAATATCAACACCGAGCCTTATCTCGGCTCTCACAATACATGCAATACCATGTGTATGTATCCGAATATTCCAAGCCCCCAACTATTGGTGTTATGTGTAGGCAATGACTAATTAATTCATTTTTCATATTTTTATGGGGCGATAATTTATGATATTTCACCAAAGGGACACCACACCTCAGAAAGATTTTTAAGACATTTCACATGTGGCTCTATACTCGCCATCACACAATTTTGTGGGCTCGTTACACCACAAGAATGTGCGTAACCAAAGATTTGCGGGTCTTGCACCCGAAGAAGAAGCTAGCCTTTTTTGCAACACTATGACACATTTATATATGAAAAATCCCGTGCGACTCAGTCATACCTATGTCCAACTTTCCCGAGCCCACCCATTAACTCACCTAAGTGGTGATTGACTCAAACTCATGCACACACACTCACACTCATGTCAATTCCGACGAATGTAGTGCAACTCATGCATATGCAATACAATGTGTAATTGTCTTCGATAACATTTACAATGTCAATTACATGATGAGTGTGATATAATGACATTTTTAATATCATTCTAAGCATGTTATATAAGATAATCAACTCAACTAACACATTTGTATTCACTTAGACATTTAAGCAAACATTTAGAGGACATATCAATTTACATAACCAGCATGTTTTTTACTTTCAATATGGCAACATGTTTATTAATTCTATAAACATAAACACAATTTCACTGCACTGATTATATGCTAAATAATCATTTAACATACATACATTTTCATACTCATATCACAAGCTAATAAGTCAATTAAACTTGATATGTCATTTCTACATCAAAGTCATGCTAATTTACAATTAACATATTTTAAATCACTAATGTTAACATATACCCAACTAAAGATACTAGGGTTTTGCAAATTGAAGGATTAATTATAAATTCTATATTTAACCCACTAGTCATACTAGTTAATAGCTAAACATGTGATACACACACCCATAGTCTACCCATTTCATATGTCACATTCTAAGTTGAGATTACATCTAAATAGAAGAAATCCTACCTCTTGTAGCCTGAGCCCACGTAGTAAGAACCTCCTAAAAAAATCCAAAAATTTAGCTTCCCAAGCCTTAATTTTATCATGAGCCAAAACTCTGATTTTTGAAAGATACTATAATTGAGCGTGGTTGGTACCCACACGTAGCCCTCGCAATTATGAGCAACTTTAATTCTTGATTCGAGACAAGTGGTCGCTCGAATTTTGCTAGATCTAATGAAGAAGATAGAGAAAAAAATGAAGGAATTCTGGCCCTGTTTGATTTGCATCTCAAAAACAGATCTATTTTTGAGAAGAGTTTTAGAAAATTGAATTTGATGTTTTTTGTGTCACATAACTTGTTTTATTATATGATTCCAAAAACAGTTCTATGAAATAGAAAATAGTAAAACTTGTTTGGACAACTCATAAAAATAATAAAAACAAAAATGTGGTGATAGTGGAAGTGTGGTGGTGGTGGTGGTTGTGGTGGTGGTGTTGGTGGAAGTGTGGTGGTGTTAGAGAAGGTGGTGGTGGTGGCGTTTTCTAAGTTTTAGAAAGTTTGTTTCCAAAAACACACAAAGTAGTTTTAACTTTTTATCTAAATCTATCCCTTTTTTGTTCTCAGTTTTTGAAAAACAAACAAAAAAAACTGGTCAAACAATTTTTCTCCACAAAATTATTTTTGTTAATAGAAAACAGTTTATGAGATACAAATCAAATAGGGCTTCTATTTTCTCTCTCACTCTCTCAACTTAAACTTGGAGACAAAAATGGGTGGAAGACCCCAAAAGTTTTCTTTTTTATATTTCTCTAATGCTTGGCACATGTCGCGCCACATGTCTCATTTTTAACGGGACTAATTTTATTTCAAATCAATTAAATCTCATCCCATGTTAAAATTAGTATATTTTTATTTAACTAACTTTAAATTATTTCTTGAGTCCTCCGAATAAAATCTGATCACGATAATTTTAGTCGCGCGACACTCGTTCGTTTCGTAACACGCAGAAAATATGATTGTTTGAGAATTCAGTGAAAATTGACTAGTAATTAGATTTCACAAGATGAATCCAAATGTGAGATCCGTTTCATCATCCAAATTATATAAAAATTCACGTTTTTGACCTGTGTTTTAACAATTAATTACTGTTTTACCCCATTAATTAAGATTTTAATTTTCTCGGGTTTCACAAATTAAATTAGGATTGAATAGTACTCGAGTACACAAATTCAAACATGACGCGATGTAATTATTATCCCTATATTAATTGTTGACTCTTTTCTCTCTTTCTCTCTCTCTCATGTAGATAGATGAAAAGGATTCACGCATGAATAATGTCAAAAGGATGTAATTTGTGGTTTAATTTGGGACATAATTCAATACAACTAATAGATTAGTTGTTAGTTCTAATATTAGATAAAGTTTATTTCTAATGTGATGGTTGCATTGAATTAGGTTCATATAATATTTTCCTTGAAGGGATAGTAAGAGAATTTTATGTTTTTGCCCACTAAATATGTCATTCACATTATTTTTGAGTTCTCATTATAATGAAATTTAGTACAAGTACATGTTGAGAAATGTATGAGTTTATAGTCTCAAATATCCTAGCTATTGTTGTGAAATNAATATGTCATTCACATTATTTTTGAGTTCTCATTATAATGAAATTTAGTACAAGTGCATGTTGAGAAATGTATGAGTTTATAGTCTCAAATATCCTAGCTATTGTTGTGAAATTGGTATTTTTAGATTGTAGGCATGCTAAAATTTGACTGGATTTAAGATTCAAATACATACAACCATATCTATTCGAACCGGTGTGAGGTTCTTAAATTGTGATTATTTAGGTGATTCAATTATAGCGAATTATAAGGTCACCTCTGAGTTTTTTTCTATGCCTTGGGAATTAAGGACTTGCGCACTTTTCCAAATTGTAACAGAATGTACTAGAATGTAGAAAGACAACTAGAATACAAAGTAGTAGAGAAACTAAACTTGGTAGATGAAAAGACTATTGTCCTTAACATTAAACGGAAAGAAAAATCATTAGAGTGATGAATTACATGTTAAAGTAAATTTATTGGGGAAATAAGCTAAGTAACATGAGAGGCTGGTTCTATGTAGAGTTTTTGTGTTGTTTGATGATCTTTCTTCAATAACTTAGCCTTTGTTATTTATAGGAGATGACCCCAAACCGTCAAAGCCATATTTTTTGACCATGATTGTAATCATGGTTTCTTACCTCGAGAAATGCATATGTACATCGAATCATCTCTAACTGAGGTTCACAATGTAACGTTTTCTTGTTTTTCGGAGTTATTAAAATTCCACTTCCTTAATCATACTATTAGGTTTCAACTCTCACTGACTATTTGTTTATTGTTGGATCACATACATTTATCACCCTTAAATTTTATTATTTTAGGCGTAAACAGGAATATACCGTGCAAAGAACTACTTGAGTGCATAGTTGTTAAAATTGCCTGATTTGCAAGTTGAATCGTACGATTTGGTTCGATTCATGGACAAATCGAGTCGAATCTTATGGTGGAATCATTTTGGGTCTGGAATCGGAGCCAAATTGCACGAATCGTACAAACCGAACCGAATCGTACGTATCGTCTGATTAGTTACATTTTTTTAAACCTAGTTTTATATCAAAACGACGTCATTTTTGCAAGACCCAGGCCCTAATAAATAAGTATTTCTCTTTGTCTCTCTCACTTTTGCCTCTCACGTTGTCTNAAACCTAGTTTTATATCAAAACGACGTCATTTTTGCAAGACCCATGCCCTAATAAATAAGTATTTCTCTTTGTCTCTCTCACTTTTGCCTCTCACGTTGTCTGTTGAAGGAGACCCACCACGATCACGACTGAAGCTTCATCCTCCAGGTATGTCTCTTCCTTTTCTTCTTCTTCTTCTTCTTACCTGTAACCAAACAGTAACAACAAGCCTTCAATCTTGTTCAAATATTGCTATGTTTTTGCGTAAGCTATGCTTTGTTTTTTTTTTATTGTTGAAGTTTCTTAGTTTTTCTTTTTCGTTGTTGTGGCCTTTGGGTGGAGGATTTTGCAATTATGAACGTGGGTTTGTGTAGATAAACAATATGAATGTGGGTTTGAAACTTTAAATGATGTTCTGGTTTTCACATAGGCAAAGCTCTATTTTTTCATTGTTGTACTGTAATTTCTTATTTTTTTTCTTATTTTTTTTCGTTGTTGTGGCCTGTTGATAGAGAATTATTTAGTTATAACTATATAACAGTGGGTTTCAAACTTCAAATGATACAATATTGCTATTGCACTGTTTTTTTAATTAACAATGCTCTATTTTTTTTGTTNTTTTTTTTCTTTTTTTTTTTCGTTGTTGTGGCCTGTTGATAGAGGATTATTTAGTTATAACTATATAACAGTGGGTTTCAAACTTCAAATGATACAATATTGCTATTGCACTGTTTTTTTAATTAACAATGCTCTATTTTTTTTGTTGTTGTTTCTTCTAGGATTTTTTCGTTGTTGTTGTGGGCTGTATTGCTCTATGCCCTATTTTTATATGCGCTATTGTTTTTTTTTCTCTTTTCAGTTGTTGTTGTTGAAGACTTGAAATTAAAAATAGTGAAGAAGAAAATAAAAGCNTGTTGTTGTTTCTTCTAGGATTTTTTCGTTGTTGTTGTGGGCTGTATTGCTCTATGCTCTATTTTTATATGCGCTATTGTTTTTTTTTCTCTTTTCAGTTGTTGTTGTTGAAGACTTGAAATTAAAAATAGTGAAGAAGAAAATAAAAGCGAAGCCAAAAAAGAATGAAGATCCGAAATGGAATCATTGTTCTCGTGTGGGTGATAATAGAATGCATTTGAAGTGCAATTATTGTGGCCTTAACAAATGGGGTGGTGTTAGTAAAATGAAACATCATTTTGCGGGGACTCGTTTTAATGTAGCACCATATACCCAATGTCCACTGCATGTTACAGAAAAATTCTCCCAAATGCTGGAAGGTGCGAAAGGAAAAAATGAGGATCCTAATGAATGTTTCATAGAGGATGTTGAAAGGGGGACGGGGACCGAACCATGGATGCCTTTGTGATTTAAGTCAAGGGGAAAGGTGTTAGAGGAAGACAACAAACATTAAATAAATTGGTGAAGAAAAGAAAATCGATGGTTTAAGACATATGTCGTTTCTTCTATGGACATGCACTAGCTTTCAATTTAGTTAAAAGTCCATTGTTTGATAAAATGATGAAATCGGTTGGTGAGTATGGCAAGGGATTAAAACTTCCTAGCTATTATGAGGTTAGAGTTACTTGTTTGAAGAAAGAAATAAAAAATGTGAAGGTGAGTTTGGATAAATATAGAATGGAATGGAAGAAAAGTGGGTGTACTTTGATATCGGATGGATGGACCTATGGGAAACAACGTTCACTCACAAACTTTCTTGTTAATAGCCCTAGTGGAAGTTTCTTTAATCGGTGGATACTTCCGAAGTTATAAAGGATGCTAATAAGTTGTTTGAGTTACTTGACTCAATGGTGGAGGAGATTGGAGAGGAGAATGTGGTTCAAGTGGTGATAGATAGTGCTTCGGCTTATGTAGCCGCCGGTAGGTTGTTGGAGGAGAAGAGGGAGAAGTTGTTTTGGTCTCCTTGTTCCGCTCATTGTATTGATTTAATGTTGAGTGATATTGATGATTTGCCAATTTTTCGTGACACCATTTCAAAAGTCAAAGAAGTTACACTTTTCATTTATAGGCATTGTTGGGTGCTTAGTAAATTTAGAGAGTTTTCGAACAACATGGAACTTACACGACCGGCGGTTACAAGATTTGTTACTGCATTTCTCACCCTAAAAAGTTTTGATAATAGAAAGTCTTGTCTTCGATGCATGTTTTCATTGAAAGATTGAGCTAATGGGCCTTTTGCTTCAAAGATTGATGCTAAAAAAGTGGAAAACATAATTTTGCATGATCAAAAAATTTGGAAAGCAATCAAGTATTGCTTAAAATCTATGATTCAACTTGTTAAAGTGTTGAAGTTAATTGATGGTGATGCTAAACTGACCATGGGATATATATATATANATCTTTGTTTGAATTTTGTGTCGAATCTTACGATTCACGATTCACAAATTTAAGATTCTGATTCGCGATACGAATCTCGATTTAACAACTACGCTGGAGTGTTACTATACTACAAAATTAACATAGAGTTTGGGGTTCATACGGTAAAAATTGGTACATTAACTTAGTTAAGGTGGGGAACCAAGAATTTATATATGGTTGTGTACTTTATGGTCTATTTGGTAGGAAAGATGAAAGATATACATGATAGAAAAGTATGAGGGATAGACTTTTCATTCTTTGAGGAAGGAAAATCAATTTCTCTTATTTTTGTTTGGTACGATGGATGAATTAATTTTCTATTGTTNGACCCAAATTTTAATCCCAAGTAACTTATTTTTAGGTTCCAATATGATTCAAATTTTAATGCCGATAAGGAAGTAAAAGTTGGCTNAATCCCAAGTAACTTATTTTTAGGTTCTAATATGATTCAAATTTTAATGCCGATAAGGAAGTAAAAGTTGGCTNATAGAGTTTGGGGTTCATACGGTAAAAATTGGTACATTAACTTAGTTAAGGTGGGGAACCAAGAATTTATATTTGGTTGTGTACTTTATGGTCTATTTGGTAGGAAAGATGAAAGATATAAATGATAGAAAAGTATGAGGGATAGACTTTTCATTCTTTGAGGAAGGAAAATCAATTTCTCTTATTTTTGTTTGGTACGATGGATGAATTAATTTTCTATTGTTTGGTANTTGGTTGTGTACTTTATGGTCTATTTGGTAGGAAAGATGAAAAATATACATGATAGAAAAGTATGAGGGATAGACTTTTCATTCTTTGAGGAAGGAAAATCAATTTNATTTTTTATAGCTTTGTGGTGGGAAGTTATGGAGATGATAACAAAGAACTCCAAAGATTGGCTATAAGGGTATTAAGGCTCACGTGTAGCGCCACAGGATGTGAGAGAAATTGGAGTACTTTTGATCATGTACATTCCAAGAAAAGGAATCGCTTGGAGCAACAAAGATTAAATGNTTCTCTTATTTTTGTTTGGTACGATGGATGAATTAATTTTCTATTGTTTGGTATCAGAGGAAAAATGAAAAGAAAGAAAACACATGCAAATTTAATTTACCATTATACCCTCACTAATAAAAATTATTTTTTCCTATTGCAAGTAGACTTTTCAAAATTTGATAATGTTAAAAATCCCTCCAATTTGTTATAAAAATTAATAAATATGTACACAAATAAATATTTTTTTCATCCAATTTCTTGTGGAATCAACTAAAGTATAATGTTTGGGTGTTTTGAGAAATTTATTGAAATTGATTAGTGAGGGATATAACAAAAAATCGTCTAATATTGAAGAGTGATAATTGTTCACATTNCCGATGATGAGTGGATTACTGAGAGTGAAGATCTATGTCTACCAAAAGACAACTCATGGATGGATGTTCATGAATGTTTTCAACTTGATGAAAGTGCATCTTCTAGCAAAAAGAGAAAAAGAGGNTCGATGATGAGTGGATTGTCATTTAGTCATTTACCAATTATTATTTGTAGAACCAAGGAATTTAAATGCTATNTTGTATGATAACATGATATGAACTCTTGTAATTTTGATAGATTTAACGTCAAAGCATGTTACACAATTTTTAAATTAATCGGGTCGTAATCAATTAGTTGGATCATATTATATTGAATATGTATTGTATTAATTTTTTTGGTATGATGGATGAAAAAATTGAGGAATAAATTANTATGATGGTATTGAAGTGGTTGATGATGAGGAAACGGAGATGGTTGAAATAGAAGAAGATAATGATGATAAAGATCTTGACCTTGGAGATAATGAAGATTGAAGAAATTGACTACTACTATTTTTTTTTGATGAGTCTTAGAACTTGACTTTTTGTTGTATGCACCCTTTCATTTTTTGGGACCATAGGTGATAGGTCCATAACTTGACTTTTGATTGAAATATATAATTATAATGAATCAATGATAGATACATATTCTCTTGATATATGCTTTTTTTTTATATTGTAGTTGGCTTGTAAATTGCAAATAATATATAAAAATCAATCACAGTGGGATTCGAACCCATATTTTCTATACATAAAAGCTAATGTTTTTCTATTTAGACAACGTGATTATGCTAATTGATTATTTTTACAATGCAATAGTACTCAAAATTCAATAAATTGCTTATTTTAACTTATAAATGTTATTTTTTTTTCNTATCTATACTCACCATGTTAGTTACTAAACCCATTCTATCTATATTTATTAATTAAAAATTAAATTTAATCTAATTTTATTTCAACATACTATATATACAATGATCAAAATTTCATTTTAGTGTATTTTGTCGGTATGTAAAAATTTCAGAAATAAAATAAAAATGAATAATTTATTTTTAAAATATTAGTCAAAATATATTAAAAAATTTTAAAACACGTCAAAATATTCTGAAGATATTAGTGAAAATAAATCAAAATAACTTAAAACACCTTAAAATATTCTAGATCACCTCGTATCATTGAAATTTCATTTTAATTACTATTTTTGTTTTGATTTCTTTAAAATATATANTCTCTTTGTTTGAATTTTGTGTCGAATCTTACGATTCACGATTCACAAATTTAAGATTCTGATTCGCAATACGAATCTCGATTTAACAACTACGCTGGAGTGTTACTATACTACAAAATTAACATAGAGTTTGGGGTTCATACGGTAAAAATTGGTACATTAACTTAGTTAAGGTGGGGAACCAAGAATTTATATATGGTTGTGTACTTTATGGTCTATTTGGTAGGAAAGATGAAAGATATACATGATAGAAAAGTATGNTGTATAAAAAGAGATTTAAGAGACGATAATAGCCACACCAAAAAAAATAATTTATAAAAGATGGGTGAATGATATTTTTTACCTTTAAAAAATTCTAAAATTTGTAATTTATATTTTAAAAAATTTAAATTGTACATTGCACCCTTAATGAGATAAAAATATAGTTTAAAATAAATATTCATTGATTTTTCTGACAATTTTTTTGTTGTATTTGTTGTATTATCTTATTTTTATAATAATCAATTTTAAGTGTTTTTAATGACAATTTCATACCAAAATTTCTGAAGATAGAGTACCANCATCTATACTCACCATGTTAGTTACTAAACCCATTCTACTATATTTATTAATTAAAAATTAAATTTAATCTAATTTTATTTCAACATACTATATATACAATGATCAAAATTTTATTTTAGTGTATTTTGTCGGTATGTAAAAATTTCAAAAATAAAATAAAAATGAATAAAAAATGAATAATTTATTTTTAAAATATTAGTCAAAATATATCAAAAAATTTTAAAACACCTCAAAATATTCTGAAGACATTAGTGAAAATAAGTCAAAATAACTTAAAACACCTTAAAATATTCTAGATCACCTCATATCATTGAAATTTCATTTTAATTACTATTTTTGTTTTGATTTCTTTAAAATATATATTTAATAATTTAACTGGATAAGTATAAATGGGATACACTTAGTTATTAATAGAATGAGTATAAATGAAATGAACTTAATAGTTTGATATAAGAGAATTAAATGAGGTATAAAAGGAGATTTAAGGGGCGAGAATAGCCACACCAAAAAAAATAATTTATAAAAGATGAGTGAATGATATTTTGTACCTTTAAAAAATTCTAAAATTTGTAATTTATATTTTAAAAAATTTAAATTGTACATTGCACCCTTAATGAGATAAAAATATAGTTTAAAATAAATATTCATTGATTTTTCTGACAATTTTTTTGTTGTATTTGTTGTATTATCTTATTTTTATAATAATCAATTTTAAGTGTTTTTAATGACAATTTCATACCAAAATTTCTGAAGATAGAGTACCAATTGGAGAATAATAAGGTCGTTTAGGACAGAAAGTGTCATTTGTCACACAAACAAGCGAACTGATGGCCCATTCCTAACGAAGCCCACCACAATCCCCGCCAAATGGTATGACCAAAAAGAGTAAAAGGCAACAAAAATTGGATTCTCTCTCTCTCTCTCTCTCTCTCTCTCTATATATATATATATAATATTTATATATTATAGAGAGAGAGATTAGTATTACCCAGTCTCGACTCTAATCCTAAAAATAAGATTTCAAGGGAGAGAAGACAAACAAGAGATCCAATCTGAGAACATCAATGGAGAAACCACCAACGTCAGTATCATCATCAAAGCCTTCTTCCTCAGTCCTTCCTTATCAAACCCCAAGACTCAGAGACCACTACTTGCTGGGCAAGAAGCTAGGCCAAGGCCAATTCGGTACAACCTATCTCTGCACAGAGAAGTCCACAGGCACCGAATACGCATGCAAATCGATCCCAAAACGCAAGCTCTTGTGCCGCGAAGACTATGAAGATGTTTGGAGAGAGATTCAGATAATGCACCACCTGTCTGAGCACTCAAACGTTGTGAGGATCAAAGGGACTTACGAGGACAATGTGTTTGTTCATCTTGTGATGGAGTTGTGTGGTGGTGGTGAGCTCTTTGATAGGATTGTGCAAAAGGGTCATTACAGTGAGAAAAAAGCTGCTCAGTTGATGAAGACCATTGTTGGGGTTGTGGAGGCTTGTCATTCTCTTGGTGTCATGCATAGAGATCTCAAGCCTGAGAATTTCTTGTTTGATTCTCCTGACGAGGATGCAAAACTTAAGGCCATCGATTTTGGGTTGTCTGTGTTCTACAAGCCTGGTTTGGTCTTGGGTTCTCTTGCATTTACTATGTTTTATAGATCAAACATTATTCATTTTTTTCAATTAATTTTGCTTTGCGGGCTTCCATTTTCCTATGTTTTGTTTGATCTGGAGCTATTGGTTGATGGGTTTGATCAAGGCGGAGCCAGTAATTTAACTTAGGGTGGGCCCTTAATTACATGCTGCAGTTTTTATATTTATATTGATAAAAGCAAGTTGATATGCTAATATTTATTTACAGAGCCCGATCACATGCAAACAAAGGCCAATTACATGTAAATTCCAAGTTTGATTATGAACATATAACAAAGAAGCAAAAACAATATGCAAATCAACTGAATTGTAGAGACATTAACACAATTGAAAAATACTAAACATTCAGTTACAAACCAAACACAACTTATATTCTAAAAAAAAACTCTTCAACCAATAACAGTAGCATCATGTAATTTTATTAGAAATTATGAAATGAATCCAGTGTATTCAAAATTTATTTGAATCTGCTTGAATGGTGTCCGTAACATGCCCATAGCCATTTAGGTATATATCTATATGGAAGTAATAGGGTGGGCACTAGAACATATATTTGAGGGTGTTTAATACTTGTATATACAAACATGTATAAGTAATGATATTGAAGTGGCAGATTATACATGTAGCAAATGCAGATGAGGGTGGAATATAGGTTTTTCTTCTAGTCTGAGCATTGTTTTTTGGGTAGCTAACAGAAATGTTTAGAAAAATATGAATAACAGAAAGGGGCACCCCCCCAGCCTTGACACAGCCCTTAGGCATATCTCTGGGCCCTAACATTATATAAAGGATATGCAATTCGATGACCAAATTTTCCCCAACCATTGTATTTCACTTGCCCCGTATAAACACACACTCCACTGCTCGTTCGTTTTAGGAATTCCCCTTAATTTTTCTGCTGTCACTACCTCTTTGTTGATGGCTTGTGGATCATGTGCTTTGCTTGTAAAAATTCTCTGATTCATCTCCTCTCACATGCAATAAAATGTAGCAGTTATGTCTACATCCTTCGCAGTCATAATGAATGATTTCCCTTCAAGGTGCTGTGTATCCTAGTCCAACTCATACATTCATTCCACACTGGTTAATTAATCAAACTAAGCTGCACTATAGGTTTTAAAATCCTAACAAACTAAGAGATGCCTGTACAAAAGACAATTTGCCTTCTGCAAAGTACCCCCCATTCTGTCCGTGTACCTTTAGGGCTCAATTCTTGAGTTAATGTTTAATCCATTTTATTTTCAGAGCCTTTGGTAGAAAAGCTTCAGGAAATAAGTTCCTCAATTCTGTCAGTTCGAGTAAACCAGGAAGAGGACGTCACCATGTTGCATTTTGAATTATCTTTCACACTTTGGAGTTTTCTGATATTGCAGCATTTACATAATCTTTTGACCATATTATTCTTCAAGTTTTCTGTAGGATGCCAGTCGTCCTGCCACAAGTATATATCCTGCTTAAACCCAATCTGATGTTTAATGGATGGGCTAGCCAATTTGAAACTTCAGGACTTCTTTCCGTGTCCATGAACAATCTCTAGGAATTGGAAATTCCCAAAAGCAGTAGTTCCATATCATGTACATGTGAATTTCACGGACAAGGAATCCTATTCGAAAGAGCCTACCAATATTGAAGCATATGTGTTTGTTCCAAACATCAAGTTTTTTGGTCCCTTTTTTCTTTTCTCATTTTTTTTAACTAGATCCCTTCTTTTGTGAAAAGTATGCAATTTAGTTTAGCTTTATAAACCAATATCCATGCTGCGACTTATGGAAAAAATTGAAAAAACTTGAGTCATATTGATTGCTTTAATACTTTGTATGAGGTTTAGTGATGATTATTACGGTTCTTGGCATAGTGGGCCATGACCTACATTCAATTTCCTCAAACAAGCATGGTTGGTCTACTGATGGTTACTTTTCTTTTCCTTCCAGGGCATTATCTTTCGGATGTTGTTGGAAGTCCATATTATGTTGCACCTGAAGTGTTGCATAAGTATTATGGACCTCAAATCGATGTATGGAGTGCTGGTGTTATTTTGTACATCTTACTATGTGGGGTTCCACCTTTTTGGGCAGGTAGCCCTCTTGATGAGTTAAAATGCATCACTATCTGGAGTAGCAGATGTATTACTGATGATGTGCTATTACCAGTTCTCATCATGATCTTAATGATATAAAATTTTACTTTTTGTTTTAAACTCACAGAAACCGACTCCGGTATCTTCAGAGAAATTCTCAAAGGCAAATTAGATTTTGAATCTGAACCATGGCCTCATATTTCTGAAAGTGCAAAAGATCTTATACGGAAGATGCTTAACAGGGATCCAAGGAGCAGAATATCTGCTCATGAAGTTCTATGTGAGTTATATATTTGGAAATTTGAAATTTCCTCTAGAATATAGTAGCGAGGGCATTCCATTTTCTCTTAGAGCTCGTTCAGATTGTCATTAATCATGAAAATGAATTGGGCTTTTTTGCCAGGTCACCCATGGATCGTGGATGACAGAGTTGCCCCAGACAAACCTTTGGATTCTGCAGTTTTGTCGCGCCTGAAGCAATTCTCAGCAATGAACAAACTTAAAAAGATGGCTTTGCGTGTATGTTTTTCTCAATACTTTCCTGTGTTATTCGCCTTGTAGTTTCACCTCGTTTCCACATAATTCATCTCCATAAGTTCCTTGATGTCAGTTGATGCTTGTACTATTTATCATGCGTAATCAACTTGATCTGCTTAAATGAGGATCCATAGAATAGCTTAGAAAGCAAGGGCAGTTTCAAACAGAAGCTTGAAATTGAGAGAAGGCAGAATGACAAAATTGTCAGGCTCTGCAACTTTTTAGGATGCTGGAACTCATTGAGGCCTATTATATTCCATCCTCTAAGGCTGTTTTTCCTATCTTGCTGGGGAAAAGGTTGGGGAGGCCCTTTTTTATTCCACAAAAGGTGGAAGCCTTGTGTATTGATCACCTGGTGCTCAACAAGGTAAGCTAACCATCAAGAACAAAAATCCACTTTGATTGCAGGCTTCTTCACCCTAGTCAATAAGCACGAGATACTTCTCGAAAGTAAATCTGATTTGGATCTAATGGTGGTAGCTAGTAAAGGTGCAACTCGGGTGGGTTAGGTGGTCAACCCTAGTCCAACCCTAGGTATAAAATGTTCAACCCTGACCTTAACTCGAGATACTCATACCTAGTACTGTTCGAATTGATTTCGGACAAGCTCAGGTTGAAATCGGGTTATTCAATTTGGGCCGAATTCGGTCTGATTTTGGGTTTGAATTCGGGTTTAAACATAGTCCCTATTTAGAAACTTATTCAGTTTATACAAAAGATCCAAACAACAAAACACATCCCCACAAAGAAATAGAAATCTAAATATTTTTCTCTAGATCTAAACATTCTTACCCAAGTACATATTTATCAACGTTAAAGATTAATTAGCTATAGAGATTCGGCGAAGCCACAAAGATCCCGATGAGATCGAGATCGAGGCCAATGAAAATCTAGACGAGATCAAAGTGAGGCCCTTTTCTCCAAATCTATTGACTTCTTCTCCAGACCCATCAACTTTTCTTCTCCAGATATATGGTGGAATTTGAAGAGATAAGAACTTGAGAGATGAAAGAGAGACCGAGAAGTGGGAGGCAGAATAGAAGAGAAAGTAAGAAAGGGAAACCCTAGTGGTTGATGTCTCCTATATATATATATAATTTATAAATATATAATTTTATTTTACATTTTCAGGTTGAGCACGAGTTATATAATCGAGTTGAGCCTGATTTAAATATTCTAATGTGAACCCGGCAACATGAGGTCTCACCATAGTGCTGCCCGAATTCAATTTGGGTTGGTGGTTTTTAGTTTGGGCCTAACCTAAGTCCTATATTTTTCAAATTGGGTTCGGGTTGAATTTGGGTTAGCCTATCCAAGTTGCACCCCTAGTAGCTTGGAAGCACATATACTTCTCACAGGGGTGCCGTAGTAGTGTCGGACACGTGTTTGACACAGACATGGCTAGGACACGGTCGGACATGTGTTCGACACGACTAAAAATGTCCTGAATAGTGAACTCAATTGGACACGACCATGATACACTTGGAATACGACCAAGGCACAACCAATAATTTTTTTTATTAAAAAAACAACTTTAACTATTAAAACAAGTGTATTTTTACTTTTTTTTAATATATTTTTTGTTATGTAACTTATATACTATGAATGCTAATAGATGTAATGATATTTGATGAAAATGGTGGATATTTAATTTGATCTATTTCAATTTTAATCAAAAAATTAATAATTGTTAGGTCTTATTAATATTGTTATAATATATGCTTTTTTTTTAATATATTACAACTCTATTATTATTTAAAAAATATATTATATTATTTTAATAGCAGTATCCTTGTTGTACCCATGCCCATATTTTTTTTTACTTTTTCATATCCCATGTTCGTATCATATCGTATCATATCTATGCTTCCTAGGGGGGTAGTAATTGACTACCAAGTTGTTACAATCTTGCAGAAGTCATCAGCTTTGTGATTGATTTTGAAGCCAGTCTCAATAATATTGTTCCATACATGGCAATACATATATAATCTATCATTAACATTTGACATATAATCTATATAATCATACTCTTTTTTGGATCCTCGCTAGATTGGTGGATAATGGGAAATTGTATGCAAGTGACAGAATCCGGAGGGGCAATTTGGATGATGTGGGTTCAATTCAGTCAGTACATCATTATTGGGTATGAGGAGATTTAAAGATAATTTGGTGCAAAGTACTAATCAGCAGATCACAAAAAGAATAGATGCAAAACAGTTAGGGATGTGGAAATCAGAAAATTAAGTTTGTGTCAAACGCTAAGTCTGTTATCTGAACCAAAATTCATGAAGCTTTTTGTTGGCGGGGTTTTGTTGTTTCTGTCAAAGCTTAATTGACCATGACAATTTGACACACCTATAATTGTGGCGACAAATGTTGATCAACAATCGTGATGACGATAGGTGATTTGTGTTATTATTCATCATAAATACACAGGTTGGTTTAAAAACCAAGATAAAATCATTCCTATTATTCAATAGAATGATACACCAAGAGGTAATCTAGCTGTAATGGGAACTTTAAGGATTACTTTCAGTGCAAAATTTACTCCATTGTTATGTTGTTTGGATCAATTCCCTGGAGATAGTCAGTGTAGTGAAATGTGCCCAAGTGGACACAACTACTTTTGAAAATGGTAGTTGTGCTTAAATATTAGGTGAGGAAGAAGAGGTGGCTGATGCAAGAACCCAGATTCCTTGGTTTCAAACTAAATTTGGCAGTATAATATGGAATTTGAGCTCATTTGGTCAACAATTATTTAGTCATTTGTGTGAAGAGAGATTGTATCCCACATCAAAAGATTAGGGTCACCAACAGTTGGTTTGTATGCTTGAGGGGCCTCTTCACTCATTGCCAATTTGTTTCAAATTAAATGTCTTTAATATGGTATCAGAGAGGGCCTTGAATAGAGAGTGGGTTAAGTTCTTTGCCAGTTGAATTTGTCGGCATGCAGGTCTTTCTAATAATTTGTTAGCCACGTGCGAACCTGGACCTACGTGAGGGAGTGTGTAGAGAGTTTGTATCCTACATCAAAAGATTAGGGTCATCCTAGGAAGTCTGGATACTCGCTGGAGTGTCGACGTGGCAGTTCTGTGCACTTGTCCGACATGGATATACGTGGGACACGGCCGAACACTTGTCCGACACTTCGAAAAGTGTCCTAAACAGAAATAAAAACAAAACTTACTCGGATACGGCTAAGATACATGGAGGATATGGGAGGGACATGTATGGGATACTTCGGGGATACGATGGTTTGTTTTTTTGTTATTTTAAAAAGTTTAGGGGTTGAAAAAAGAAGGAAGAGGAAGACCAGAGAAAGGGTCATCCACAGATCTGAAGAGACGTCAACCCCTTCTTCTTCAATAGATCACGTTCAGATTTGGTTCAGGTATGTCTTCCTCTTCTTCTTGCTTCTTTTTCTTCTTATTCTCTCCTTCTACTTCTTCAATTCTCCAGCAAACTTCGAGATGCCACCAGACCAAACCTACTCGCTCTCTTTCTTTCTCTCACTCTTGATTTGAACAAATTGTTCCTTTTTAAAATATTTTTCTTCTTTTATAGTATAATCTGTTTATTAGTTGTCAAATAGATTAGCCCACTATCTAATTTGGTGTTTAGTCCACTGCGCAATTGTAATATATTAGCCCAAAAATTTGATATTAGCCCATTATCCAATTGTAAGATGTTAATCAAATACTCAATGTAAAATAGGTCTTATTATTAATGTTGTTATTTATATAAAATGTATATTATATTATTTTAATTAGCCGTATCCTTGTCGTACTCATGTTCTATATTTTGGAATTTTGCTCTATCCCCGGTGTTTATATCATATTGGATACGAAACCTGTCTTCATATCTGTTCTTCTTAGGGGCCATCCAAGGTTGGTTTATATGGTTGAGAGCATCTCCAGTTGTTGCCAGTGGTTTTGGGTTGGATGCCCCTAACTCTTTGCACACTTGAGAATATGCTGTCTTAATAGGATTTCCTTAAAAAGCATAACCACATGACTATTTGCTCTGGAAGAAATCAACCCTAGTTGTCCATCAGATTGCTTGAATAATATGAGGGAAAAAACAGATGAATTGGTAACCACCATCTTTCACAAGTAGACACATAACAACCGGATGAAACCAGGTATGTGAAACCTATAAATATTGTATTTGCTGTTGTTATCTTTATGCTTCTGTGGAATAGTGTATGTAGTCTTAGGAGTCTGCTAATACAAGAAGACAGTATGGAATCAACTTACATTGTAAGGGTCTAGTCATTTTTGGTACCTTCATTTTTTGTGTAGCATGGGCTTGCAGTGTAATTTGGTACCTTCATTCTAGTCATTTGTTATCTCTTGGAACACTGCATTCATTTTTTTCTCTTTGAAAAAACTGGTTGCAGGTTATAGCAGAAAGGCTTTCAGAAGAAGAAATTGGAGGTTTAAAACAGTTGTTCAAGATGATTGACACAGACAATAGCGGGACGATAACTTTTGAGGAACTGAAACATGGGTTGAAAAGAGTAGGCTCTGAACTAACAGAGTCAGAGATCAAGGCTCTTATGAATGCGGTACGTAGACTATCCTGAAAATGCCTAGGAATTTTTTCATTTTCAAATGATCTTCTGCTTGAATGAATGCCTCACTCTGAGAACTTGACAGGCTGATATTGACAACAGCGGCACAATTGACTATGGTGAATTTCTTGCTGCTACCTTGCACATGAATAAGATGGACAAAGAGGAGAATCTTCTTGCAGCCTTCTCTTTCTTTGACAAGGATGGTAGTGGCTACATAACAATTGATGAGCTTCAACAAGCTTGCAAAGATTTTGGTCTAGGTGATGTTCATCTGGATGAGATGATCAAAGAAATTGATCAAGACAATGTGAGTCTCTTTAGCTACATCATAATTTTAGTGCCTTGGATATTGCAGCATAATGTGTTCTTTGCCCGTTCATATGGTCTTTATTAAGTGTGACAGCATTCATGCCTCTACCTATTTATGAGGTATCTAAGGAGTTACTGTTACTTTTTTCTAGCTGTATCAAGAAGTCAAAAGCTTAGGGTTTCAACGTTTTTGATCAAGTATAGGGGAATCACTTTTTCTTTTGTGGAATTTGGGTTGGGGTGATCATTTTAAATGAAGGCCCCCGAGTGTTTGATTGATTCACTGGAATTGGTATATCAGTGATATAAAGAACTAAATTGTTCATCAGGTCAAGGATCAAAATATCGTTTCGAAACTGTCAAAATGTTTCCGTTTCTAAGAAGACCGAAACGAATCAGTGATGGAATCAAAATTCTAATTTTTCAAAGTGTTCAATAATGTTTCGAAATGTTTTGTTATATTTCAATGTATTTGCACAAATATTTCGGAATCTTTGAAGGTATTTCAAGATATTTTAGTATATTTCGACTAATATTTTAAAAAAATAATTTTTAATTTTTTAATTTTTTTTTTCATTCTGTTTTTGAAAATGGATCAAAACGTTTCCGAAGTACATCAAATCGTTGACTGAAACAATGCACCGAAATTAAATTTTGATCCTTGCATCANCGTTTCCGTTTCCAAGAAGACCGAAACGAATCAGTGATGGAATCAAAATTCTAATTCTTCAAAGTGTTCAATAATGTTTCGAAATGTTTTGTTATATTTCAATGTATTTGCACAAATATTTCGGAATCTTTGAAGGTGTTTCAAGATATTTTAGTATATTTCGACTAATATTTTAAAAAAATAATTTTTTATTTTTTTATTTTTTTTTTCATTCTGTTTTTGAAAATGGATCAAAACGTTTCCGAAATACATCAAATCGTTGACTGAAACAATGCACCGAAATTAAATTTTGATCCTTGCATCAGGTAGAAGTTTGTGACAGTGAGAGGAAATAGTGTATTTGGGATTTTCTTTTTCTAGTTTATAAGCTAATAATATTGGCATAACTCCCAAAGTTGCTGGAATCTTTCTTCGAGTATAAATGCCGGCCTAGTGCACAATGCTCCCACCACTGCATGGTCCTGGAAGAACCTTATTGTTGCATGAAGGCCCACCCTCAATCTTTCCCAAGTATGAAAGATGATGTTTTGTGATATAATTTACTAATCCATGATGCCTTCCAAGCTAAATCCCAAGGCAGTTTGTGAATTTTGATTTGCATAGGTGTACTGGTATTCCAACAGAAGTACTAAGCAAAATAGTAGTGATAAACTTCAACTTATTTTTCCATGTCTAGGAGCGCCCTCCGTTTGTTAGGAGTGCAAATGGTTAAATCTGGGACATTTTTGCAGGCAGCATCCATCATGTAGTCTTATTATGATGTAGCATCTGCTGATCCTTAGCCACAAAGCTAGTTAAGGCAGTCTGTTGCATCATCAAACATCTATGAGAATGATCTTTTGAGATAATGAGTATTAGCACATGGAAATAGCCGCAACTGCTAGATTCTTTTAATATCCAGTAGAATAAAATTACTTTTGTCAAAGTGAAATGCCTAGGAAAAAGAAAATTAAAAAAAAGAGGTTGGACACGTTATAGTAACCAAAGCAATACCAATATGTATTAGATATAGTTGAAATTAAAGATCTTGAATTCTACGGTTTAGAGTAGAGAATAGTCAAGAAAGAAGAAAAGAGAGCGAAGAGCGATTAGAAAGTAGGGATGAGATGCCTATCCTCTCATCACCCTATTTATACTAATTCATAATAAAATACAGATTACAATAATACCCTTAATTAAAATAGCTAGACTTTCTACATTCCCCCTTAAGTTGGAGCATTGATATCTTTCATGCTCAACTTACATACATCTGAATGAAAAATTCTACTACTAAGCCTCTTAATAAACACATCAACTAATTGTTCCTTGGACGTCACAAAGGGCATACAAATCAACCCATTATGTAGCTTATCTTTAATGAACTGTCTGCCAATCTCAATATGTTTTGTTCTGTCATGCTAAACTGAGTTTTGAGCAATATTTATGGCAACTTTATTATCACAATGCAAGCGCATAAGTTCACCACTAGAGAACCAAGTCTTCCATTAAGGTTTTCAGCCACATAAGCTCACAAATACCATGAGTCATAGCCTTGTATTCTTCCCCTACACTAGATCTAGCCACCATTGTTTGCTTCTTGCTCTGCAAGTAACTAAATTTCCTCCTACAAAGGTACAGTAACCTGTAGTGGGTCTCCTATCCTCAATTGAGCCTGCCCAATCGACATTTGTGAAGGCCTCTAATCTCAAATGATCTTACTTTGAGAATAATATTCCTTTGCTTGGAAATAATTTGAGATACCTCAGTATACAATGAACTGTTTCTTGATGAGAAACTCGAGGAGCATGCATGATTTGGCTTACAACATTCACATGAATTGGCTCACAATACTCACTGCATATACTATATCTGGACGGGTGTGAGAAAGGTATATACGTCTCCTAATAAGTCTTTGATATCTTCCTCTATTGACTTGATCACTTTCATCACTTCTCAGTCTGTGGTTTGATTCAATAGGTGAGTCTGCTGGTCTACAACCTAACATGTTGATTTCCTTCAAGAGATCAATGATATAATTTTTATGTGATATGAAGATGCTTTTATCTGATTTGACCACTTTAATCCCTAATAAATAGTGTAAACGTCCCAAATCCTTGATCTGAAATACTTTAGCAAGGTTGACTTTCAGTATGGGCATTTCTTCCACATCATCACCTAGAAGTATTATGTTGTCAACATATATTATAAGAATTGAGATCTAATTGCTCCCTCGTTTGATGAATATCTTGTGATCTGCATGATTCTGCTTGTTACCTAAATTTGACCATTGCCTTATGGAATTTGTTAAACCAAGCTCTAGGAGACTACTTTAGTCCATAAAGGGATTTTTTTAACTTAAATACTTTTCCCTTTGTAGCTAAAATTGAAAAGTCCGGAGGAATATCCATGTACACTTCCTCCCCCAAGTCCCCACGAAGGAATGTATTCTTTATATCCAAATGTTGTAAATCGCTTTTGAGATTGGTAACACAAGAAAGGATGACACGAATGGAATTCACCCTCGCCACAGGAGCAAATGTCTCTTGATAATTAATGTCATATGTTTAAGTAAATCTCTTAGCTACTAGCCTTGCTTTATATCTCTTCATTGTACTTTCTGAATTCTGCATGGCAGTGAACACCCATTTATAACCTACTGATTTTTTTTCTGACTGGTGTATCATTTTTTTCCGAAGTTCTCATTTCTTCTATCATGGTTGATTTCCACTTAAGTTTTGCAAAGACTTTAGTCCAACTCTGAGGAAGAGATATAGAAAACAAAGACAAAATTAAAGCACAATAGGAGGAAGACAAAGAGTTATAAGAAATAAATTTAGAAATAGGATTTGGGTACAAGTCCGAACTCCTTTCCGAATAGCAATAAGTAAAGATCTATCATCAAAAGGATTCCTGCAAAGAAGCTCATTACCTGATATAGAGAAAAACATCTCAGAAGCTAAGTTTGAAGATGATGATTGACTTTTTGGCTCATGGGTGGTGGTCTGCTTAGCTTGTCATCAATTATAGCATCACAAATTATCCCTATATAATCTTCTACAAGTCGTATACTCCCCCTGAACAAGTATCTCTCCCTAAGGCTTGCGCTGACTAGATTTCTCTCCCCAACTCAAGTATTGATTAGGAGGTAAGAGAAGAAATCTATCCTCTAGCATCTCTTCTTCAATACATTGTTCCCCTGAAGAGATGGAGAGGAGAATTACGACTTTGTCTCATAGAATGTGACGTCTATACTAACATACACCTTCTAGGACTGAGAATGATAGCACTTATACCAATAGAGTAGCCATAAAGACATAACACAATGCCTTTGGACCTAACTTTCCTTTGGTCCTTTAATAATCATGTACAAAACACACACAACCAAACATATTTGGGGGAATGAAGTAAAAGGAAACTGACCCTTGAAGCAACCCTATAGGAGTAGCAAAATCAAGGACTCTTGAGGGCATCCGATTTATGAGATATGTAGCAAGCAACACTTTATCTCCCCAAAAGGACCGAGAGACACCCATAGTTAACATCAAAGAGCATGCCACTTCAAGGAGATGTCAATTCTTCCTCTCTGCTATACTATTTTGCTCAGGTGTATCCACACAACTAGATTGGTGAAGAATTTCATGTACTATAAGATAAGCCCGAGATTTTTCATTAAAGTACTCAGTCCCATTATCAGTCCTAATAGCCTTAATTTTGGTATCAAATTGAGTATCTATCAATTATATGAAAATTTTTGAAACAAGTAAACACTTCATTCTTGCTATGCAATAGATAAACCTAGGTAAACCGAGTGTAGCAGTCAATAAAAGTAACCAACTGTTGATATCCAATAAGAGAAACAACACAAGATAGTCCCCAAACATCAGAATAAACGAGTAGTGTTTCTATTATTATTATTGTTAAGATAANTGAGTGTAGCAGTCAATAAAAGTAACCAACTGTTGATATCCAATAAGAGAAACAACACAAGATGGTCCCCAAACATCAGAATAAACGAGTAGTGTTTCTATTATTATTATTGTTAAGATAAGAAGTTCTTGTATGCTTGACAAATTCACAAGTATCACAAAGAAAATTATCTTTATTACATTATTTTACCAAAACTAATTTTTTTTTTTCTNAAGAAGTTCTTGTATGCTTGACAAATTCACAAGTATCACAAAGAAAATTATCTTTATTACATTGTTTTACCAAAACTAATTTTTTTTTTCTAATACTCCTACTGATAGATGACCGAGTCTTCGATGCTATTGATGTAATTGTTGGAGAGCCAGATAATTAGTAGCCAGAAGTGCTTGACAAGGTTGATCCTCTAGCAGATATAACTCACCATTAGCTTTACCATTGTCAATCATTCTCTCCGTTCCCAATTCCTAAAAAACACAATGAGATGGGAAGAATGTTACAAAGCAATTTAGAAATTTTGTGATGCTATTGATAGAGAGTAAGTTAGTTGAAAAGTTAGGGACATGAACTAAAGATAAAGACATAGATGGAGAATAATGAATGGAACATTTCTCCGATACAAATGACAATGAGTCATTTGCTACTCTAACTTTATATTTAACATGTGAAATTAGAGGAGAAANAGATGGAGAATAATGAATGGAACATTTCTCCGATACAAATGACAATGAGTCATTTGCTACTCTAACTTTATATTTAACATGTGAAATTAGAGGAGAAAAGACTCGAAGAACTTGTTATACGGTCAGTGGCTCCGGAATCGATAATCTAAGGAATAGGGGAACGAGATACAGTAAAAGCACTAGNTCTACTCTAACTTTATATTTAACATGTGAAATTAGAGGAAAAAAGACTCGAAGAACTTGTTATACGGTCAATGGCTCCGGAATCGATAATCTAAGGAATAGGGGAACGAGATACAGTAAAAGCACTAGAATGTATACTTGTGTGAGCAAAATTGAAAACAACAGAATTGGAAGAAAATGCAGAGGAAGTATCAAAGCCGGGCCATCAGACGCTCGAGAGTCTGCATCTTATTTGTTGTGAAACTTGCACTATCAATACCAGTAGATGGAGATGGACTGCTGCAGGTACGATCAACAATCTTAGTTAAATAGACATATGAGTGCACATGATCAGCCCTATTACAACCACGTCCCTTAGAAGGACAACCATACAACTTCCAATAATGGTCTTGAGTGTGTCTCATCTATACACAGTTTTGACATTTTAACAGATCTTTTCAATTGCTCCCATTTTTACCCTCACCATGAGGTTGAAATGATTTAGTCTCTCTNCATACAACTTCCAATAATGGTCTTGAGTGTGTCTCATCTATACACAGTTTTGACATTTTAACAGATATTTTCAATTGCTCCCATTTTTACCCTCACCATGAGGTTGAAATGATTTAGTCTCTCTCTGTTGAACAACTACTAGACTAGACCGATCATGAGCAGGATTATGAAGCATAACACTCCTCGTACGCTCCTCTTACTGCACATAAGCATATGGTTGCCTCAAAGAAAGAAAAAGATCTCTACCCAAAACTAGTATATGGATTTGATCATACCCCATATTAAGGCCTACAAGAAAATCACATACTCATTCCTTTTTTATCATCCTCTAAAACTTAGCATTGTCTCTAGCACAGTCTGGTTGAAAATCCTGGTAATAATCCAGCTTCTGCCATAGACTACTCACTCTTGCATTCCTTTATTTTGTTTCATGAATCTTCTTCCAGAGCTCATAAATTTGGGCATCATTCTCAACTTGTGATTATGTCTGAGCCACCGTTGGCCAAATCTCACAAGCTGTCTCAAAAAATAGAAAACCATGGCTAATGTGAGACTGCATCAAGTTGAGTAACCATGTCATTACTAACGAATTCTTAGTGATTCACCGACTAAGATCAGGTTTAGATTTGGGTTTTGTACGTGCTCTAGTCAAGTATCCATTGAGCCCACTAGACTGGCATGATTGAAACCACGACAAATAATTGCCCCCATCCAATTTTACTACTGGAATGATTTGGAAAGAAGAGTTGTATCCTAGACTTGCATGACTCACCTCACCTTTCTCAGTGCTAGTAGATTATGCACTAACTTTAGACATATATACTCAACAACAAAGAATTTTTCTAACACAATCCAACTACTAAATAGCTATTTTATTAACCCAATAAAAAAAAGGCCAAACTAGCCATTGGCACTATCAAAATACCTTCACAGCAAAAAACACAAATCCCAAACCTGGAGGGCATAAGCAAGTCTTTGCTGAGTGTCAAACATCCCCGCTGGAGCTGTAGAAACACTCTTGAGGCCAAACGCCACTGCCCGGAGCCGAACACTATTGGAGCAAGGAAAAAAACACTGTTGGAGTAATATGCCATTGGATCAAGAAGACCACTACCTGAGCAGGAAAACTCCATTATCGGAGCTAAAAAATGACTGCCAATCCTCTTAAATGCCCAGAAACTCAATGGGCTATGCACAAAACTCAACCACAACTCCTAGAAGACCTAATCGACACTCATAGGTTGCATTCGAGTGGTTGGAATGGTCACAAACTCCGCCAAACAGTAGATCGCGAAAAATGATCTGTAAATTCGAAAAAAAAAAATCAAAATTCAAAAAAATGCATCGATGGTTTCAAAAATTTTTTAAAAAATCACCATAATACTCGGGAGGCAAACCGACTCAGACCATGTCGAGTTTGGTCGTCTGCAATAATGACGTCATCTTTCCAGCGATGATCATAGTTGTTAGTATCGTACGATACGCGATATGTATCGTACGATACGTCACGATACAGGGCCAAAACGATACGGATCGTAGTTATGTATCATTTTGGCTTCGTATTGTCTGTACATGATACGTTTTTACGATGCGATCGATACGTGCAAAATCTTTTTTTTTTTTTAAGAAACGACGTCATTTTGGAATAGGTAGACTGCTTTTTTTATCCCTATAACCACTGAANATGTATCATTTTGGCGTCGTATTGTCTGTACATGATACGTTTTTACGATGCGACCGATACGTGCAAAATCTTTTTTTTTTTTTTAAGAAACGACGTCATTTTGGAATAGGTAGACTGCTTTTTTTATCCCTATAACCACTGAAATGACTTCGTTTCAGTGGCTAGGGTTTGTAAAAACAATAAAATCCCTCTTTTATTTCTTTGTTCAGCGACCGTCCTCGATTCTGCCCCCTGGGTGTTCTTGAGCCGACGACGATTATCACAGAAGGCTCCTTCTTCCATCGAAGCTGCCTTCGCTGTTTGCTGTTCAGCCGACGAAGACGATCACAAAATCTGCTTGTTGTTTGCTGTTCAGCCGACGAAGACGATCATAGAAGTTGCCTTCGTTGTTCACTGTCTTCGAATCGCTGGTCTTCCACGACGATCACAGCTGCCTTCTCTCTATTTTTCCATCTAAGCCATCGAAGGCCAGTCTCCATTGAAGCTGTGTTCTTCTTCCTTCTCCAGGTACTCCAACAAACCAAACCTGTGGTCCAGTCCTATGCAATGGAAGCAATGATGTTAATTTATTTATAAAGCCAAATATATATATATATATATATATATATATATATATATATATATATATATATATATATATATATATATTAGTGAACTATGGTTGTGAATTTTGCATTATAGTATTAGTGAATTATATTGATGACTTGAATAATTTGTGGGGTATTAATGAAATTCTATATTTTTATGAGTGTGTGTTTTTTTTTCAAAGGTATATATATTTTGTGATTTAGTGGGCCACCATTGAGTAGTTCACATGGGAATTAGAGCAAGAAATGCTTTACTTCTCTCCAGTTGTAACTGGTTGAGCCTAAGGAGCCAACCCTTTTTTTGCATAAGAGATCAAGGNATGCTTTACTTCTCTCCAGTTGTAACTGGTTGAGCCTAAGGAGCCAACCCTTTTTTGCATAAGNGGGAATTAGAGCAAGAAATGCTTTACTTCTCTCCAGTTGTAACTGGTTGAGCCTAAGGAGCCAACCCTTTTTTTGCATAAGAGATCAAGGACAAGTTCCCCTAGCCAGATTCATTGATCCAGAACAACAGGTCGTGATGCTAACATTTAGTATTACTTAATTAACAACTAGTCGAATTCAACAAATTAGGGAATTGAATGGGGGCTGAAGTAGCAGTATGCAATGCAACAAAGTTACGACTACTGAGCATGGCATTAGGGTGGGGGTAACGAAAGCTGGGGCGAGACCCGTAGCTCTATTCCTCTCCAACCTTTTCAATCGGTCATTGGAAATAAGATAAGTGACTCTGTTACTTTCTTATGAAAGAAGTGGGATAGGCGACCAGATGCTTCCTCCATATCAACGTCTCTATTTTAAAAATTATCTTTTCTTTACCGGGTCAAGACTAACATACCTACTCTCACTCCTATTGGTGCCAAGAGATCGATACCCTATTCCCCAACAATGTGCTAATGTGCTATGTCGTTGTGTCTTGATATGCACAAAGTTTGGTTTAAAATTTCAGGCAGAGGTAACTTTGTCCAATGAGCTATGTGGTTGTTTCTTCAAATGAATGAAGTTTGGTTTGAATGTTAGGCAGGGGTAATCTTTGTCATTGATTCCCTCGTTTTTCTGATGATTTATGTGAGGGAATGGAACCTTTTGGTTCTTTTTTTGTATTGTTATTCATCTTTGAATCATTTTCTAGCCACAGTAAATTCTTTCTTACTCGTCATATTTTTGCATGCAATGGTTCCTATTAAATTAAAAATCTTTTTCCTTATCAGCAGACGTTTGAGTTACTTGTATATGTCATAGAAAAAGAGGAAATATAAGAATTCTTTCATGCAATGTACACTGTGTGGGTATCCTTGACATGATCTGGATACTCTTTTCCTTTTGCCGGCTGCCTTTGTTAGTGGTACTTTAATGAATGTTTAAGCGAAAAAATGCAGAAACACTGTCCCTAAGAAAGGAACTTCGGNTCTGGATACTCTTTTCCTTTTGCCGGCTGCCTTTGTTAGTGGTACTTTAATGAATGGTTAAGCGAAAAAATGCAGAAACACTGTCCCTAAGAAAGGAACTTCAGTATAAGAAACAGTAAGATAATTTAGTGCACCATTGGCATCACCAAGAAACTAAGGCAGGGCTAGATTTGGTGACATCATATGTAATAATTCGATGACCTTCCCACGAATAGCTTTCCTGCGATTTTAACTAGTTGGCATTCACACAAATACGTGTAATCTATTTTAGATCTACCAAAATTCTTATATTGACTTTCTGCAAGCTGTCAGCTGCTGGATCATCCCCCCTTCCCCTGTCCTTTTCAAAAACTGCATTTCTTGTTTCAACCACCATATGGCAATTGGATTGAGTTACAAGGAGAAGTAAGGAAATAGCTTATATAGCATACCCATCAGAAAGAATCTCATCAAATCCCATGGGTAGGTAGCGTAGTTTGTAAACTGCGGAAGTGGTTGGGCATGGCATTAATGCATATATTAATGTGTTTATATAGCAAGTTATTATATATTCTACTAAAACTAATGACATAATATAGGTACTGCCCGTAATTTGTGATTTGATTTATGACCATACCCCTCTATTGATAAGCACTATAACAGAATTTTACAGGTGTTGGTTTAAAGATTAGTGTTTTATGCTATTGCCCTGTTTGTTCTTGTTGCTAAGAACTAGAACAGAATTTTCTTTACGTGAACTCCTGCATCATGAACAAAGGTTTTGTTAGTCAACACACACAACTACTAGAATATGTGGTGTTGATAACATATGTAAAATCAGATGACATGCATACCATGCACCAAGGCACCTGGGGCCAGCACGTTCAGTGGGCCAATGGGTTAGTTCTGTTGTCCAATTAATCTGAGGGAAACTTTATTTTGCAATTATGTCCATAATAATATGACACATTTTTGCTGTCCTCTTTGTAATATACTTGTATTTAAAGTAATTGTCATATTATTATTTTGACACTAGGTTTTACTGCCTAAATTGAATATCATTCCAAATGGCCTGATCTTCAGGCAATCACTATAAATTTTCTACATCTCATTGGTCTGTGTTCAACTTAGATATACAATTTTTTATTCTTCTTCAGGTTATCCTGAATAAGGTGCTGCTTGTTGGAACAAAAACCAGCACATACATAGGAAAACCAGTGGTGTCTAATGCAGTGGTACATGCTGTGGTTGAAGAACAGGTAGTTCAATGCTCCATGAATACTCTCTCTCTCTCTCTTTCTTTATATATATATATATATATATACACATACATATATGTATATGTGGGTGTGGGTGTGTGTGTCACCACAACTCTTAACTGTTATTCTGACCATGTAGGGATTGAATAAGAAGGTCATTGTCTTCAAGTATAAGAAGAAAAAGAACTACCGCAGGAACATTGGTCACCGACAGGTAGAAAAGAGTTCTTCACTCGTATTTCACATTTGACTTAGGCAGATAGAATTCATTGCATCAATACACAAATTGCTGAACTCAAAAGGCAAAGCTGGCCAATTTGAGCTAGTAATTTGTCTCACTTGTATATGAAATCGGGAAGGATGGTATAAATTGCATGCATACTACTTTTGCTCAACTTATTAGGTTGCCAATATGTGCTAGTATTGNACTACTTTTGCTCAACTTATTAGGTTGCAAATATGTGCTAGTATCGTATCTCATTCCTATATGATTTTAGAAGAGACTGATAATTAGATGCCCTTCCCATTTCTTAACCTATTCCCGACAGTTTTGATGTTTTCGTGACTTTTACAGCCAAATACGCGGATAAGGATAATAGGCATCACGGGTTATCAGGACTCACCAGCAGTCACTCTGTCATAGGTCTTCTCTTAGAGGTTCCAAATTCTTGCTGAACAATACATCAAAATGAATTTTTCTTTTTTATCCACTTGTACTTGTATGTTGGCTCTTTTTTGAGAATGCGTAGTGTCCTTTGGAAGCCTTGTTGATTGGCATGTAAGTGTCGACTGCATCGAACGTTTGGAGGCTGTTTCATAATCTCGAGTTTGAGAATTTTTTTTTCTTTCAATTTTATGGTTTCTAAAATTCTGTACATTTTGAAAGACATTCACACCTACTCGAAAAGTGACTATAGTTTGATGATTTCATGGTTTTAGAAGATGAAACTGTATCTAAAATGTCTGAGGCTAGTGATGAAATAGCTTGTGGGATCATATAGAATTAGACATGTAATAATTGCAGCTTTCATTCAACTTGATTTTGAATTTCTTAAGAAAATGGATTAGAAGAAGAGATGATTTAATATTAGATGATGATATAAGAAAGGGGAAATTATTTTTACCTCGCCTGAGGTTTGGTCAAATAACAATTAGACCCATTCTTGTTTGGAATATTACACTGCTCTCCCTTTTACTTTGGTTGTCGGTAACATAATCCCTCCACTGTTAGTCTTCCGTGAGGGATTCTTTAACAGTTTGATGATGTAAGCCATATATAATTTCAAAATACCAATTTTGTCCCTATAAATCTTATAGACGTACAAAATATGCTTGTTTCCAAAAATAACCCATTCTCTCTCTCTACACCCACAAACAACGAGCTTCATCTCTCTTTCTACACTCACTCTATGAACAGTCAACCCAAGCAGCCTCCCGCACCATCACGCACCTTGGCTCAACCACCACAATGGATGAAGATGGCAAAGTCGAGGACGAAAGCGAAGGCAAAGACCGATGCCTCTCCAACTTTATCCCGTGCAACAAACGTGAAGGTGATAGTCCCATATCTTCGACTTAATCTAGCACATCCAACCTGACAATCCTTGCATCGTGATCATCGATGCAAGGGTGGTGGGCAGTGGTGGTGGTGTCGTGGGTTTTAGAGATTTGGTGTTGGTGGTCATCTAGGTTGAATTTTAATTGAATTTGATTGATTTTTTGTGGAATTTTAGTTGTCAGGTGAATTAGTTAAATTGCGAAAAATTAGTGTAAATAAATTGGGAAGATTTGTGCAAATAAATTAGGTGTAGATGATGTGCAATTGTGTGTGCGCCTGTGGTGGTGGTGGCCAAGAAATAGTTTAGATGGTGGTGGTGGTGGCTGGTTAGATGGTGGATGGTGGTTATGGTTAAAATGAGGAAGATGACTTTTAGCAGAGAAGAGCCAGAAGGCTATTATAGTCCTCTACCCAATTCTATCATTAAAATGAGACGGACTTTACTAACAGGGGAAGGCAGTGTTATTTTCCAAATAAGAGGTCTAATTGTTATTTGACCACACCTTAAGGGAGGTGGATGTAATTTAGAAATGGTCTTGAAGGATAACTTTGGTTGAACGCATCTGTGGTAAGCTTGAAGTTCACGTTTTCCAGATGGAATCATGGCAAGGGAAGATGTCAGTGGCTTGCAAACTTAAAGATTATGAAAAATAAAATAAAAATTCATCATCATCTTCTTCTTCTTCTCTCTCTCTCTCTCTCTGTCTCTCTCTCTCTCTCTCTCTCTCACACACACACACACACAGAAACAGGATAAACCTGAACCAACTGAACCACAAGTTCTAAGCAACATAGCAAAGGAAATACTTCCAAGTATTTATTTTAGATAGGACAATTGAGATCTCAATTGCATTTTGGAAGCCATAGGAAAGGTGCTTATCATGCATTAAAATCATGACATACAAAACAAGGGTAAGCGCAATGTGTGACTAATGAGCAACTTAAGAGGAAAAACATGAGATTAGAAATTCACAAACGGTTTGTAGATCCCACTTTTGAGAGATACTTTGAGTAGGGGTGACTATTAAATTTTGTCGTGTTATTTTGGGTTTGTGCGACTCATTTTAGTATTGTGTTAGATGTTCGGATACTAATTTTCATGTGTGTCGTAGATGGCTCGACACAAATAACCTATGAACTCAGAAATCTAATCCTAGAACTCCTTGCTCTCTTGAACCACACCCACTACCCATGAGCCACCTCCTATAAACAGAAAATACATGTCATCATCCAAATTAATCATAAAAGAATATCCTTGAACTCCAGCGAAATTGATGCCCAAAAGGATGACATCGCAGCAGCAGCCCCGATCCAGTATTAATAAGAGGGGAAACTGATACTACAACTACTCCTTCAATATGCAATAATTCAACATAGTTTCAGCACAGGAGGGTGTTGAGTTTCTTTGACTTATAACCCAATCTCATTTTCTCATACAATGCCATGAAATCAACAGACTACTAAACGCAAAAACCAAATGGGTACCATAGATTAACATTAATGGAGTTTACAACAATGATATTTATCCAATAGATGACTATAATGGCTGACATGATAAATCCTATATTTCCCCTACGTTTAACAATCCATATATCAGTACAATCCAGGATCCCTGGCCCATAGTTATTCACATAATCCCTACAGGGAAATAATTTTGATAAATATACTGAGTAAGCAATGAAAGGAACCTTGTTTGTTTTTAATGGGGTAATTAACCGTCCCGTGTATAGGAAGACAAAATCAACCTGTCCCGCATTCTGACGCATTGGGAAACAAGGTCTTGCAACTCAATCTCCTCAGTTTCGAAGCGTACCAGTCAAGCTTAAGCTCCCACTTTGGCTCCCACTGCTTACCAACAGCCTTCATTCGTATATTCGCTTCTTCTTCAACAGGGTAGGAAGTATGGAGACAGATCCAATGAGGAAAAGCACAGATAAGGTCTTAAAATCATATAGATCTTTGACAGATTTCAGATCACCAAGAGCAAGGCCAGCCTGATAAAATTGGAAAGAAAACATAATTAGGCGGCAAGGCCAGCCTGAAAAGACTCAACAAGAGGCACAATTAGGTTTACAAAAACACCTAAAACAATCCATGTTGATAACCACTACCATGAAACTTCTTCAACAGCACATATGCTAGATTCTTTAGATTAGGCAGGTTCAACCTGTAAATAATCCTAAAATCTTCAGAGAGCTCACTTAGCCTGACAATTAAGTTGCCTCTCTTACATAAGAGAGCTTAAAATAATTACTCTACTATTGCTCGCATCGAATTGATGTTAAACATTTTTTCCACAGGAAGATAAAGTTTCTCTATAGAAAGAAGATAAAATCGGACAAGTATATATAAATGTCAGCAATCAACTCAAATGACAAAAATGAAATGATAGGAGAGACTTACTCTGACAGTAATATAGGAAGCTGGGATAAGACCAATAACGGTTGCCAAAAAGAATATATGGAACGGTATATCGACAATTGGTGATGCTAAATTGATAAAAAGATTTGGCAACGTTGGTGTTATTCTCAAAAAGAGCATGTAATTGAGCAACTTCTCTCTTCGCTTTGCAATCTGAAGCCACAATGTTTAAGGTTAGCATGGTACCAGAATTAAAAGAGGTAGTGGAGAAGCTAACTGGAAGGAAATATAATATATCAGTACAGAAATTGGAAAAAATAGTGGCAAAGTACCTCTGCCTGGAAAAATCTCAACTTTTCAGGCCAAAGCCAGGTAACTATAGGTCTGCCAATTAACTTAGACAGAAAGTAGCAGGATGATGCACCAGCTGTAGCATTAAAGACAACCAAGAATAGCCCTCTGATAACACCAAACAGTGCTCCAGCGAGCAATGACATGAAAATAGTGCCAGGAATCATGAATGACTGCATGAATATGTAAGTTGAGCAGTAACCGAGAATGAATTTTGCTGGGTAAACTCTCGCATATGTCGCAAGATGATCTCTGGAAAAAAAGTTAAAACCATATATTTCAGGGAAAGCACAATGGAGTTCAGCATGATGACATAAACCAGCAAAACTCAAAACAAAAATCCTTCAACAAATGAATTGGCATTAAAAACCTCTTAGGACAGATTGGAAAACCATATGTGATTTGTAATTTGATTTTATCTCTCTATTTTAATGTTTTGGTTTCTTCTTTATTGATGAACTCCTTGCCAATCACTCCCATGTACTCTTCTCTATTCCATAATAATTGCTAATGAAAACCTTAAAAACCTCTACTTAACATCATGTATTGGACTATCTCGTTGAAAAGATAATCATATCATTACTTGGCATTCACACACACAAACATACACAAAGAAATTCCCTCAGTAGTAATGCCAAAGAACTGTAACTCTAGCATGTATAGATGGCAGGGAAAAAACAGATGTGAGAGAGAGAGAGAGAGAGAGAGAGTGCTACAACAACATGAACTTGTCAGTTCTTCATCCAACATCTTAGGATCCTAACAGCTTAGGGAAGCAATTTTAGATATGGTACCTTAACAAGAAAGAGCCAACACAAAAGTAATGGAATAGGATGGCTATTGTTTGACCCAAATCTTAAACTGACACAACATGCTAACATGAATAATAAATAGGTCTAGTTCATGTCCTGTTTCCAAAATTCTAACCCCTTGAGATTGAAGACAACATACAATTACGAAATTTCATTGAAAGGAAAGCATGATGTTGAATGTTAAATTTTATTTTTTTTTTCTGTTCAAGAGGGACTTCCTCAATTTTTTTTTTTTTTTTCTCAGGAAATATAGGCTTCAAAGAAGAAAGATGTTTTCTTCATCTAAGGATTTTAACCAAACCCACCCGAAACAAAGAAAATCAAAAAAGAGAATCAAAATCCTCCCAATTTAATACAACAGTAAACAGTACCAATTCTGAATGAAGAAAACTTCAAACTAATCTTCCGTGAATATCCTAAAGAACACTAATTTAATTGCAGAGTTTCTACAATTTGTGGAGTCATGCATCCCGTGGGACTGGCTCCCTCTATGGAATCTCTTCAACATTTTTTTTTCAAATGCATTCAAATGCATATTACACACAATCAAAATTTATAGTCGAAGTAAACCTTCACATGTCCTTACATCTAAAACCCATACAAAACCTGCTACTAATCTAAACTCTTGTTCAATTCGACACAGCAAAAAAAACGGTTATACTGATATTCAGATAAGAACTCTTGAATAGGGAGCTCCACTTGTCTAAGCAATACCAGGTACTTAAACACAAAAATAGAACACATAAATGATATAACAAGAACATATATGGACCACAGTACATACATATTCACTGAAAGCACTAGCATGAGATAATATTATTGCAATTAATAACAACAAGAAGTGGAAGCTAGTATTTACATGCTATATATACACAAATTAAGTTTTTTTAGTATTACCACCTTTCATCATTTTTCCCCAGCTCAATTTATAAGCTAAAAAATGGACATTAAATCTAAAAAAAAAAAACCACTAGAGCATTTGAAGTTCTGAAAAATATGATTGGGACAGTTCAAAGAAAAGAAGTCACCACCCACTTTGGTTCCATGCTGGGGAGCTGGACTAGAGAGCGACCAAACCTTTCATTTTTTGCACAAAGTGACAATCTCATATTCGAATTCAACGTTTGAGGATGTTACGACAAGCATTACACAAACTAAATGAATTTCCACAATAAAAATGGCAAGAAGATATGAAAGGTCAAATTATATAAGCTAAATATACGCAAAAACAAATCTAAAAAAACCCACTTGAGCATTCGTAGATCCGAAATCGTACGGGGAAGCTTTAGTTTCCCATACTCGGCAGCTGGCATTGTCAAATAAATGCAGAACAATCCCGTGAAGAAGATCAAGAACACCCCCAAAGCAGCCGTGCATTCCCATTTATTCAAAGGTGATTTGCCCTCCGATTTAATGGGCTTCTTGCTAGTGGGCGAATCGTCAATTCCAACGCTCTTCTCTTCGTCGTCCCTCCCCAACCGCACGGCATCGACAATGAGGCTTCTTGGGGCTGCCATGGAGGATAATAACGCGTCGGGAAGCGAAGAACAGCGCAGGACTTTAACCTTCATTGTGTGAATTCAAGGCCATTAGAGGTGGTTATGAAGTGGCACTGATCTGGGGTCTAGGGTGGTTGTGAAGGTTCGATGAAGGACACCAAATTGAGGGACGGGTGGATTTTGAAGGCTCAAAGATGTGGAATCGAATGACTTGAATAGAAACTGCTATTTCGGGATTGGGGAGAAGACAGATTGGAATAAACCCTAGAGAGAAATTTATAAGGTTGATTTGGGGATTTGAGTTGGTCTGGTTTTAACTTTTTTTTTTTTTTTGTTTGGTGGACAGAGATACAGATACTTAAAAGTGTGCAGGTTTTGAAAGGTGTGATATGATGTATATCCAAAAAAAAGTTATGGGCGGTACTATTTTTATCACCATAAATTTTTATTTTTATTATATTTAATTTTTTATTATTAAATTATTAATAGCATTCTTTTTATATTCATCACATTAATAACTAAGTTCACCCTATATTACATACACTTTTTTTAATAAATAAACTCACTTTATATTTTATCATAATTAGGGTTTTATTCTCTATTCTTCCCATGCACTTATAAAATATTTTTTCAATATGAATTTTTTCAATAAAATTCAGGTTAGTATTAGTTCTCAATTAATTTTTTATGTTTGATTTCATGTTTGTCATATGAATTTTCATTATTTTCAATTTTTTTTGATATTTTTGTCAAGTTTAATAATTTTTTATTTAGAATTTATATGTGTCCAGATATACATATACTTTCATATTATTTGTTCTTTTTTATTTTGTGTCTGTGCTTGATTTTTTTTTTTTTTTATATTTGGTTTTGTGTCTTATAGTTTTGCTTGTTCTTTTAATCTTTGCTTGATTTTTTTTCTTTTTGTTTCGATTTGTTACTTTCTTTTTGTTTTTTTCTTTTTTTTTTCTTTCGGTATGTTTCTTTTTTTCCTTTTTTTTTCTTGTTTCGTTCTTTTCTGTTTTCTTGTTTTAGTATGTTTGGCTTTTTTTACTAATTTTGTATTTTTTTCTTTGCTTGTTTTTTTTGTTTCCTAAATATATTATACATTTAAACTAATTGTCTTCTTTCATTATTTTTTTCTTACGATGATTTCTTTCATTAAAGAGACGTACATAGAATGAGTGAATTTAGTGGAGTGTATATAGCATAGAGTGAGTTTAGTTACTATTGAGGTGGGTATATAAGGGGTGAGGTTAATAATTTGAAAATGAAAAATTAAATAGAATGAGAATGGAGATTTATGGAATGAGAATAAGCCCACCCAAAATTTATAGGTATATTCAGGGGAAAAAAAGTTAATTTGTTCAAAAATTAGATTGTCTTTAACTTTTCTTTTACTTTTTTTTTCACTTTTAGAAGGAAAAAAAAAAAGAAAATACTCTATGCTTATCAATTTTTCATCTCAAATGATGTGACACAATCTCTGTTATTAAACATTAATAGAACTCACTCATCTAATGGTAAAAAACTGTATCACATTATTTGAGATGAAGATTTGGTAAGAAAATTAATAAACTTAGCATTTCTTAGAAAAAAAAATAATGGGTTAGCGGGAAACACTTTTCCTCCAATTTTTCTTCCACTCCTATTTTCATTTGGAACCAAACAATGAAGACTCTTCCTTTCCATCTTATTTTCCTTCCTTTATTTTTTATTCACCTAACTTTCTATCAAACCATACACACTATGAAGGAAAATTGGAGGGAAAATGTTGCCCTCCATTCCACTATTTTTTTTCAAGTGAGAGGAAAATTGAAGACAAACTATTTTTTGGACAAATTGATTTTTTTTTTTTTGGCCTTTGAATATACTTCTAAAAATTATGCCACTATTTTAATTCAAAACCTACAATTTCTCAAGATTTACTTTTAAATATCTTATTATATAATGAGATCACGATAAGAAACCGACAATAAACAACCTTCTCGCGAACAAAATAATAATCAATTGCAACATTTTTAGTCTGAGCATGTAAAACTGGGTTAGCATAGAGGTAAGTGGCGCTTATATTGTCACATCATAAAAACAGGAGAAGTGGAATTGATTGAAGCCAAATTAACTACACAACAGAGTTAGTGGGATTTCGATATTCAGCCTCAGTGCTTGAGTGGGCTATAGTAAATTATTTGTGGGAACTCCATAAAATCATGTTAGACCCAATATATATACAAGAAATATCTAGTAGTGGAGCGATGATCCTTGGGGCAACCAGCCCAATCAGCATCCGAATACATACACACTTAAGGTAGTAGAGCAAAAAGGACAAAAAAGAAGGTCATGATTGATGGTCTACTTGAGATAGCGTAATATACGTTTTATTGTTGAACAATGAGGCACTCTGGGGGAAGACAAATTGGCAGACACGATTAACTGCGAAGGAGATATTGGGTTGAGTCAGGGAAAGCTACTGTAGAGTGCCAGCAGTACTTCGATTCAAATGCACATCAGAAAAAGAGGCACCCTCAATCTTTTCAAGCGGAAGGGAAACAACCATAAGAGAAGTTACGTGCTTGGCAAGATGCATGCTTGAGAAGGTTGAGAATGTAACGTTGTTGGCAGAGATGAAGGCCACCTAAAAAATGCCAAGCTTTAACACCAAGGAAATAATGTAAAAGGCCCAAGTCTTTTACTCCAAAATCACACCACAAGCTATCAATGAAAGAAAAAATGGCATCTTGTCGAGACGAAATCAAAAGAATGTCATCGACATTGACAAGGATAAAAAGATGCACACCGGAGCCATCAGAAATGAACAAGGAGGAATCAACGCAACTTAAATGGTGATGAACAAGACGAAAAGTAAAATCCGTCAATTTTGAAAGTGTTTTGAAGATTATTAAACTAAAGAAATAGTATTAAAAAGAACCGGACAATCTTCGTAGCTCATCTCACAACAAATAAAATTTTTAACTTAATTTATAACTCATTCAAGAACGCTCTGGAACAAAAAATATTGAACTTCAAATCAAGAAAACAACAAATGTGTATTTAAATTGATTGAATTAATTTATGAACAAATTACAATCATGTTGACTACAATGAGTTCAAGAATTACCTGTGTCAAACATAATTGTCTACGGATAAACAAAGAGATATACATATATCAATTATATTTTCAAAATCAATTGTTCAATCAATAAAATAAAATAACGTTAGCATTAAAAACTCTAGTTAGGTCAAACTTCATATTCACAGATGAGAATTTTTTATTATACCGAAAATTGATTACTCACTTATAGGAAAAATAAAATTAAAAATAATTATTAAAGACATGATCATAATCGAAAGAGAAATTTAAATTAAATTGAAATCAACCAAATACCTTGTATTAAAATTAAAACTGTAAACAATTACAAGAAATAGAACCAATCTACTTTCCTTGCGAGAATTAAAGAACTAAAAAAAGACAATACTTTGTAAAAAAAAAAAAAGGAATGAAGAACAGAGAATTGGTAGAAAACCTAAAAAAAAACCCTAAATGCTAAGGTTACAGAGAAGAAACGAAAGAACGAGTGAAAAGAAGTAAATGATCGATCCCCTCCCCCTTGCTCAGCTCCGATTTTTATAGGGAAAATTCAACAAAATTTCCACCCTTTTGTCCACCAATAAAAGCCCTTTAAAATCCCTAGCCGAAAGACATTCCAAAAAGATTCCTCACTAGAATAAAACACAGATGAACTGGTAGAAAACAGGTCCCGACCTACCGGTAACAAAGTTATTGCCCAGAATGAACCGGTAGTTTAGCTTCAATGAACCAGTAGAAACTTTATGTTTCAGATGAACCGGTAGGTTGAATATGAATGAATCTGTAGAAAAGTTTCTGTCTTGAATGAATCGGTAGCACTTCATAGCTACCGGTAGAACTCATTTGGCTGCCTGATGAATTGGAAGAAAATCTACTGGTAGAACCAATGTTTTTCTAAATTTCAACTACAATGCTCCTGGCCCAACTTCTAACTCTCCTAGGTCATCCTCAAAGTCTTCCAAAGAATAACAATCATGTAAAACATTACTATTACTTCAATTCACTTGTATACACAAAAATTCCCTATAAAACATAAAACTAAACTAAAGTAAGACCAATAAATAACAAACAAAGATAAGATGAATGATATGAGACATAAAATATGTAATATTATGCACTCATAAAAGGTATTTTGAATATTAAGTTTGCAAATGTGCTAACCCCGAGAAACAGCAAAGCAAACAAATGATTTGAGGTTTAACGACCGAGCTACAGATCTCATCGTAATCAACAGCCTGTTGTTGAGAGAAACTTTCGGCGACCAAACGCGCCTTATAACGTTTAATAGAACCGTTGGCGTGACACTTTAATTTGAAAACCCACCTGCAGGTAATGATATTCATGGAGGATGTAGCTGGAACCAGACTCCAAGTATTGTTCTGCAGTAAAGCATCAACTTCAAAATTCATGGCTGAACACCATGATGGATGCATCGCGATAGAAGAGTAACAAGTTGGTTCAGTTTCATCAAGTGAAGAAGAGGCCATCATAGCACGGTGAAGAGGATAATCCATCCTTGTATTGCCTTGGTTTGATAATATTGTTACGCAATCAAGTGACCAACGGATGAATGGAATGAGAAGGAGTTGTCGTGGCAAGAGTAGAACATAAGGAGTCCGATGGTGAAGGATCAATAGATGGACAGTCCGCTGAGCATGTGATGTTGTGGTCAAACCCTGGAACATCAAGAGATGTGATAAAGGGATGTGAGAGTCTGAAACAGTAAGTCATTGAGCTAGATTAGTCGCACAATCAACTAATGGAGCATTTGGACCAGGTTGTGGAGAAGCTATGGGCAAGAGCGTCAGATTTTTGGGCAATAGTGCATGAGTTGTGGCTAGAAGTGGACAGTGTGGAGGAGTCCAAGAAGGTGTAGACAAATCTAGAGTATAAGTTGCAGTTGGTAAATCAATAGCAAAGGGAAAGAGAGTCTCATCAAAAGTAACATCATGAGAGACATTAATGCGACCAGGGGCGACGTGCAGACATTTATGCGACCAGAGGCGACGTGCAGACATTTATAACCTTTATGCGAACTGCTATAGCCTAAAAATAAACACTTAATATAACCACGTAGAACAACTCCAAGAGAAATGGTATCAAGGGTGACAACCCCATATGTCACCCTAAATTCAAAAAATTTCATTTCAAGAGGTGGTATCAAGGGTTGAAAAATAGCATCAAACTTTTGGGATAACATTTTTGGTAATTTTGAAAAGAGAAAGGGAGAGGTTGTAAATGGGTTGATGAATATAGATCTGTTAGATAAATATAGATCCAACGANTTTATAACCTTTATGCGAACTGCTATAGCCTAAAAATAAACACTTAATATAACCACTTAGAACAACTCCAAGAGAAATGGTATCAAGGGTGACAACCTCATATGTCACCCTAAATTCAAAAATTTTCATTTCAAGAGGTGGTATCAAGGGTTGAAAAATAGCATCAAGCTTTTGGGGTAACATTTTTGGTAATTTTGAAAAGAGAAAGGGAGAGATTGTAAATGGGTTGATGAATATAGATATGTTAGATAAATATAGATCCAACAANTGTAAATGGGTTGATGAATATAGATCTGTTAGATAAATATAGATCCAACGATTCATATAGATTGATAAATAAAAATATAAAAATAACACCTCATTTTGGCACTTGCCACTGAAACAGATTTATAATTCAGAAATGTTAAAATATTGTTCAAAGTTACAAATAAATGATTTGACACCCTAAAATAGAAACTCTATTTGGAGTTGCTCTTATGCTTCGTGTAAGGATGAAGATAGGGCCAACATGCATAACCAAAGTTTTGAGAAAAAGGTAAACGGAGAGGGAAGGCGTAAGGCAAGGGAAGGAAAGCAATTTATTAGGTAACAAGTAGTTAGAACGGCCTCTTCCCAAAAATGGGAGGGAACCGAAGTGGTAGCCATTAACAAAAGACCCGTTTCAATAATATGACGATACTTTCATTCAACGAAACCATTCTGTTGGTGAATGTGAGGACAAGTAAGACGAGGGCTTATGCCAAGTGATTGATAGTATTTATTTATCTGGTGATATTCACCACCCCCAATCCGTTTGAAGAGACTTAATGTTTTTGTCAAATAATTGTTCAACATGAAGTTTAAATTGTCGAAAAGTTGCTTCAACATCATAATTGTGCTGGATGGGAAACAACCAAATAAATCAACTATAGTCATCAAAGAATGTAACATAATATCGATTTCCATTATTTGAAGAAAGAGGGGCAGGACCACATACATCTGAAAATACAAGTTCAAGAGAAAATAAAGATTTCGACAATGAAAGACAACATGAAAAACTATGACTCTTGGCATACTGACAAGAATCACACATGGCAGAGATTTTTTGTGAAGTCACTAGAAGATTATTGGATGAAACAACTTGACGAACAGTGCGAAGAAGTGCTGGATGTCCAAGATGACGATCCAAAGATGCTCTTTCACCAAGCAAGGCAAGACAAGCGGAATTATTGAAGGAAGACATTGGTAGTTTGTAGAGACCACCCTTTTTCGGGCCTAGTAGAAGAATTTTCCCCGAGAGTCGATCCTTAACAAAAAAAACAAGGATGCAATTAAAAAAACACATTATTTTCTCAAGCAAATTGACTAACGGGGAGGAGAGTGTTTTGAATGTCAGGGACATGCAAAACATTATTTAATAGAACAACAGAATGAGGAGTGAGTAATTTTGTAAAACCAATATATTGGATAGGTAGGCTGGTACCATTGCCAACCGGGATGTGATCACCTCATGTGTACTCATCAGCCTCAAGATTGAGATTTTTGATATCAGCGGTTAAATGGTTTGTTGCTCCCGAATCCGAATACCAATTGAGGTTAGAAACATTATGTGGAATGGAAATAACAGCACTCAGATTACCAGGTTGCTCACCATGATAGGCATGATTGAAGCGTTGAAAGTAACATAGGGCAGTGTGTCCAAATTTATTACAAACTTGACAAACTGGTCTGTTAGATGTTTGCGATGATCCACCGCGTCCATGCCCCTTGCCACGCTGCTGCCCAGAATAATTAGAGGAACAATTTGAATCTGATGGATATGCAGAAGAGCAATTAGGATCCGTTGAGAGTGAGGGTGATTTGCCACGACCGTGATTGGTATTGTTTCGAGAAGCAATATTTGCAGACCCAAGGGAGAAGTCAACAGTAAGAGTATGATACTCCAATCGAAGTTCATAGGATAGCAGATACTGATACAAATCATCAACTGTTATAGGATCAATGCGAGTAGTTATAGAAGTAACTAAAGAATCATAAGCCGAACCAAGGCCAGCCAAGATGTACAAAATAAGATCAAAGTCATTTAGTGGTTGCCCAATGGCGACAAGAGTATCAGCAAATCCTTTGATTTTCTGGAAATAGTCTGTTATTAACAAAGAACCCTTTTTAATTGTAACAAGCTGATAACAAATCAACATAATTCGTGCCTTCAAGTGCAAAGCAAACATCTTGTGTTGCGTGACCCATACATCATGCGAAGTAGAACAACCCATTACGTGAGCAATAATTCCTTCGGAAGAGCGGAAATAAGGGAATTAAGTATGATCTAATCCTGTTGCAACCAGAACAAAAATACTAGATTGGTTATTGTGCTGGACTCAGTGTCTTGAGATGAAGATCGATCATAGTTTCGGAAGGAATGAGTGTTGATCCATCTAAATAACCAAAAAGATGGTGGCCTCTATAAAATATGGGATTACCTGTGCTTTCCATAGCAAGTAGTTGTCACGATTCAACTTTATGGGAAATGGGTGATTCAAGCTTCGAGGATTAAGGGTGGGAGGAATTGAGGCAGTGGTTGAAGAAAATAATGATGAAGAGATGCTGGCCATATTGACGTGGCTCTGATACCATAAAAAAGTCAAAGAATTCAATCAGTATTTGATTTCCTCACCTTAACTATAGTTGATGTTTTGTTTGTATATTTATATGCAAATTCTTTACAAGATAAATATAGATAATCCTAATCTATTTAAACGCTTGAATTTCAAATTATAAAATTCTGCTAACTATCTCTTGTGATCTTCACAACTACCAACTCGCGTGATATTCATTATTTTGTTACTTGTCCTTATCCTTATCACTTGATGATTCAATAACACAAAATGAAGTTCTTTGTTTTTAGGAGCTGCATCTTTGGTGATGGCAATGACTAGAGTTGCATTAGACGACTAGATTTTACTTATCACTTTCCATTTTGCTCAATGTAGCGAATCATGCACACTTCACTAAACTGACAGCTTGAATATCAAAATGCAAAATAATGACAAAACAAGATCAGCTATTGCAGATTGTTTTATGCAATAAAGAAAAATTACAGTTGCAGAATATTTGAAGCCAGTAAAGGGGGACTATAGAGTTTAACTTAAGGCGCCAAGCTTGTGGGAGACTCCATTTCCAATATGTATTTCATCAGCCTCTCTATCTTCCCCTTACAACATCTTCAGTATGAATTGTCTTCAAGCAGAGTATGAAATATATCAATCCATCAGGGAACTTTCTGTGGCAAGGTGTCAGTAGTCAATCCCTCCAGACCTCAAGTTTAGGTCTTGCAAGAGATGCCTTTGTTGAGCTAGCTAATAGGCTTGATTTGTGGTTGATTGCTTACATGCTGAGTTTACGTAGTAGCCAGAGAGTGTGGTTGTAATAGTTCTTAGTTATTACAAAAACCAAAGAGAGAAAAAGTATGGTTGTTTCGTTAGATGACTATCACTAAGATTATTTTACAATCTCAAATCTGAAAATCACGACCATTGACGCTTTGTGGCTATAATTCAGGAAAGCATCCAAGGAGATGGGTTATGTGGTTTTTAGCATCTTGCTCATCACTGTTTGGTATTAATGGTAAGCTCGGAAATTGAAACGAGGCCGGTTCAATCATTTGCAATGCAACTAGGTTGTCAAAGTTTTTCCAATCACTGTATTGGTTAGCAGCATCCCTGTTCCTCTGGTCAACATGATCTTCATTTGCCATGTCATAAAAATTGAGGGCTTTTTCGTTTGTCAAACCTGTCGAAATCATGGAGCTGTCTAGTTGTGGAAGTTCAACAAGAAGATTGTCAAATGAAGTATGGTTGGATTCACTGTCCTCCTCCAAACCAAAGGGTAAGTGATGAAAATCTGTGTGTTGATTCGAAGCATGCATTGGCTTTGTTATATCCGGAAATGATGGAGGCCTACTGATGCTGTTATTACCAATATGGTAACCATAATTCCAAGCATTGAAGCCTTGCTTTTGGTTCGGACTTGGTTTCTTGAATGCCCGACAAACGACCCATCCTTCTTCCTGCAATAACAACTTAGATTAGCTTAATAATTTCGAATGTATTGGTATAATCTATACTCACAACCATCCAAATTGTGCTGTAGAAGGAGATTTGAAAGCTAAACACCAGTGAAGGATGGATGGTCAAAGATTAACGTAAGAGGGATCTCTCACATTAGAGCTCATCCCACATTACTGTAACATCTCTTAAGCTATAATATATGCTTTACGACTTATGATATATGAGCCTCTCCATTGATTGCCAATTAGCTTGGTTTTGCTGTCCTAACACTCACGAAGCAACTTACAGGAGATGTTAATAACTGTTTCATGACTGGGTACAACATATTAATACTTCTATCAGTTCTATTGCTGCAATATAAAAGTGAAGTTGAACATGCCTTGTCCTGTCAATAAATACTTTCTACCTTAGAAAGTACTTTTGAAAATTTTACCTTAGAAAGTACTTTTTGAACATGCCTTGTCCTGTCAATAAATACTTTGTACCTTAGAAAGTACTCTTGAAAATTTTAAATCGAGTGCTACATTCTTTTCGTATGGAAACAGACAGAAAATATTGCTAAAAGTTCTTTAATAGGAGGTAATATTGATTTTGCTCAAAGAAAAAAAAAAGGTATCATGTTCATGCTTATTAGATATCACAGCGTGTTCAAAATAAAAGTGCTTTTCACAAAGTGGCACTTGCTTAAAGTGTGAACTTTTTTTTCCTGAAAGAGTGGTAATTGCTTTTTGTATGAGAACATTCACTTCAAAACGTTGCTAAAAGTTTTGTGGTAGGGTGTGTTACTGAAACTTCTTATAAATCACATTGGTGTTCAATATTTTGCTTAAAAAGTCACGATTAACTAAAATTTACTCTCTAAGATACCATTTCAGCTGTAGGTTACTGATGAACTTGCCTGAGGAGGTGCATGTTCAGATGTTTGGAGTCGATATTCATGCATGATCCAATCTGTTTTTTCTCCATTTGGGGCGCGTCCCTTGTAGAAAACAAGGGTCTTCCTCATCCCTACTAATTTTTCCTTCGACAGAACAGCCTTGTCTCTTCCTGTTGCCTTCCAAAACCCGGCAGCAGTAGCTCTATTTGTTCGTGTTCCGGTCGGATACTTTCTGTCCTTGTGACTGAAGAAATACCACTCGTTTTGTTCGTCATAACCCAATTTACACCTGTCTGTTAGGAGGAAATTGGTCGTCAGAAACTGTCCTAGCTGTAGGTGTGCAACATGTTGATTTTTAAGTGTTTTGGAATATTATAAAAATAAAGAGCAGTCTAAATCTAGTTAGCTAGTAATTTGACTTCCCATTTGGAAAAGTTCGATGATAGAAGAAGACTTCAAGCAGATGAAGAATTCTCATGCAAGAACGGGAACTCCTAGCTCCTTGAAGTAAAGTGTTTGCTCCATATTCAACAACTAAGAAGAAAGCGAAAATCAAGATTTATGAAGACATTCTTCTTAGCAGTTTTATAACTTCCTCAGGCTGTGCGGAAATTTGGTGCTACTTTCTTCGATTATTCTTAACATTTTCAGATATGAGAAGACAGCTACCTAGTCTCTTGGTTTGTGAGAGTAATCTCACAGGTCACAAGAGTAAGTTATATCTTTTAGACTAGGAATAATGTATATCATGAGTAACTCTTCTGAAATCATGCTTAGCGTAGCCATAATGTGGCTATTTTACTTTATTATATATATATATTTGAAAATAGAATTTTATTTTCTGAACAAAAATTAGATGATAGGCTCATATAATGACCATAATGCTTAGCCAAAAAGGGTTATATTAGGATCATAAGGAACTTTGGCCAGCCATGCAATATATGTATTGCACTGGAATTTTGTAGTCAATACCTTGGATGTCCCATGGCTCCATTCTGTAGAGATCAAGGTCTATAATAACATCTAGGTCAATTTTTAGGGAGTCAACCTTTCTCTTGAGGTAATATGCTACAAGTTCTTCCTCAGTCGGGTGAAATCTAAACCCTGGAGGAACACATGACTCCAACTCCATTGATGATCTCCTGAGAACGTAGGATAAAAACAGTCAGAGAGAGAGAGAGAGAGAGATAGACTTGCCAGAATAAAAAGAGAGATGGAGAGAGATGTTCAAGGCGAAGTGCTTTCTAACATCCATTCTTCTGGTTAATTGCAATAAAAATCACACTTCAAGAAACATAAAGAGATCTAGAAACCTTCAAAGCTACAATTTCTTGGTGCATGTGTTGGGTACCATGAGAATTTCACATTGGATAGAAAGACAAAATTTAAATCGTATTAATATACTATCAAGCTCCAATCTCTCATGGGCTCTTCAACGATCAATAGTTTATGTTCTTTTGTACACTTAGTATTTTTATTTTTTATTTTTTGATGAACTACTTTTAATGCTCCGTTTGGTACGATAAAAAAATAGAAAGATAAAAAGTTTGATGGATAGATAAAATATTATGTTTGATAAAGAAAATATGATGGATTAATGAGCTTTCTTTCTAACTCACTAAAATCAATTCCTACAAAATTAGAAGAAAAGTACATTAAAAGTTAATTATTTGTGTTGAAATGTATCTTATTTATCTATATATCATTTGATATATACATATATTATGTACATATTAATTTTATCATTTGATATATACATATATTATGTACATATTAATTTTATATATAAATACAATGATAAATATGTATTTCTATTTTTTTTTAAAAAAATTAAAATTAAAAACATATTTTTTTCATCTTACTAAGGACAAAAAAAAAATTAATCATTTTTATTTTTCATCCAACTTTCCAAACACAAAAGAAAAAATATATCATTTTTACTTTCTTTCTTTGAAGGATAAAAAATATTTCTCTCATATTTTTCATCCCTTCCGCCAAACGGACCATTAGTATTAAAGAGATGCAATGCCCCAAGATTCGTGGCCCCCCTATTTTCATTTAAATCAATTCTGGGAGGCGTGCTTCTGATGAAATGAAACTGAAAATGCTTACAGAAAAAAAGAGAAAAGAAATGAAATTGAAAGCTCATTTCTACATTTGTCATGATTCCAATCCATTCGTGAACATAAGGCTACGCTGAATTGATCTCATTCCAATGGACCCAACAAAGTTGCAGCATGTGTTTTAATTGTTACATAAGGAGAATGGCAGGTACCCACCAAAACACCATTGATTCATCTTTAACATAACCATGAATTCCATGTACTTAGGCAAGTCTATTGAACACAAAAGTAGCCGAGAAAATTGACTTTCTGGACACAAGCATGCTAGTTTCTTTGAGTGCAGTCCACTCCCCATGGTGATTGAAAACGTTTTCACACCCACCACATACCAGTTACCACACATTTATTTTATTTTTTTTGATAGCAACTGTAATGGGATGCACCTATAATGCTAGATACACAGCTTCTTTCAAGTCGATCGGATGGACCGCTGGTCCCACATACCACAGATTTATGAACAGAAGTTTATTGAAGGACAGCCTCTCAAGTCTCAAGTGTCAAGTCTCTATTCTCTAGTCTCAAGTCTCTGCAGTGATGACAATATCCTAGAGCTTCTCCTGCTCTCTCTCTCTCTCTCTGTGTGAAAAATAAACTTGTTTTCAAATTTATTATATTATTAAGGTATGTTACTTAAGTGTGTAAGTGGACAAAGAATATGCAAGTAATGGAAAACAAGGATTCGTAGTGTCTTTGTATTTTAAGAGTTACAAGAGTTAGGGGTGAACAAGTATAATACTGTGAGTTATGACTTAGACTTATATAAATAAGATATATATATATTCTAGTGTTTCAAATTTCAATTAAGTAGAGTTGAGTTGAAGAATCCAAGTTGAATGTGTGATTGAAATTAACTTATATGAACATTATTTTTTTTTTGTGAGTGTTTATATCTTCATCTACTGCCTTCTATTTTATTTTTAGTCATCTTGANAAACACAAAAGAAAAAATATATCATTTTTACTTTCTTTCTTTGAAGGATAAAAAATGTTTCTCTCATATTTTTCATCCCTTCCGCCAAACGGACCATTAGTATTAAAGAGATGCAATGCCACNAGTGTTTATATCTTCATCTACTGCCTTCTATTTTATTTTTAGTCATCTTAACTCCAATAAAATGATATTAAAGCTATTTTCTAATTGGAGTAATTCCAACATATAATCATGCACACATGCATTTGCATGCAGGTTCAGTATAATCATCCCAAATAGAAAAGTAAAAAAGTAAAACTCCCACATTAACAGAATGAAATTCTGAGGTTTTAGCGTCATCCACAGCTTGGAGGTATATATTTTGGCCAACTTAGATCAAGTTGTAATGACATACTATATGACACAATTATATATGATGCAAGCAAAAAGCATTAGAGATTCATTATCAACGATGAACTTTGAAACTGTTGGCAGCGGTTTGTCAGGATACCACTTGTTTGGAATTGATCCATTTTAACACAAAAAAGAGAGAAAAAAAATATCATAATTCCCGTAAAGAAAACATTTGCTTCATAGTCTATGCATCAACACTTCACTAAGAACATATTCACTNAAACACAAAAGAAAAAATATATCATTTTTACTTTCTTTCTTTGAAGGATAAAAAATATTTCTCTCATATTTTTCATCCCTTCCGCCAAACGGACCATTAGTATTAAAGAGATGCAATGCCACAAGATTCGTGGCCCCCCTATTTTCATTTAAATCAATTCTGGGAGGCGTGCTTCTGATGAAATGAAACTGAAAATGCTTACAGAAAAAAAGAGAAAAGAAATGAAATTGAAAGCTCATTTCTACATTTGTCATGATTCCAATCCATTCGTGAACATAAGGCTACGCTGAATTGATCTCATTCCAATGGACCCAACAAAGTTGCAGCATGTGTTTTAATTGTTACATAAGGAGAATGGCAGGTACCCACCAAAACACCATTGAATTCATCTTTAACATAACCATGAATTCCATGTACTTAGGCAAGTCTATTGAACACAAAAGTAGCCGAGAAAATTGACTTTCTGGACACAAGCATGCTAGTTTCTTTGAGTGCAGTCCACTCCCCATGGTGATTGAAAACGTTTTCACACCCACCACATACCAGTTACCACACATTTATTTTATTTTTTTTGATAGCAACTGTAATGGGATGCACCTATAATGCTAGATACACAGCTTCTTTCAAGTCGATCGGATGGACCGCTGGTCCCACATACCACAGATTTATGAACAGAAGTTTATTGAAGGACAGCCTCTCAAGTCTCAAGTGTCAAGTCTCTATTCTCTAGTCTCAAGTNAGTTTTGTGCACGAAGATTCCACCCTTTGTATAAAGAATAATAATAATAATACTGACACATAACAAATCGATTTAATTTGCTGGTTTAATGGGATGGTAATGATATGATCTAATAGTATTGTTGTGATTATAATAGTTGATTTTTCGCATTGAAACTTTATCGCTTAACACATTACTATATTAATTTTTTAAGTTTCAATAACATTACTCTCAATTCACATTATAACTCACATGGTTTGATTCAGTTTCGAAACAAGAGATGAGACCTAAACCTACCCATTTTAAGTTGGAGCTTCCCNATTCTCTAGTCTCAAGTCTCTGCAGTGATGACAATATCCTAGAGCTTCTCCTGCTCTCTCTCTCTCTCTCTCTGTGAAAAATAAACTTGTTTTCGAATTTATTATATTATTAAGGTATGTTATTTAAGTGTGTAAGTGGACAAAGAATATGCAATGGAAGGCAAGGATTCGTAGTGTCTTTATATTTTAAGAGTTACAAGGGTTAGGGGTGAACAAGTATAATACTATNTTTTTTTTGGGAGAAAAAAGGAACGGGACTTGAACTCTTGACTTTAACAAGACAAAATTTTTACAAGTGACAAGAAATACCATTGGACCAAAGACTCGTTCATACCTAACTTTTATTGTATAAAAAAATAATAAATGTTTATAAGACATCAAATCACGTGGTGTTTACATCTNTCTAGTGTTTCAAATTTCAATTAAGTAGAGTTGAGTTGAAGAATCCAAGTTGAATGGGTGATTGAAATTAACTTATATGAACATTATTTTTTTTTTTTGAGTGTTTATATCTTCATCTACTGCCTTCTATTTTATTTTTAGTCATCTTAACNTAATAAAAAATTACAACAATATTTTTTTTGGTTAAACACACATAATAATTTGTTAAAAGAAATCTAATAATTTTATAAAAAATAATAATTGATTGATAATATACAAGGTGATGTATTATAATATGGTGTATGCCGAGCACCGAATATCTTCTTCTCCTTTGTCTGTTTGGTGCGCCGCCCTTCAACACTTGTCATTATGGGTCGGTGGCCGCATGGATGACGCCGNCTATATGACACAATTATATATGATGCAAGCAAAAAGCATTAGAGATTCATTATCAACGATGAACTTTGAAACTGTTGGCAGCGGTTTGTCAGGATACCACTTGTTTGGAATTGATCCATTTTAACACAAAAAAGAGAGAAAAAAAATATCATAATTCCCGCAAAGAAAACATTGGCTTCATAGTCTATGCATCAACACTTCACTAAGAACATATTTTTATTNCGGACTACATCAAACAGCCAATCATTTGTGTTCACAAACATGTTCGGAGAAAGGGATGTCTCCCNCGGACTACATCAAACAGCCAATCATTTGTGTTCACAAACATGTTCGGAGAAAGGGACATGTCTCTCAGAAAAGCCATGAGTTTTTTGTTTTTTTTTTGGCTTTTTCTGGCTTTGCCTCATTTGTTCTTGCAAGAAGCAGTATTAAATAATTAAGGACTAAACCTTAGGTCATTCGCAAAGTACTAGATTATAAACAAGATTATCAATTGCACTTGGTTATTAAAAAAAAAAGGGAAAATACTTGTAAATGATGCATCACCACTATAATAAATAATTAATATTATTATTCTTAATAGTGTATTTACAACAAAAGAGAAAACATGACATAAGAGATTAATTTTTTTTATCTTACGAGNCAGAAAAGCCATGAGTTTTTTGTTTTTTTTTTGGCTTTTTCTGGCTTTGCCTCATTTGTTCTTGCAAGAAGCAGTATTAAATAATTAAGGACTAAACCTTAGGTCATTCGCAAATTACTAGATTATAAACAAGATTATCAATTGCACTTGGTTATTAAAAAAAAAAAGGGAAAATCTTGTAAATGATGCATCACCACTATAATAAATAATTAATATTATTATTCTTAATAGTGTATTTACAACAAAAGAGAAAACATGACATAAGAGATTAATTTTTTTTATCTTACGAGAATTGACTCGTTAGCCACTTAGTTGTCAGATTTAACATTAAATAAAATTGGAAAAAAAATATGTTCGTGGGAGCTAGATATGATATTGTTTACGCTCGCGAAAGGTTTGTGCGAATTTTACTTTATTTGCAAATATTTTTCTTTCTTCTTTAAACTCTTCCCTTGAAAGTTTAACCATAGACAAACATGTACTAGGATTTAAGGAAGGGGGGACAATGAAATCCGTACAATGTTTTCTCAATGCCGAGTGACTTGCCGACCATATCCAACTTCTCAACCTTGTAGGAAAAACCACTTAGTTTTGTCTATTACTAGCTTTAAATAATGTTAATAATATCATTTTTCATAAATATATTGCCTCTGTGACTAAACTCCCATACAACAGTACTGTGCCACTCTATCCATAGACGGCAACAGGTTGGGCCGGGCTATCGCAGCCCATATTTTTTGGGCCCAAGGGGACATGTCATTGGTTGAGCAATTTTTGTTTGGAAAATTTGAAAATAGGTATAAAAATTTAGATTTAGTTGAGTTAAACTATATTAAGAAAATTTATTTGATCTTAAATACATTATTTTGGAAAAAAAATTAAAAAACTATTCATTACTCTATTACTCTCTCTCTCCATTACTCTCTCACTTTCTCTTCTCTATTTTCTTTCTATCTCTCTATTACTTTCTCTATCTATCCCCTATTTTCTCTTTCTCTCTCCCCTAGTACTAATGTATTTTCTTTTTAAATATGTAAAGATTTAATTTGATTTTGTTTATCTCTCTCTCCCTATTTTCTCTCACTGCTACTCTTTCTCTCCTTATTATCTCTATCTCCTCATGTCAACTTATAATAACATAATTACACAAATTAGTTATACCAGTTAGTTACAATTACCCTATAATACATTGAACAGTTCCTCGTATATTTTAATAAACCAAACAGTTATACCAAATAATTACACAAAATTATAACACCAACTTAATTTGTCATTCAGTTGTTTACATAAATCAAAGAGTTACGCTATTTATTATCACAAAATAGTTACACCAATTATATACACCAAATTGGGTTTATCATTACACAAAAGAGTTTACCATTACAACAAATTTGGTATATATAATTAGTGTAATTATATCATGATACTAAATGGTGTAACTCTGAAAATATAAAACTTTGATTAGGCACCACCAGTGAACTCACTGTTTTTAGCTCTCTGTCTTAAATTCATTGTTTTTAGAGTTCACTAATTATAATTTTTTTAATATTTTTTGAATTCCCTGTTTTTTATATATATTTCTCAATTCACATTTTTAATATTTTTATAGTTCACTAATTGTGAAATATTTGGACAGTGAACTTGAAGTTTTATTCTATTAAAGATTACTATTTTTAGAGTTCACTGTTTATTATATATATTTTTCAATTCAAATTTTCGATACTATTGTAGTTCACTATTTGTGAAAATTTTATACAATGACCTAGAAGTTTTATTCTATTAACATTCACTATGTTTTATTTTATTAACATTAACTTATATAAAATCTTTAATCCTAACCTAAGGTACTCAACTTGAATATTGCCCAAGTTGAATTCGAATAGTTTTTGGTTGAATTTAGGTTACCCAATTTGGACTTATTTAGGGTTTGAATTCAGGTAGTGTTTGAACCTGTTGTTCTAAATCTGATACATACTATATAATATTCACTTGAAGTAATAACCAACAAATTCAATCAAATATTTAACATAAAGATTATAATTTTTAAAGCATAAAAAAGTTTACTGGATAAAAACTAAATTACATTTTTCTTAACATAAAGACATAATAGTCATAATAGCCAAATTAACATAATTGCCATAATAGTCAAAATAACATAAAAAAAAAAAGCATATTAGACTCGATGTTTAACCATAATATACGGTTGGGCCTAATTTAATATTTGGGTTAAACCCGAATATATAATCAGGTTGAATTTGAAAACCCGAGGCATCAACTCGGGTATTGCCCAAATTTAATTCAAGTTGATATTTTTCGACTCAAATCGAACCCAAGTATTAAAAACCTCAACCCAAACCAAAACCTTTTTTTTTTGTTGGGTTCAGGGTGAATTCGGGTTAGCCCACCCAAGTTTCACCCCTAGTGGTGGTGGGTGGTGGTGTTAGGCGGTGGTGGGTGATAGAGGATAATGGTACTAGGTGGCGATGGTGTGGTGTCGATGGTTGTGGCTGGTGGTGGTGGATCGGGATGGGTAGTAGTGGTGGGTGTGTGGTGGTGGTGGCTGGCGGTAATGAGTGGTAGTTGTGACGGTGGTGGTGTGTGGTGGCAAATGGTGATGGTGGCGGTGGGACAGTGATGGTAACGCTAATAAATATAAGAATGTGATAATGGTGGAGATTTTTAAATAACCTCTTTTATTAAGGGTAGTTTTGTCAATGGTTGATTTTATGAACTTTTGGCCTTCAAAGTGTTGAGGCTAGACTTAAAATCAAAAAAATCCTTGGATGTGGACCTATCGCGCAAATCTACCAATATAATTTGAAGAGAAATACGGCATAAGTGTTATTTATAATTTGGTTAATCTCACTTTGTATACCGAAAGATGTTTTGATTTTTAATTTGTATCCTCAATGTTATGAATTGGAAGTAATGTGGACATAACCCAAACTACCATTAAACTTTCCATCATAACTTGAAACAAATGAGTTGCAAGTGCTTTGGGTATGGGTTTATGTGTAAATTCATAGACTATTGGAGCCTCACATAATAGGGTTAACATCTATCTGATTAATGAAATCCTATTTTCGATAAACAAAATGATGTTAAATTGATTGCACACGAAGATTTGGAGTGATGGATATACCTCATCTTTATGTCTGAAACACTTGCACTTTGCATGCTTCAATTTATGACAAAAAACTGAACGATAGTCTGGATCAGGTCTATATTACTACCAATTTAAAATATTAATGGTATAAATTGAGATTTTTAATGTTTGAAGGTACAAATTGAGAATCAAAATGTGCTTAATGGTGGAAAATGAGATTAGCCCTTTATAATATAAAATAAAATCAAGCTATCGAGCCAACCCATCGGACCATCCCGTCGAGCCTTCTTGTATATATATTTTATTTTCTTCAAAAATGTTGTCTTCTTTAGTGCCTTTTGATTGGTGGCCAAAGTATACCAATGAATTTGTTCTTTAAGAAAAAAAAAATCCTACTTTCTGCACTCATCTTGTAACTGACTCAATGATCCAAGCAACCCACAAACTAAGTGTGGCATGTGTAAAGTGGTCAAATTTTTAATATGCATTATTTTTTCACATAAAACAAAGCCCGTGGGTGGGACCCATAGTCCCAACCAATTAATGGTAAGTATCATCAAACCAATCTGCTAAAATCATGACAATCATATGTAATCTACCGACCTCCCTTTTTTTAATCGTTCTCCAGATGTTTATTTACTAATCACATATAATTAATATACGAAATGACTCTTTTTTTTTCTCTCCTTAGATTTGTTTAGATAAAGTAAGATGGATTAGATATGTTATTCATTGACATCTGGAAAAAAAACTCATTAAGAAAACGAAGTTGTAGTCTAGCTGTTAAGGAGAACAAAACAAAATTTGTAATGAAGTGTGAGATGATGGTGAGTGAAACGAGAAGTGTGAGATGGGGGAGTTGAAGAGCTCTCCAGTGATGTAGTTGAGTTGAGTGCGAGTGTGCGAATGTTAAAGGTATCAAGAATACAAGGAAAATAAATGATTCACTAAGCTATAGAGTTATGCCAGTCTACTCTAATGAAATCTCTTATTCACGGATTTGTATTATTTGAAAAAGAAGACTGTTACAATTTTTTGGGGATACAGTTACATATTGTTTTGGCAAGGCAATGGTTTTATTTATACACTAAAGTAGTGTGGTCCTCAAGCAATGACGAGGTGGTCTCTAATTCTTTTAGGATTTGAGAGGTAATATTTGGTTGTTAAAAGTTATATTTAGGCGTGACGTGACATTCTAGAAACTAGTGATGTGGCATTAATGATTTATCCTAGATAAAATTTTCTGCAGTAATTCTCCTTTTGTCATTTCTCTTGTTATTGATTGAGCTGCTTTAGGCAAACCAAACTTGTTTGGGAATGGCTGAGCTGGTTTCAGCCAGCCATGACCAAGCTGGTTAAGGTTCAACCAGACATGAACGCTTGCCGGCAGGTCAGTCACTCTGTCCTTTAGACTTTTAGTGATGATGGATCTAGAGGACAGGGCGATTATTCTGCAAAAATTTAGAAAATTATCCTTGTATTTTAATATAAGAGATTATGTTCCCCTAGCTCAGTTTAAAAACACAGGAAACGAAGCATATTAGGGCCAAGATAAAGACAGTCTAGAAAGAAATGATTCTGAGGGAGACTTTCATCTGAGCTAATTAAGTGTAGTAAGTATCAGTTACATGTAAGGAGTCATTTAAAAAAGACTTTAGGATCATTTAAACTTGAGAATCAAACGTGGCTATGAACAAAAGTCACTCTTACAAAATCAAACAGTTGCTACTATATCATCAACCCACTCTCCAACGGTTACATTAAGCTTCTTGTCTATATGAACAGCATAGACAGAAGAGTCACAAAATCTAACTTGAGCGTCGAAAAATCTTAGGCCGACACTACATCAGTGCTCCTTACCCCCCAAATCTTTGTTTGCTACCTCTTCTGCAGAACTCCCGAGTCTCCAACCAACTATCATTTTTGCCTCGACAATAGTATTATAACTTCTACATATGTTCAAAACTGTATAGTCTGGTCCACCTAAATTCTTCCAAAATTTAGCAGGTAGTCCTTGTATATACTTTTGTCCTTGCTTGATTAAATACTGCATCCGTATAGGACATCATATGTGTTTGTATGAATACAAAAAGAAGAATAATTAAAGCAATGCCTTTTCAGGCTTCGCGTGTTTAGATTTACTATTTATTATACTGTGACATCTTTAGACCTCGACTCGTACTTAATTTCGGTGTTTGATTTCTTGGTTAATGAAGTTTAGTACTGCAAGACAAGATGGAGTGCATGACTTTTTTCCATGCAATCAAAGTTGAAGTTAGTAGTCAAAGTGATTTTTTCAACGTGTTATTTTTCGTGCAATTTATTTTCTTATAAAAAAATAATTCTTGACGCACCGATAAAATTACTCTATTATTATTTAAAATTTAAGTCACAGACATAGTCTATTAGCATATAGAGGTTTTATTGCGTGCAACGTCTAATTCTCTTTACACTTTATATTGATAGGAGTCTCATGTATTAGGCTATATAAGAGAGAGATAGAGGGAGAGGGAGAGGAGGAGAGAGAGAAGGCAAAAAAGTTGATGCCCAGCTACAGAGGAAGATAGAGGAGGTTAAAAAAGTTGATGCCCAGCTAGAGAGGGAGAGAGAGGGGGTAAAAAAGTTGATGCCCAGAGAGAGAGAGAGGGGTAAAGTTGACTGCAATGTCTTGTTGAGTCAATTACCGTTGCGCATGCATGCATGAATTTGCACTTCATTCATGTCAAACATCACAACCTAAAAGTCGGTGGTACAGAAAGAAAAAGATTTCTTTCTGAGAGCACTATGCCACACATCATCTGATTTAAGTAAAGGGTTGGAACAAATTTTTGTAGGATTTTGCTAATACTTTAATGCTAAGTATTATTTATCTAAGTATGGATTGGGGATGCTGACATCTTCATATCAACGTAGCAACATCTGATTTCTTTCTGAGAGAATTAACTTTCATTTTGAACTTTGTATAAAAGAGTTTCTATTAGTCTTTCAGTTCCAATAAAATTGCGTTAATTCTTTCCATAATGTAACTTTCTTTCACTCCCGAAATATTCATCGATTATCGTCACCCGGTGATACAATACGAGTTGTTAATGACACAGTGCACACATACTTTCGGATGCAAATTTAGATCCCTTGCATTGAATTTTTTTTCTTAATTTTCTCAAATATTAGATTGCACACCACCTTTTTGTAGAGGCCCGCTTAATATAAGTCAATCCCGTTTGAATACATGATGAGTGATCTACTATTGAACGCAATTAAGAGAAAGTATGCCAAAAAGAATTGAAAATCCCCCAAGATGCCCAATCCAATCTTTTGCCTTCTACCAAATACATTTTGTAAGCAAATTCACCACTCTGAACCTCACAAGTTGACATGCAGGCATACAATAATGAAAATGTCCAAAAAAATTGGAAGCTTTTGAAATGAATCAAATGCTTCACACTAGCTGTAAAATCCTACCATCTTAGCCACACTTTTTTTTATTCATTATTAATACGTTAACTCAAAATTTGTGTAATCACCTTAAATCATAGGAATCAGATCAATCAATACCTTAGGTGTATTAACTATTGAAGTACTGTCATCCAAGCTATGGATAAGCTTTATGCACTATTTTACGGAGAAATTACTTATAAGATAACCTACAACAGAATTGAGGTGGACAGGATCTTGGGAGATTTATACACCATTGGTAGTAGCATAAAGTGGCTCAATTATTTTTAGAAGGGTGGCAGTGGGGTTGCTTTGGCAAACGAGAGTTAGTGCAAAGCAAGCAATGTAGGTGTTTTGGGGCGGTGTGTGGGACCGAGGAGGTTGTGCTAAATTCTCCACACTCTAAAATGTCCTAAACAATGCTGTCAACCCTCATCATACCTTATCTATCTATCTATATCATGAACAAAGGAGAGAGAGAGAGCGAGAGATTAACCAAGCTTGATGATAACTTTACCAGCTTCTACAGAAGAGGAGGGGCCATAAACTTAAGGCTGATAATGACATGTCCCCACACGCAAGCCATGGTTGTCTCCTCTACCATTTTCCTCAGATTTCAGACAGATTTATTGATGATTACTCTTTAGGCTTTATTCCATTTGTCTGCTCATCTTCAATTATTTAATCACAATAATGACAACTGCTATCTTTTAAGGATAAACTTTGCTATGCATCTCCCAAATTTGCTTATACATTCATAATCAACAAAAAAGTCAAAAAATTCTAGTGATTATGATATGAAGCTACCAACATTACGAAATTAACATTCTATATTTATGTTACATTCTTCTCCATTATCTTTAATTTTTAAATGAGTTAATGATATATATCATCAAAGCCTAACGAATTTCGAATTCAAACCATACCAACGATACCTCCCTTTAATATACAATACAATAACGTGGACGAGCCACACAAGAGAGTGTTAGATACATATTAATATTATGTCTTCTTCGTCAATTTTATCTTCTGATCTCTTAAGTGAAGTTCACAATTTGGATTCTCTCGACTTCGAATTTTGTCAATGTCAATCAAGTTTTCCATCTATCATTAAATATATTGGGTCCCATAACATTTTATTGGGACCCATTGCAAATTTTCTTATGGTATGATTTGGACGAAATTGCCAAAATATCAAATGCAGAGTATCTTTCATTGGCCATTGCTTGCATTTAAAGTGGAACAACGCAGGCAATGATCTAAAAATAATAATGGCAGAGAAATGGCGTCCTCCCCATGATTGCTTCAAGTTCTCCCTTAGTAACGTGTGCCCAGAAATTTTGTAAACATTTACTTAAGCAACTTAGATTTTCTGAGAATATTGGGGAGGGGAATGCAAATTGAGCATCCCCAATGCTTTTTAGTTTCAAAATTCCAGAATAGATGCGTATGAATAGTATACCACAATAAGCTAGAATAGATAACTAATAAATCACTTTCACCAATAATAAACCGCCATATAGGGATATTTGGAGCTTGCCAACCTATGATCTTACCGCCCCACTCCATAGTAACAAAGTGGAAAGTTGGCCCGTCCCCATAACCACGTGGGAGAGTAATGAGACTCAACACGATAGTAACGTTTTTTCGAGAACAGTTTTTCCCTCAATTTGAAAGCAGGGCCCATAAGCCCAAGCCTTATAGATTATTATTAAACAGTAATACTGTATGTCTATAATGGCCTGGTATGACGATTACAGTGCATGTTTAGATGTGGGGAAAGGTTTGAGGATGCAGGGTGAGGGTTGGGGATTGTTGTTGGCCAGAAGGGCGCGGAGGAGTGGGAGGAGGGGATGGTTGTTTTGTACCAGCAACACTGAAAGAATAAGGGGAAGAGAGGATGTTTTGATAAAAATTACTCCTACCTATCAGAAAAACTGAAAAAAAAAAAAAAAAAAAGGTAAGTTATGACTGGTGATAATCTTCCAAAAAATGAAATCAACGGGTTGATCTGTCAGTTGGCATTCCAACTACACTCAGTGCAGCCAGTCCAGGTGAGCCTGACACCCTCCAGTGAGAAGTTCATAAAAGATTCAATCATTTGGATGATTGTAATTCTTGATACCTAGTAAAAATGAAGACCGGCAAATTTTCTTACTAATCAAACTCCTAGCTGTAATGGCTGACATTGAAGTAAGGAAAAGAAAACCGAGAACTCTAGAAGTAAACTTCAAAACTGGATTCTCCATAACGCTGCATAGAAAATGAGGAACCCCAAATACTGAAGCAAGATTATCCAGGCAAATCAGATATATATACGACTATGGCATAAATAAAAATAACCCCTTTGATCTGTGGCCTATAGGAAGTTTCTCTGATATGATCCAGAAGAAAATCTGGAAGACAGACCTTGAGCCATGTTTTCAGCATCTAATTTGACACTCTGCCGTCCAGCAGTCAAATCCTTTTCCCGATCCCAAGGCTTCCATGGGTGATTCCCCTCCCACTCTTCTGTCAGCGCCTCCGGCCTTGATTTTTTCTTCGAATGGCTCCGAGATGCCTCTTTATGCTTTTCTACCATAGATTTTGACCGTTTCGCTTTATTGTACTGATCCACCAGTGCTGCATCTGAATTTGTTCTTTTCTTTTCTTCTTCATTCGACGCAAGTGCTGAAGCCTCATTGTAGGCTTCTAGGTAACTGCCATGTGAAACAAACAAAGTTACAAAATTCCTAATGCTTAAACCATGTTGACCATCAAAGGGCATACATACTTCATTTTAGCCTTTTGAGCTTTCTCAGAAGGAGTATCTGTCCAGATGCTAGTATCACCACGTCCTTCTTTAGAACTCCGGCTAAACTTTGTTGATTGCATAGTCATACCAGGCTGAGAAAAGGAAAACATTAGGAGATTGAGTTACCAGGTGATAAATTAAGGATGTATTAAGTTCAACATCGAATAACAATGAAGTATCAAGGTGTCTTACATTAGCCAGTTTATTTACAACTTTAGGAACTTAATACATTGAACTACAATGAATACTATGAATTATCAAAGTGTTTACATGAGCCTGCTAATTTTATAATTTTAACTTTCTAATATGATTCCAATCACCAATATGCTTAACTACCTAAACAACTCAAATCATCACAAATGACTAATTTATATTCTCAGTGACTCCACTTTGAAGGATGGGTTAAGACCTTCGAATGAAATCAAAATGGATGAAATATTAACAGCTCTCTCGATGACTGACTAACTAGTAACTATAGGGTATTTGTCTTCTGCAGTGTCTCACGGAAGATGAACTAATTCCATGCACTTTCACTAGCAGCAATGGCACGATATCTGTGTGCCTTACAAGCAGCATTCACAAATTGAATATTTCAGGTCCTAAAAGGAACTTATCAAGGCTCTTGACTCGAGAATTTTCTCGCCCTCACTCATGCGAATACGCCCCTACCACGGTTACAGATGGATCAAATGTGAGCTCTTAGCTTAAGATCATGCATCAAGAGCCACTGTCTGACCCAAGGTTGTTGCAATGGAAGAGAAAACACTTACTATTCATGTAAACAAAGAACCATAGAATAATTTTTCTATTTGGCATAACATGGCAATGCACAAAAAAAAAAAAAAAAAGGTAGTGCAAGAGAGGACCTTACTTTTCTTTCAGGAGGTAGAGTTGTCATCCATTCCTCTCTTTTTGGAGCCACTTTGACATCTATGTCTGCCAAGAGAACATCATCACCCTCCATGGAAATACCTGCCAATCGATGGTTTTCTTACATTCGCCCTCACAGAATCATGTACTAAGGGAAGAAACAGCACTAAAAATAAAACCTATTGATCAGTATAAAAGGTCTCATCATTCAAAGACCCAAAGCAAACTACTAATAAAAATTAAACGACTGCCAAAGATACCATGCAGGCCTAGTGCAAGCAATATTCAGGCCTTCCAAAAGTTTTAAGCACAGCAAACGTATAGCCCAAAATCGATGAAGAACACCCTCCCCCCTTCCTCCCACCCCAAAAAAATAAATAAATAAATGGGAAGATGAACAGAGAAGCAGTAGTGTTAATGTGACTATATGATGACAAATTCTATTAGTCATTGACTATTGAATTAAGAATGTTTATGAGGAATGTGTATCGATATATTTAATATTGAATTTTTTATTCGATATCATGATGTAAATTGTTAGAATTCACGAAATGATGAATTAAATGATTATTATCGAAATATATTTATTTCATTACATGAAATAAATATATTTAAATACCTATTTAACGTATCCGTATCCTATTTTTTTGAAAAATTTCGCATCAGCATGTCGGTGTCATGTCATATTCGTGCCTGTGCTTCTGTGAGGGAGATGCAAGAAGTGTGAAAGAAAAAGGACTAAAGAGTTGAAAATTTTACTTTCAGGAATTAATTATGAGGAGAAAACGTTATGAAGATTGTTAGGAGGGATGGGGAGAAAATGTTAGTTACTTATGAAGATTGTTGGCTGAAACGAAAAAGGGTTAGGATCGTGAAGCAAGAGGAGTGATAAGAATATCTTGGTTATAATTGGACTTGATGTTGTTATTTTGCAAGAAACAAAATTGAAAATGATAGAAGAATTATTAAGAGTGTTTGGGGTTTCAATTTAAAAACTGTTTCTGTCTTCTAAGGTTAGGTTTGGAGGAACTATTATAATATGGGAGAAATGGTCTGTGAAGGTGGATACTCTCTCAATTAGTGATAGACATGGGGATGGTTTTGATTGGTGGCTCACCGGGGTGTATAGACCAAATAAACTTAGGTTTAGAGCTCTTTTGTGAGAAGAGTTAGGGGGTTACTTGGTTTGTGTGGTCCTAGATGGTGCATTAGGGGGATTTTAATGTTATTAAATACCCAGCCGAGAAGTTGGGTGGGGGTAGAGTTACAAAGAGCATTGTGGATTTTAATACTTTTATTATGAAAGTCAAACTTAGGGATTTGCTTTAGTTAATGGTGCTAGGGTGGTGTGTAAGCGTTTGGTAGGTTTTTATTTGGTATTGGGTGGGAGAACTATTATATGGAAGTTTGACAAGAGGTTTTGCATAGAATTCTTCCAAACCATTATATTATTATCATTCAGGATTCTAAATTTAGCTAAGGTCCTTGTCCATTTAGATTTGAGAATATGTGGGTGGAGCATGTTGATTTTAGGAGAAAGGTTAGGGAATGGTGGAGGGAGTTTCATGGGTGGGAGGGGTTTAAGTTCATGAAGAAACTTGAGTTTGTAAAGCCAAAACTGAACATATGGAATAAACAAGTGTTTGGAGATGCTCAAAAAGCTGAAAGGATGAAAGGATCATTGAAAATAGAATTAGGTAATTTGATTGGCTAGAAGGAGAAGGGGGAATGGGTGAAGTTCTAAGGATAGAAAAGGACCTCAAGAATAGGTTTGCGCTGGTAGTGCATAAAGAAGTTAGTTGGAATCAAAAGTCTAGGGTAAAATGGATGAAAGAGGGTCATAATAATTCAAAAATTCTTTCATAAGGTGGCTAATGGTAAAAAGGTAAGGAAAATCATTGATAAATTGGAGCTTGATATTGGTGATTGTGGAGGATGAAACATTAATTGAGAGGGGGGTGAGGCATTAATTGAGGGGGAAATTGATCCTTTTTTTGGTAATGGAGCGTCCTAGACCTACTTTGAAGGGATTGCAGTGGTGTCCCTGTCCCATTGGTAGTAATGATGCTTTGTGGTTGGAAAGGCCTTGCGAGATTGAGGAAGTTGGGAAAGCTATTGAATGTAGTAAAGACAAAGCTTGTGATTCAGATGGTTTTACTCCGGCAATCTTTGACGTTTAAAGCTTGTGATTCAAATGGTTTTACTATGGCAATCTTTCACATTTATGGGGAAGAGGTAAAGAATGATTTGATGAGGTTGTTTGGGAAATTCTTTCAAAATGGGGTGATGAATACAATCACAAATGTCACATTTATTTGTCTTATTCCGAAAAAAATTCATTCCTTGAAGTTGAGAGATTTTAGACCTACAAGTCTTGTTACTAGCTTCTATAATATTATTGCAAAGGTTATTTCACTAAGGCTTAGAGAGTTTTTAAGTAAAACAATTTTATTCTCAAAGGGACTTTGTGAGAGGGAGACAGATTTTGGGTGTAGCTCTTGTTGCCAATGAGATTGTAGATGACGACTATAGATTGAGAGGTGAGGAAGGTATTGTCTTGAAAATTGATTTTGAGAAAGTCTATAACCATGTGGATCATAATTTTCTTAATTTCATTTTGGAAGCAAAAGGGTTTGGAAAAGGGTGGAGACATATGGAATGTTTAGAGACGATGAATTTCTTTGTTATGATTAATGAGAAACCAAGGTTAAAAGTTAAAGCTTCTGGAGAGTTGAGACTAGGGACCCCTTTGTTAGAGTGTTTTAGTATTAGGGGGTAGATTAGTCATTTTCTAGTATTATTTTTCCCTACTATAAAAGGACTTCTATTTGCATCTTTTATTATTTAGTTGCAATCAAACTATAAGCCGTAGTAATGTATTCTTTCTCTCTCCCCTTATTTCTCTTTATTTTAACAAAATTATCATGCTATCAGAGTGGATTTCAATCCCTAAAGATAACTAATAAAACAATAGAACTCGGTTGAAGAATTTCTGATTGCACTGGATGACGTCATGATTATATCATCAAACTATAACAGTAGAGACAACAATCCTACTCGATTTTTCATGGGCTTCACCATGGTTTGCCTCATTTTTCATTTCGTGGTTTTTTGTTAGGGTTTTTTGAATTTTTGAATGATTTTGAAGAAATTGTGTCGAAATTCTTCGATCCAAAAATTTCAAGGTTTTCTACGAATTTGATGCACGATACTCTGCCTGAGGGGTGCGATTAGGTACCATTGATACTCCATTCAGTCATTCAAGCCTTTTAGGGTGGATTTAGTTTGATATTTGGGCAAATCTGGCACTCGGCTACACTGTGAACTAGTGTTACTGCCCCTGTTTCTTTGCCTGGGCTAGTTTGTTCTTGTCTGGTGGCATTGGATCTGTCTGGTGATTTGGAGGGAGGCTAGTCTGGTTTGTTGGCTTGTTGCTACCGTTTCGTTTTCTTCTTCTTCCTAGCTTGTTAGGTGATTTGTGTTGTTGGTTTGCCTTGGTGGTTGTTCCATTGTTGGCTAGCCTCTGTTGGGTGGTTGTTGAATACTTGCACAAGGTTTAAGGCTTTGGGCTTTGATTTTCTGGGCTGTTACTAGTTTTCTGTGATAAAGGCTTTGGGCTTGGTCTTCTCGTGGACCTTAATTCTGTTGGACTTTGTTGGTTATTGGTCTTTACATTGAGCTTTGGATTTGGAAGTCTGGGATTCAGATCTGCATTGTGGGGCATCAGATCTCCCTGTAGCTTGCTGATTTTGCTTCTTCGTGTTTCTGCTTCGCTGCTCTTGTGTTGGTTTTGGTGTGGGTTGTTTTTCTTGTATTGGGCTACTTTTAATTGCTTGTTAGGCTTCATTGGGACTTGTTTTGGACAATTTGGGTCCTTCCTTTGGGCTATTTTTGTTGTGGGTTATTTGTGAGGTTGCTTGGGCTATATTTCTTCTCTGATTTGATACCTTGCCAGAGTTAGTCTTGGACTTCTTGATAGTTTTAGATTTCTTTTGTTATGATTATGGCTAGTGGAACATCCGATATTCTTCAGACCCTCAATGTGAAACCAACTCATCAATTACGAGAGTCTCTCCTTTCAGCATCTTGTTTAGTAGTTTTGTTCACTTCAGGTCTATCAAGTATACCTTGAACTATTTGGGTATTTGACTAGGTGCTATATATCACATGACCAGTAATGCTTCGCTATTTGCATTTACATTATCTCCTCCTTCTATATCTGTACTTGGAGCCAATGGTACTCAAATGACATTGGCTGGTGTGAGGACTATTATTTCTTCACACTTTACGCTCTCAGATGTTTATTATATATTCATCAGCTTATTTTGAATTTCATTTCAGTTAGTTAGCTCTTTGATTCAAGATTTTAATTCACTTTTCTTTCTCCGATTATGTTGTTCAGGATCCATGTTCCAAGAAGCTGATGAGGACAAATTATAGAAAAGAAGGGTTGTATATATTGATTGAACTACATGTTCCAGATATTACTACTTCTACTGTTGATTTATCTTTTCATCTGAGTCCAGAATCTTTTAGCTTTTATTTGTGGCATTTTTGTCTTGGTCATGTTTCTCATTCTCATTTAAAGTTCTTAGCCTCTACTGGTAGTTTGAGTAGTTTAGAGTGGTCATGACATTTCCAATTGTATTAGATACAAATTAACTAAGTTTATTGCATTACCTTTTACTAAAAGTTTTACTAGCTCCCTTACACCTTTTTGATCTTGTTCATTTTGTGTGGGAGACCTGTTTTTATTCTCATAAAAGAAGGGTCTAGATATTATGTCTCCTTCATTGATGATTATACCAGGTACCGTTGGGTATATCTAATGAAACATCGTTCTAAATTCTTTTCTATATTCACTACTTTTCGTGTCATGATCAACACCCAATATTCCTCTATTCTTAAATGCTTCCGATGTAATCAAGGAGATGAATATTCCTTTAATCCTTTTCGTGATTTGTTAAAATCTGATGACACTATTTATCAATCTTCATGTACTAACACACATAAATAGAATGGTGTAACAGAGCACAAATATCGACACATTATGGAGACAGCATGTTCTCTGTTGTTGTTTGCAAATGCTTCAAATTCTTTTTGGGGGAATCAGTTCTTAATCCAATTCATCTGATTAATTGTATTCCCACTGTTTTCACTTCTGAAATTTCTCCTTTTAAAAAATTGTGTGATAAACCACTCAACTATTTCTCCTTACGTGTGTTTGAATGAGCTTGTTTTGTCTTGCTTCCTAGTGTTCTTTGCACTAAACTTTTCCCTCGTTCAGCCTTTTGTATTTTTCTTGGTTATGGTGAGGATCAGAAAGGGTATCATTGCTATGATCCTATTACACACAAACTCTATATTTCTCGTCATGTGGTTTCCATGGAGCACATTCCTTTTTTTTCTATTCCATCCGGCCCTTCACATTTGCATAAATACGATCTCATTTACATTGATCCATTTATGGCTGAAATTCTCACCAACACTTACGTTTGTGATATGACTATCTCTGATGTATCTTCCTCTTCTAATTTACCTTTTACTCGTCCTCCTATTGTACATACCTATGCATACATGACTCCAACTGTCTCTTATACAGATGCGATGCCTCTCGCCTCATCTACTTCCACTTAATCAGGTTCTGACAATGTGGATCGTGTTCTTCGCTATCCTCAGCAACCTCATAAATGTCCAGATTAATTTGGTTTCTCTAACTCTTGCTATTCTACTTATTTTTGTTCTTTCTTATCTTCTCTCCACTCTATTTATAAACCTACCTCCTATAAGAAGGTTGTTTTGGATCCTCTCTAGAAACAAGCTATGGATGAGGAATTTGCTACTTTATATAAGACTGAGACTTGGGAGTTGGTCACATTAATCCTAGCACATGCCCTAGTGATTATAAGTGGATTTATAAAATTAAGACCAAATCTAATGGTTCTATTTTTTTTTTGATAGAAAACAGAAACAAATCTAATGGTTCTGTAGAACGAGACAAAGCTTGATTGTTAGCCAAGGGATTTGCACAAAATAAACAAGCTTGGCCTATCTCTTATATCTCGACCGACTTGAAGAGAGCAGTAGCGAAGGTACTCTCCCTCATCAGGGAGAGGTTGAGAGAATAGGGATGGNAGGTACCGTTGGGTATATCTAATGAAACATCGTTCTAAATTCTTTTCTATATTCACTACTTTTCGTGTCATGATCAACACCCAATATTCCTCTATTCTTAAATGCTTCCGATGTAATCAAGGAGATGAATATTCCTTTAATCCTTTTCGTGATTTGTTAAAATCTGATGACACTATTTATCAATCTTCATGTACTAACACACATAAATAGAATGGTGTAACAGAGCACAAATATCGACACATTATGGAGACAGCATGTTCTCTGTTGTTGTTTGCAAATGCTTCAAATTCTTTTTGGGGGAATCAGTTCTTAATCCAATTCATCTGATTAATTGTATTCCCACTGTTTTCACTTCTGAAATTTCTCCTTTTAAAAAATTGTGTGATAAACCACTCAACTATTTCTCCTTACGTGTGTTTGAATGAGCTTGTTTTGTCTTGCTTCCTAGTGTTCTTTGCACTAAACTTTTCCCTCGTTCAGCCTTTTGTATTTTTCTTGGTTATGGTGAGGATCAGAAAGGGTATCATTGCTATGATCCTATTACACACAAACTCTATATTTCTCGTCATGTGGTTTCCATGGAGCACATTCCTTTTTTTTCTATTCCATCCGGCCCTTCACATTTGCATAAATACGATCTCATTTACATTGATCCATTTATGGCTGAAATTCTCACCAACACTTACGTTTGTGATATGACTATCTCTGATGTATCTTCCTCTTCTAATTTACCTTTTACTCGTCCTCCTATTGTACATACCTATGCATACATGACTCCAACTGTCTCTTATACAGATGCGATGCCTCTCGCCTCATCTACTTCCACTTAATCAGGTTCTGACAATGTGGATCGTGTTCTTCGCTATCCTCAGCAACCTCATAAATGTCCAGATTAATTTGGTTTCTCTAACTCTTGCTATTCTACTTATTTTTGTTCTTTCTTATCTTCTCTCCACTCTATTTATAAACCTACCTCCTATAAGAAGGTTGTTTTGGATCCTCTCTAGAAACAAGCTATGGATGAGGAATTTGCTACTTTATATAAGACTGAGACTTGGGAGTTGGTCACATTAATCCTAGCACATGCCCTAGTGATTATAAGTGGATTTATAAAATTAAGACCAAATCTAATGGTTCTATTTTTTTTTTGATAGAAAACAGAAACAAATCTAATGGTTCTGTAGAACGAGACAAAGCTTGATTGTTAGCCAAGGGATTTGCACAAAATAAACAAGCTTGGCCTATCTCTTATATCTCGACCGACTTGAAGAGAGCAGTAGCGAAGGTACTCTCCCTCATCAGGGAGAGGTTGAGAGAATAGGGATGGGTTTAGTAACGGGTAAAGCAAAGATGGCTCGAAATAGAATTTTAGGTCTAGAGGAAAGTTTCATAGGAAAGCTGGCATGACTATCTGACTGTCTTAAGCATATCAGGAAGGAAAGGTAGCAGCAAGCCTTACGTTAAGCAGCAAGTCTCATATGTGCGATTACCAATTTCTTATTGTAAATATTTTATAAATATGTTTGTTTAGTCCTCATTCCTGATAGTCTAGCTCAGAATGACATATACTATAAAGAGACATTTGCACCAATTGCTAAGAAGACCACTGTTTGCACTATGATTGATTACGGTGACTGTTATTCGTCAATAGAGTCTCTCTCAAATGGATGTGAAAAATAAATTTTTTAATGGAGATTTGACTGAAGAAGTATTCATGGCTCCTCCTCTTGAATTAGCTCATAGTCCTAGTTAGGTGTGCAAACTCCACAAGGCATTATATGCTCTTAAATAGGCTCTCAGAGCATAGTTTATCAAACTTTCCTCTGTTATCTTTGATTTAGGTTTTCATATTAGTGATCATGACTCTACTCTCTTTTTGCGATCCTCACCCATAAGTTTTATTGTACTTTATTATACATTCTAGTTGGTGAAGAATCCGTTGCAGGATCACTTTGAAATGATTGATTTGGGTCAGCTCCAATATTTCTTAGGTATTAAGGTTGTCTCTTTTCCTAAGGGCTATCTTTTTTCTCAATCTAAATATGTTTCGATTATCATACAGCGAGCTCAATTATCATACACTCGGACGAGTGAGATGCCCTTAGAACTTAATGCTCATTAATCTTCTTCTGATGGTACTCCCTTATATGATCCTACACTATATCACACTATTGTTAGCAATATGGTGTATCTTATTGGTATGCGCCCAAACATTTTGAATGCACATTGTTAGTCAGTTTGTTACCTCACCTACCACTGTTCTTTGTATCATTCCTTGTCTTCGAAGTACCTTACATCAAAGTCTATTATTTTCCTCTTCTTCCACGCTAGAACTCAGGGGTTACCTAAATGTTGACTGAGCTGGCGACTCTACAGATCACAAGTCCATCACTAGCTTTTGTCTCTTTATGGGTGACTCCTTTATTTCATAGAAGAGCAAAAGGCAAACTATTGTGGGTCATTCTTCTACTGAGGCTAAGTATCATGCTATGGCTTCCACCCCTGCTGAGATAGTCTAGTTGAGATGATTACTTGCTGATCTTGACATCACTTTGTTTGTTTTTACCCTTATGTATTATAACAACACGACCGCAATTCAAATGACCCATAATTCAATGTTTCATGGGCGTACAAAATACATTGATATTGATTCTCATTTCGCCCGTCATCATCTTCAAGTGGGCACTATTTTTCTTTCTTTTCTTCCTTCTACTATGTAGTTAGCAGATTTCTTTCCGAAATCTCACACCATTTTGCATTTTTGTTCTATCGTTGGCAAACTCCCGATGTTTTCTAATACCACATCATAAGTTTGTTAATGGGTGTCAAAATATTTTGGTATTAAGAATAGATTAGTCATTTTCTAGTATTGTTTTTCCCTACTATAAATGGGCTTCCATTTGCATATTTATTATGTAGTTCCAATCAAACTATTAGTCATAGTAATGTATTCTTTCTTTCTCTCCTTCCTCTCTTTACTTCAACGAAACTATCACCCTTATCCCTTTTTTTGTTTACATTGGTTGTGGATGGTTTAAATAGACTTGTGTAGAGGACGGAGAAATACAGTTTAGTTGATGGCTTTGTGATTGATAGGAATAGAGTTAGAGTTTCACACTAGCAATTTGCTGATGATAATACTTTTTTCTCTTCAGGGGATGAGCAAAAGCTCAAAAATTTGAAGGAGATTGTTGATATTTTTAGGTCGATTCGATGGAGGTGCAGCAAGCCCTCACCCGGTGCCGGAAGTTTCTAAGAAAATACCCAACTAAAGCATTTTTCCATTCTCCTGATCCACCTACTGTCACTCCTTCAAGTGGTTGCACCATAACTCTACCATTTTCATACTTAGGCTTAATGAACGAGATTATTTCAAGATTTAAAATGAAAGAGTATTGTTACGAGAATCAACACGAGTCAGGATAAGATTGAAGGTGGGTTGTCGATATGGGATGCTTTGCAGCTGGGTGGCCTTTGAAGTATTTAGGAATTAGGATTACCATTAGGTAGTAATCCGTTGTCTAGGTTCTTATGGGATCCAGTCATTGAGAAAGTTGAAAAAAGGTTGGATGGGTGAAAGAAAACCTTTATTTCCAAGGGTTTACCAATTTTGGTACCTAGGAAAATCTAAGGAATGATGAGAAATTTCTTCAAAGGGAAGGAAAGGGAGAATGTAGGAAAGATCACTTGATATCTTGGGAGGTAGTATCTAGATCTAAGGCTAAAGATAGACTTTCGGCGGGGAATTTGTTAAAAAGAAATGAAGCTTTAATTGGAAAATGACTTTGGAGGTTCCTTTGGAACAAGATTTGTTGTGGTGTTCCATTACTAGGAGCAACTATGGTTTATAGTCTAATGGATAGGAAGGGGGTAGTTTTCGAAGTCAATGAAAGTATATTTCTCAAGGGTTATCTCTCTTTTCCCAAAAGCTTAAGCTCCTAATGGGTGATAGAATATGAAACACAAATACTTTGTTGATGTTGGCGTACCTATATCGGATACGATCCTCATTGAATACTCGAGGATATATCTCATATGTATCTTATAAGAAAAAAATATTTAGATACTTTTGTATTTGAGCAACATGTATAATTTTTGAATTTAATCTTTAACATCTTTTTTTGAATTCACATACCACACAATACATCAACAAAAATCTATACTACTTTAAAGGCACACGAGTGTTTTTCAATTATTATCTACTATTACATGTCAAAAGAGCATAAAATAAATCTATTACATTATAATTTTACCAACAAATATTTCTAAACAAACCAACTAAATAAATATTAGTTTTGATTCCTCTAATTAATCACTTCACTTTGTGAATATACCTTGATGATATGATATATACTTTTTGGAAACTAAAAAAAATTATTAATTTTCTTTATTATGTTAAAAAAATACATAAGATATAAATATTAAATCTGTAGATATGAGTAAAAATATGAATTTTATTTTATTATAGACGTATCATGGTCGTATCCGTATTCTATTTTTTTAGATTTTGTTATATCACCATATCCGTATCATATTGTATCGTACCCGTATCCCATATCCATATATGTGCTTCATAGGTGATGAATCTCGGTTTTGTTTTTAGGAGCATTTATGGGTAGGGGAGTCTTCTTTTTATGATCTCTTTCCTCGCCTTTGTTGAGTCTCTAGGGCTCATGGTCAAAGGATTGATTCTATCATTTGGTCCTATTCAAATCCTATTTCATGAGATTTCGGTTTTAGTAGGAATCTTAATGATATGGAATGTGCGGTGCTGGTAGATCTACTTCCTTTGCTTAATAGTATCTCATTTACACACGATGTGGTGGGATAGATGTTAGACTATTGACTCTATTGGTGTTTTCTCATGTAAATCTTACTTTGAGTCTTTAATTGATGATCTCTCTATTCTCTTGATTCCTCCGTCGAGGGTGGTTTGGAAAGTTAAAGTGTCTTTAAAGGTGCAAATTTGTGTGTTGATAATTACTTATGGTAAGTTTAACACTTATGATATGCTTCAAAGAATAAGACTTGTGATTTGTCTTTTACCACAATGGCGTGTTATGAGCAAAGGTGATAGTGAAAGTTTGAATCATTTATTCTTACATTGTGCAGTAGTGCTATCCTGTAGAACAAGTTGTTTATTAATGTGGGTATTAGTTGGGTGGCACTAAGAACTATGTTATATATGATTTGCTTGTCTGTTATCGGAGGGGGGAGGAATAAAAGGTGGAGAACCCTTTGGACCTATGCTTTTTTTGCTACTCCTTGGGTCATCTCATTGGAAAGAAACACAAAAAAATTTTAGCATAAGAGCAAGGAGATTGAAGCTCTTTGAGAGTGAATTACTTGTTGGCTTCTTTTGAACTTCCATGACTAAGGAGTTTGAGAATGTCCTCTTTTTTGCATTACATCGACCTGGACAGCTTCTTGTGCCTAGCAGTATTTTGTTTCTTTTTATGATGTATTTCTGTTTATCTTTCTACTGTTCAACTTGCCTTTGGTTGGGACAATTTGTCCACCTTTGACATGCTTTTTGTAACTTCTCNTACTACTTTAAAGGCACACGAGTGTTTTTCAATTATTATCTACTATTACATGTCAAAAGAGCATAAAATAAATCTATTACATTATAATTTTACCAACAAATATTTCTAAACAAACCAACTAAATAAATATTAGTTTTGATTCCTCTAATTAATCACTTCACTTTGTGAATATACCTTGATGATATGATATATACTTTTTGGAAACTAAAAAAAATTATTAATTTTCTTTATTATGTTAAAAAAATACATAAGATATAAATATTAAATCTGTAGATATGAGTAAAAATATGAATTTTATTTTATTATAGACGTATCATGGTCGTATCCGTATTCTATTTTTTTAGATTTTGTTATATCACCATATCCGTATCATATTGTATCGTACCCGTATCCCATATCCATATATGTGCTTCATAGGTGATGAATCTCGGTTTTGTTTTTAGGAGCATTTATGGGTAGGGGAGTCTTCTTTTTATGATCTCTTTCCTCGCCTTTGTTGAGTCTCTAGGGCTCATGGTCAAAGGATTGATTCTATCATTTGGTCCTATTCAAATCCTATTTCATGAGATTTCGGTTTTAGTAGGAATCTTAATGATATGGAATGTGCGGTGCTGGTAGATCTACTTCCTTTGCTTAATAGTATCTCATTTACACACGATGTGGTGGGATAGATGTTAGACTATTGACTCTATTGGTGTTTTCTCATGTAAATCTTACTTTGAGTCTTTAATTGATGATCTCTCTATTCTCTTGATTCCTCCGTCGAGGGTGGTTTGGAAAGTTAAAGTGTCTTTAAAGGTGCAAATTTGTGTGTTGATAATTACTTATGGTAAGTTTAACACTTATGATATGCTTCAAAGAATAAGACTTGTGATTTGTCTTTTACCACAATGGCGTGTTATGAGCAAAGGTGATAGTGAAAGTTTGAATCATTTATTCTTACATTGTGCAGTAGTGCTATCCTGTAGAACAAGTTGTTTATTAATGTGGGTATTAGTTGGGTGGCACTAAGAACTATGTTATATATGATTTGCTTGTCTGTTATCGGAGGGGGGAGGAATAAAAGGTGGAGAACCCTTTGGACCTATGCTTTTTTTGCTACTCCTTGGGTCATCTCATTGGAAAGAAACACAAAAAAATTTTAGCATAAGAGCAAGGAGATTGAAGCTCTTTGAGAGTGAATTACTTGTTGGCTTCTTTTGAACTTCCATGACTAAGGAGTTTGAGAATGTCCTCTTTTTTGCATTACATCGACCTGGACAGCTTCTTGTGCCTAGCAGTATTTTGTTTCTTTTTATGATGTATTTCTGTTTATCTTTCTACTGTTCAACTTGCCTTTGGTTGGGACAATTTGTCCACCTTTGACATGCTTTTTGTAACTTCTCTTTCCTTTTTATGATTAATAATATTATTGTTTCCCACCAAAGAGAGAGAGAGAGAGCAAGAGGGGGGAGCGGAAGCCCTAACTATACATTCGTAGCTACTGCAGCTCATAACGAAAGCCCAGGGCCCAGGCTATCTAATATGAGCCATTTCCCAAATGCCCCTTACTCCAGCTAGAAGAAGTGCTAATCACTAACCATATGACAAGAGGTGTACTCAGTTCTTCCATTAGTGACCATGATAGCTGGGATGCAATTTAAATAAACATCATAAGTGGTCCAGTTCAATCCCAGAACCCAGAAAGAAGTCAAAAATTCTCTTCTTTTCATTCTAGGGGAGACTGGAGAGAGGGAGAGAGAGGAGACGGGGGAAGGGGGAGGGGGGGGATGCTACTTTACATAGAAAAGTGACTATATAAAATCCTTTTATTTTAGAAAAAATTGCTAACCTTGCAAACGTCTCCACTGTGCAGCCTCACGCATAGCTTGCAGCTCTGCCTGCAGAAACAAAAACCTTGTGTATTGAACTATATCGACCAGAAGCTAACCCTATATTAAGCAAACAATATGCACCTTAAACTCCTCCTGTTCCTCCTTTTGTTTGATTTTGTCATCCAGTGCTTTTCGCTACAAAAAGGACAACGTGGTTAAAAACAAACCCTGAGTTCAGATACTTGACCAAAAAGAATTTACTTAGATGTTTAAAAAAAAAATCCACGTACACATCTTATAAAGAATCTACAGTCACTATAAGGCAATATACATCTATGCTTAATGCTATCAACGCATAAAAGACAAGCAATGAATCATGGTTTTCTAAATTAAAGAAGCAGTAATGGGGACACTGAGAAACCACTATTTATCTATGAAATAACAATCACACAAGCCCTAATTCACTGGATGAATAAGAGAAAAAACACTAAATATATATTCACAGATAACAGCTGCTGTTCAACATGTAGAGTTTATGATGGCTCCACCAAAACCCTATATCTGTGACAATTAGGAATTAAAAGCCTAACTGAACAAAAATACCCAAAGTGGGAAGTCTTGAGCTAACTTAAGGAAATAAATTGTCTTCTGTGAGGACTCTAGGAGAGGTTATATGAATTGAAAAAAAAGATTATCAACACAATTACTAAAAAACTATGCAATGATCTCAGTAGTCCCTTGCCCCTGACGTAGGCAGTCATCAAGTGGATATCATTCGAAATGCATGACATATACAAACTTAAGTGAGACCTTTCTAAGATCACCTTTATAAGGAATTTCTTTAAGAATTTCATGATGAGAGAATCATCATGAAACAATGTGGAAGGAATTGAGTAACAAGGGGCCAAGGATCTCATGAGACCCAAAAGCCCCTAATTTCTGGAAGTTACAGTTTGCAGTGCCAGAACAGCAGTCAAACAACCACAAAAACTTCATTTTACTTTTGTTTTTTTGGATAGGAAACAAAACCCTCAACTCAAAAGTCTTATGGGGCATGAGGCCTTCCAATCCACCAATATCCAAACGAGAATAACACCATCAAAATCCTTAGAAACAAAAGCCCATCGCGATGCCAAAAAAATAGATGTGACCCATAAACCTTCCTTCCACCCCCCTGTAACCTAAAATATAATACTGTAGTATGGTAGAGAAAAAGTTAAGTATCAAGTTGGCACAAGGTTTGTACCAACTTGTGCAACCAAACAAAAGTTTGAGCCCCAGCCCCACAAACCAAAAGAAAAAACAAAGAGGAGAAAAATAAAACGAAATGTAAAAACTCACTCTCAAAGCACTTGAACGACTCGAAATACCACAATTAATTGAGGAATAACTGTATTAGAATATTGATGACAACCCCATAAAGTCACATAGAAGAATAAACTTTTGTATTATATTGTTACATCATACACCATAAGCTCTATAGACATTTTTATCATTACATGCAAAGACAATTAAGATACTTGGGGCAGTGCCACAGGACGTGTCACGCTTAGTGACACAATACACCAAGTGCCACCCCGGGTAGTGTATGTGGTACTCCGCCACCGAATCGTAGATCCACCCAATCCCACACTCGTACCATTCCCTTCTACTAATATAGCCTCCATGGAGAAGGTTAGTAGAACATGATTCTTACTGCTAGAAAGAAAGAAAATAATGAAGTGAACCAATCTCCTATTTATAAGGCATACAGTGTTGGAGTTAGGACTCTTGAACTTAAAGGTGGGATTGTACTAGACGATTGAACGATGGGCAAATAAATCCTTTTAAGCGCGCCTATTTACTAATCTATTTTACTGGGCTTGCTTGACTTTCTCTTAGCTTCCCCTCACTTGTCCCATATACACAGAGCTAGACGAATTGAGTTCAGGTGAGAAATGAATCAATGCGAAGCATGGTTTGGAAATTTCAGCTGAAAAGCGGTAGACATCTTAATTCAAGTCTATTCCTTTGTAGTCGGCCCTAGTGCTTAAATGTCATGTTGCCTCCACATATATGAAAAGTAAATCGGCCGTATTAGCTCATCACTCCCTTAACACACCCTCACTATATAGGTCCAAACTTGCATATGCTGCTCTTACCTAACAGTAGCCAAAAGCATGGAAACTTAAACGTTGAACCTTCCCTTCTGCATACCATTTCTTTAATTTTGTTTCGGTGTATAACTCAATTCAGAAATAGAAACATTTTGAAAATATTTGAAAATTTGTTTCTGAATCATGGCCAAAACACATCAAAACAACTCAAAATGTTCTGAAACATCTCGAAACATAGAATTTTGATATAAAACTCTAGATTCGTTTTGGTTCCAACACAATTTAGTCGTTCTGATGGAAATGAACTAAGAAACACAAACACACTGATATGAAATTTTTTAAAAAATTAGGACCTAGACATGTTGGAAAATATGCTAAATTTATGTTATTAATTATATCTAGATAGATACAAATGTGACACACTTACACCTTCACCACCCACTTGTATCCATTTTTTCTATCCTATCTCTTTACTCTAATAATCATCTTATTCCAAAGTTCAACCACCAAATAAATAAATAAATATCATGCGATAAAATAAGCATATTTTCTTATCATTCAATTCATCCCATGCTATGAAGTACGAATACTTCGTTAAGGTCAACGTATCTGTATCGAATATGATACTCATCAGATACTTGACGAGTATCTGTACCGAATACGATACTCATCGAATATTTGATGATACATATCGGATACACACTAAACATATCCAATAATAAATAAAATATATAGATAATTCGTAGATACTTACATATGCGGATAAGTATGTGAAAGTTTTAATTTTAATCTTTATCCCTTCCTGTTGATTTCACATACAATGCAATACATTAGAAAAAATTCATATGACTTGAAACACACATGGGTGTTTTTTAAATATTATCCATTATCACATATCCGAAGAGTTTAAATGAATTAAGTACTCTATAATCTTAGTAGAAAATATTTCTAAGTAAAGAATATAGTTAAATGTTAGTTCTTATTCTTTTAATTAATCACATTCACTTTGTAGATATATCATAGTAAAACGATAAATAACTTTTGAAAAATAAAAAATTGTTAATATTATTTATTATTTTTAAAGAATCACTAAAAATTATTGCAATTTCCATTTTAAAAGATATCCCACTTCATAATCCTGCTTTTCATCAATTTCAAATAGTTTCAATTTCATAAACCTTTCATCACATTACTTTCATATAGAAAGTTTATTCTTGTAGTATATAATTTCGTTTGTACCCGAAATTATGTTATATTTATGTCCTATGTTTATGTAGTGATTATAACTTTTTTATATTATGTTTTTTGACTCATATCTCTTTAAAATTACAATATAACTTCCCTAATTACAAAGTTACTTTGTGAGTTTTCAAAATTTTCAAAAAAAATCTCAAAACCTGTCCTCCAACGTGTCTCAAACGTGCTAGTCATGTGTCCCCAACATGTCCCGAGCGCATCGGTCACGCGTCCAAAACGTGTCCTAAAAACTATTTAACGATAAAAAAATTAGACACTCATTTTAGCGCATCAACACGTACCAAGTGTGTCCGTATCCTAGACATGTCTAACACAGACAAAAATAGAGTGTTTGTGCTTCCTTAGAAAAGAGAGGAAATTTTCACCCTCGCATGCAAGCTCTCCAAGCAGTAACATGTATGCATGAAAAACAGTCACAATTTAGTTGCACCGGTTTTGCATTGAATTCAAGAATTAAACAACTCAAACAAGATGAAAACACCAGAAAAAAGAACACTTAAGTTTACTTAGAAGCCTTGATATGTATAGCACTTACCTTTTCTGGATCTTGTAAATCTTTAAAAGTTTTGTTCAATTTGATGAATGCTTGGTGGGCTTGAGGATGAGAGCATTTGTCTGGGTGCACTATAAGAGACAGCTTCCAATACCTAAGAAGGCAATGTGATTAGCAATTAAAAAAAAAAAGAACTAAAGCAGATAGCAACCTAATGTAAAGATCTACATGTCAATTAATTAAGATAACAATGTCAGATATAAGGCAACTCGGTTTTGTGCAAAGGGATTTCAAAATTTAAATCACACTGGAAGGCAGCATAAAAAAGTCCCACTGAATGGTTACAAGATGAATCCAAGTACATATTGTAGTATAATAGGAACATATAAGGTTGGTATTTCAACATCTAAACCTTCATATATGCTTAATCCGCAGACTCGTGCGTACAAATACTTGCGGAAGACTTGAATCACTCTAGCATATTCCTACTTATTTCAAAACATACTTTTTGCAGCTCTGTATTATTAAACAAACTTATAAAAGAATTAGAATGCAAATAATGGTCAAACTAGGAACCCCTTTTTCTACATTATGCACCATCCATTCTCCATTTGCAAAATAGAAGATTATCTTGAAGAAACACAAAATTTAGATATAAGATAGATTACATACATGGTGTCAAAACAGGTCCCACAAATTATGATAGGATTAAATGTTCACATCAATCTACCTCATAATACTACAAAATACCCATTAGAAATGTTTGGACGCCATATATTGACAATAACTGTGTACTATGAATCAACAAAATATAGAGGAACAGGCTTCAGTTTTTTTTTAAAGAAACATAAAAGAACCTTACCTTTTCTTTATGTTATCAGATGACATGTTTCTGTTTACTCCTAAAACATCATATGGACTATCAACCTCAACTCCCATTATTCTTGTAACCTGACCAAATAAAATAAACAAGCTCATAAGTTATTAGTCATGATAAGTAATTCAGTCAGCATAAAGTTCACAAGCTCATAACTAGGAACCTCTTCAAAACGCTCAGCTTCGTTTGCTGATTCAGCTTCTTTAACCATCGCAGGAGGTGGAGGTCCTATAAATAGTTCTGTGTCTTCTTCCAACTCAGCCTCTCTATATATATTCAATCACCAAATGTTAACATAGCAATCATATTAAGTAGAAGGTATATTTGGATAACAAAAGCACCATACACGAAGCAAATACTGATATATATCCACATCAACTGTTTTGTATAAAAAAGGGATTTGCATATATACTTTGCAACAGTGAATATAATTTGCAAATACCTTAGCTCAGCTTCCGCTTCCGTTAATTTGGCTGCTGCAGCAAGTAACTCAGCAGACGGCATTTCCGGGCCAATCATCCTGGCCAATGCAATGAATTGAGAAACATTAAACTCTAATTCTTAAATATTCAGATGATTGCATCACCAATGATAGATAGTACATGGTATGGAACTCCAAAATAGTTCAAATCAAGCACAATTTCACTTTCAGGTTCAGACTGAAATGCCAATTTGATCAATGAATATTCAGTTTCTCATAAGCAACAGCATTTTGAGTTCTAAAGAACATGCAATCTTTATTCTTCCAGAAGGGACAATGCCGGTAAGTCCATTTAACTCATTCTTCTTGGTTGTAATTGGAGAGTTATAAATGCTTTCCAAGGATATCAGAACACACATAATAGACAATGTTAATCCTCTCCGGCAAATGTAATCTCCCATCCCATATGATGTGAGTAATTTCCTCAAAAAATCCCTATGGATAGCCCCAAGGAGAGACTTGAACTAAGTAGCACCAGCTTCTTGAAGTGGGCTTATGGCTGTCTTGACTACTCTTGGGGGATAACTTTAACAGACTGACTTTCACAATGATCATATTGTAAATTTTTAATAAATCAGAACCAAACCCTTGATGTTCCAAGCAAAGTCAGGGAATGAACCATGCATAGAAATGAAAAGACAATTAATCGTACTTATGAAACATGTCAACTATGCTTAAAAGTAACTAAAAATGGTGATAGGCAGCTTATTCATGCCTTGATAAACAGAAATAATGTGGAAAGCCTCACCCTGGAGAACATGGATCAGTGTTCTCTAGAGAATGTGCACATGTGCGCGCATTCCCAAAGGGAGAGGGTGCGCCTTGATACAACAGCAAGGTTACTCCATTGTAACCTGACGTGGATTCGAATCATGGAAACAGAAACTAAAAGCATCTCTCTCTCCAAACTCCGCATTAGTAGGAGCCTCATGCACTGAACTAACCACTGAGAGAGCAAATGTTTTTTAGGGTAATCTGAGAGATCATTAATATTGCTTCAGATTAGTGGATGTATTTATCAGTGATCTCTTTATTAGATAAAAATATTACATTGGTTGAAGTAATGTAGCATCTTTACTTAATTCAACTCCAGTTTCAATGATTAACTCTTAACATATTGTCCTATTTCAGACATTTGATTGTATCTGGTTTCTATACTGAACCAACCTTGACAGCATATATGAGAAAGACTTTAATTATATGAAACAGCATAATTGATAATGGAATCAAGGACTTTAGATCACCAAATATGGAGATATTTAATTACCTCTTACTAGGAGCAGTAACATCTTCTTTTGGACCTGGTGTCGTCAAATTAGAGTCAACAGGCACTTGCCTGCAGTCCATATCTGGTGGAACTGAATGCATGTCATTTTGTGATACAGAAGAATCAAGTTGTTGCCTTTGAGGTTCTGTACTAGAATGAATGATGGGTCCAATGATCTCCAAAGTAGGACAAACTTTTGAAGGCAATAAAAAGACATTATCACCATTTTCCTTTAGCTTCAATGATAGGAACAACTTTCTCAGATGCTTAACCAAAGATCTTTCAGATAATCCACTAATATCAACAGCTTGTCCATCATCAATCATTTGGAGAAGCTAACCAAAAAACATTGGTTTCAAGAAAGAATCAGTATTGCCCCATGATATATATATAAAAAAGCTAACAGTACATAAATTTCTAAAATCACAGATTTGGATATGCATCCTCAAAAGGGCTGGTTAAGTTATACGTCTGGTTGAATATGTGCAAAATCTATGTTAAAGCTTTAGCCCACAAGTATAGTTGGCACGAGTAACTATTTCCATGCAAAAGATAAAACCTAGTAAATATTAAGCAATTTGTTACATGAATCAGCATTAACGAGAGATAACAAATAAGGAAAATAACTACGCAGAAGACATAAAATTAAGAACTGCCAAATAACATTACAAGCAACTTCTAGCTGTCAAATACCACTTCAGTAAGTGTATATATACAATTCAAAGACAGAGAACTTGTCTAAATTGTTATCCCAATGAAATGCAAGGTATGTCAAGAAAAAGCTAAATATTATCAATTGGTGTTTTTGATTGTCTAGATTCCTTACATTAATTGTTTAAGCTCACTATCTATCTGTCTTATGTTTGGTTAGCTGTTGTTATTCTTGTTTCTTGATTAGTTTAGTTTGAAGTACAACTCCATTCAACAAAACTTAGTCCGACACTTTGTAGTTGGTACAGTGATCCTTCGTCCAAGTCAACTCTTCGTGAAGCCATATATCCTTATGAATAAGTGAAAAGCATGCCCTTTCTCCCAATTTCAACCTATGTTATTTGGCCTTCTTCTGTCTAATAGCCTAGTTTCTTTAAAGTTAAAAAGATCCTTTTAAGCAAGGATTTTATAAAGTTTACAATATAAATCTTAGTTTAAATATGCTTTCCTAAGGGAAAAAGTATTGTCGAGGCAATTCAACAGCTTAATGAATAAGAATCTGCTAAAAAATTCTAGAGTCTTCCATGGTGAAACTTTATTGATTTGTTCCAGACGAGTAACTAGAAGACCGTCATCTATAATATAAAACAAGACAGACTTCAATAAGCCCATCCGATGTTCTCAAATAAACTTATCTAACGGCATCAACATCCCTCTTAAATTTTCATTGTACCTTCAGGCACGGATTATCACTAGTGAGATTGAAAGGGAAATCTTCTCCATTTCTTCCTTTTTTTTATTCTTTGTTCTNAATGATGGGTCCAATGATCTCCAAAGTAGGACAAACTTTTGAAGGCAATAAAAAGACATTATCACCATTTTCCTTTAGCTTCAATGATAGGAACAACTTTCTCAGATGCTTAACCAAAGATCTTTCAGATAATCCACTAATATCAACAGCTTGTCCATCATCAATCATTTGGAGAAGCTAACCAAAAAACATTGGTTTCAAGAAAGAATCAGTATTGCCCCATGATATATATATAAAAAAGCTAACAGTACATAAATTTCTAAAATCACAGATTTGGATATGCATCCTCAAAAGGGCTGGTTAAGTTATACGTCTGGTTGAATATGTGCAAAATCTATGTTAAAGCTTTAGCCCACAAGTATAGTTGGCACGAGTAACTATTTCCATGCAAAAGATAAAACCTAGTAAATATTAAGCAATTTGTTACATGAATCAGCATTAACGAGAGATAACAAATAAGGAAAATAACTACGCAGAAGACATAAAATTAAGAACTGCCAAATAACATTACAAGCAACTTCTAGCTGTCAAATACCACTTCAGTAAGTGTATATATACAATTCAAAGACAGAGAACTTGTCTAAATTGTTATCCCAATGAAATGCAAGGTATGTCAAGAAAAAGCTAAATATTATCAATTGGTGTTTTTGATTGTCTAGATTCCTTACATTAATTGTTTAAGCTCACTATCTATCTGTCTTATGTTTGGTTAGCTGTTGTTATTCTTGTTTCTTGATTAGTTTAGTTTGAAGTACAACTCCATTCAACAAAACTTAGTCCGACACTTTGTAGTTGGTACAGTGATCCTTCGTCCAAGTCAACTCTTCGTGAAGCCATATATCCTTATGAATAAGTGAAAAGCATGCCCTTTCTCCCAATTTCAACCTATGTTATTTGGCCTTCTTCTGTCTAATAGCCTAGTTTCTTTAAAGTTAAAAAGATCCTTTTAAGCAAGGATTTTATAAAGTTTACAATATAAATCTTAGTTTAAATATGCTTTCCTAAGGGAAAAAGTATTGTCGAGGCAATTCAACAGCTTAATGAATAAGAATCTGCTAAAAAATTCTAGAGTCTTCCATGGTGAAACTTTATTGATTTGTTCCAGACGAGTAACTAGAAGACCGTCATCTATAATATAAAACAAGACAGACTTCAATAAGCCCATCCGATGTTCTCAAATAAACTTATCTAACGGCATCAACATCCCTCTTAAATTTTCATTGTACCTTCAGGCACGGATTATCACTAGTGAGATTGAAAGGGAAATCTTCTCCATTTCTTCCTTTTTTTTATTCTTTGTTCTAGTTCATCATTCATCTTCATCTAATAAGTAATTGCAATAGTAGTAATGTTATTTACCAACAATCAAGACCTCATTAATTCTACTTTTATACCATAACCTTTAATCACCAGCCTTATCCTATCATACTTTCATTGAGAAATTCCGATAAGCGTTTTCCTCGTATATCTATATCAACATTAACCTTAAATCCAAGCACTTTAACCCTGTTCAATCCAAAAGCCCTATCATGTCTTCTCAAGCATAAAATGGAAATCTATGATCCGACACCCCCCTTCTCTATTCAAGCATAAGTGACCCTATTTGTCTACTCCGGTCTTCGTGTGACAACATGCAGATATATATACAAGATGCAAACTCAATGACGTTTATCATTTCCAATGACCACAGCATTCTGCATATAGCATAATTGTAAAGGCTCACTTTTATTAAGCCTCCAGTTTTTTGGAAGCATCATAATCTGAAGTCATATACTCTACAAAACCTTAAAATCTTAAGCACTTACACAGACCTCGCATCATTACTTTGTGCAATATGACAAAACGCAAGATCTGTACCAAGTCCACCTCTTCCAACAAGATGGAGAGAAACCAATCGGGGCAATAATCATTGTTGACCGTCCAATCTATTTGGAGACCCGGTATCTAAGAAGTTGACTATTCTACCAAATTTTTAATGTAAGTCACAATTTTTTGCATAATCTCTCATAACGCAAAAATAAAGCAAATTATCCAAAAAAAAAAGTAGATTTCTAAAAATGTACCTGTTCCAAATCACCGAAAACACCAGGGAACTCCTTCAATATATATCTTGTCACAGCCCCCGGATCCTCTCGCTCTCTCTGGGGCCCCGAATTGTCACCATCCGAATACTTGGACTCAGTCTCCGATCCCGATCGTGATTCCAAAACCTTCTTCTTCCCTTCCCGCTTCAATCTTCGTTTTCTCTTTCTCTCTTCATCCTTTATCCCTCTCCTCCTATCTCTTCTTTTAACTTTCTCTCTCCTCGAACTTCTATCACTGCTGCTACGGTGTCGCCTGTGACTTCGTTTGTGTCGTTTTGAAGAGGCCTCAACGTCGTCAGAGTATGATGAATCTGAAGAAGAAGAAGAAGAAGTTGGATGGTCCAATTGTCTTTTGCTTTTCTTGGATTTACTCAAACGGTCTCCTCCCATGGATTTTGATTATGATTACAGAGCCTTTCTGCGGAAGAAATTGAAATCCTTGATCAAATCAATTCCACCACAGTAGCTTAGAATCCCTAATGGTGAATTTCATGTTTGAATTGTTATCACTCCTGGGTTCTTGCCCAAACTGTATCAGGAGAACAATGTGCAGAACGTTGCATACAAACGAAAAGCGTAAACTGCACCATTTATCCAACACACCCTCAAGTCACAACAGAATAGAAAACCCACGCAGAAGCACACCAGATACTGTGTTTCTACCTCCAATTCACTCGCTTTGGGCATAAAATACACCAAACCCATCAACTCTCTCTCTCTCTCTCTCTCTCTGCATAAATCACAGAATCACGTGTACACAACACAACACAACACAACACAAATACCCATACACTCCATTTCTAACTCTCTCTCTCTCTCTCTCTCTCTCTCTCTCTCTCTTTACGCACACACCACATAGAAAAATAACCATTCAAACCAATTCCATGAGAACCAACAAGACCCAATTCAACCAACCACAATCAAAAATTCAAAACTCACAATTCAAAATCTAATCAAAAATCAAAATCAAAATCAAATTCGAAATCAAAATTTGACATCAAAATTATACCAACAATCAGAATCAAAATTAACATTAAAATTAAATCTGACTTACTAGAGCTGGGTAGTGTGATCAGCGCAAAAATTGGAGTTGGAGTAGTGGAGACCTACTCATTGTGGAGACTGGAGTCTGCTTGGTGGAGATGGAAGCTGGAGGCAGCATGGGAGCGGGTCATGGTGCCGCGCCGTTCAAGAGAGAGAGCAAGAGAGTCGTACAAACAAGATGAAGGGGTGGGGTGGGGGTGGGGTGGAGG
>CAUOFW020002713.1:209707-269117 GCA_963454935.2 Ilex paraguariensis
GGTGGTGGGGGGGGGGGTGTAGGAAAGGGACTAGGGGAGAAAAACAGAGAAGCGCGTGGGGGTGGTGTGTAAGTTGAGAGAGGGAGAGGGAGAGCCCGGAGACGGAGAGATGTCGGAGAGACTTGTCTAGTTGTCTATGAAATTATATTGTTATATTTAGGGTTAATTGTAAATTTTAAGTTTGAATTTTAATTTGTACCCATAAAAAATTAAAATTTTCAATTTACATTCACAATGATAGCAATTTGTATTAAATTACACTTAAATCCTCTTATACTTGTCACTTAATTATTTGAACTTCTCATATTTAGAATATTACTCCTACACCTTATGTTTATGAACGCGTAACACATAACCCTTTGTCATTGATATTTATTTATATAACCGTTAAAAAATATGATTTCATCCTAATAAAAATTATAATTTCATGTTACCCTTTATTTATGGGTCCGTTATACTCTAAAGTTTAATATCAAATTATCATTTGAATGTTCAATATAATACAAGTATTTATATAATGTTCTTTTTATCTAATACAATACATTACTTAAATAAAATTATTTGAATAATCAATTAGGAAAATATTTTTAGTCATATATAAATTCTTAAGAAATGTAGATGTAATATTTTAAATGTTAGGATGTCTTATAAGATGAATTTAGAATAATGAATTAAAATAAAAATAGTTTAGCAAAGCTAGTAATAAAGTAAAAAATATGATGCATATATATGTATATATATACACATCTAGCATTGAAATCCAACTATAAATAAAAATCATCAAACGTCTCTAAAAGTAAGGGAAGACTATGGTATTGGTTTTGATATCGCACCGAAATTTATAATTTTTGAAGTCAAATTACATCTTTTTGAGGTAGAAATTACAATTAAAAAAGTGATAGAAGCCACAATTTTTAAAGATAAAGTTACATTTTTTTTAGGTCAAATTATACTTTTTAAATGTAAAATTTCATCTAATCAAGGGGTATTTATGATTAATCATAATATTTCATGAACAATCATAAAATTATCTCCAACAATTGGAATTTTACCTTTAAAATATATAATTTGACCTCAAAAAATAATATCTTTCAATAAAGTACTAAATTTTTTTTAGGTATTGTAGAATTACCTAAAAGTTATGCCTTTAAAAAAACTGAGAGAGTGCACTTCGGCATCATTACTAGTAGATAAAGCAAAAAAAAAAAAAAAAAAAAAAACAGTGAGGTAACCGTACCTCAAGTGTAGTGGTGAATGTTGACGGTAATGTTACAATTGTACGTGGCATTCTCAAGTTATAAGTAAAGAATTTAAATTTTTGACTATCCGCAAATTTTAATCGTGTCCTATCCGATTTAACCTTATTGATCAACTACTCAAAAGAATTAAGTAAGCAAAAGAAATTTTTTTTGATATTTTACAAAAATCGAGTAGAAATATAAAATACATATAAAATTTCTGTATTTCTACTTTACCTTATCTGTATATATATATATATATCCAAAAAAATAGAAACTCTGATGTTTTATTGATATTTTTGACTTCATACTAGATTATTTTAGATGGAATTCGGGTAGGAATAATACACTTGATCGGGTAGGGTAATCAAAAATAAAATAAAATTATAAAATATCGAGTAGAAATATGAAATACCATAATTCCTATATAAGCAATACAGATAATTTTGTCAACATAGTAATGAAATTTCATTCATATGAAAAAAAAAAAAAAAAAAGTAAATAAAAAAAGAAAAGAGAAGCAAAGAATTCCCCCTTATATGGTAGGCAATATTTCATCCTATAAAAAGTTCAAAAATTTTTATCATATCACTTTCTTTATAAGCATCACAATAGATGATAACTGAACATAATAAATTAGTGAAATAATTAATTATGTGCAGATTAAATGCCACCAGTTTTCAATATTGGTAATTGAAAACAACTTAGTTCATGCAAACAGGCAGCAAGTGAGACTGAGAAGAGAATAAAACATAAACAATAATAGAAAAATTGGGTGTGAATGATTACATATAAGTGGTGGAGAGAAACAGATATGCTACGTATGTGAAAAAAAAAAAAAAAAAATTGGGTAAATTTTATTGACACTCTCTTGAGATTGACTTAATTACAGGGACACCCATTATAGTTTTTAAAATATCACTATTACCTCATGTCAGATCATGTTGGTTAATAGACTAAACATATATTGTAATTTTACTAAATTATTCTTCAAGGCTTCAACCCTATTGTTTATCCTTTAACCACCTATGGTTTCTCAATTCCCCTACACACACCCTAATTTAATTTCATCAAATTGAACTTTAATTTCATCAAATTGAGATCTAATTTTATTAATTTTATCACACTAACACTAATTTCATCAATTAAATACCAAATTAATTAATTTCATCAAATTAACATTCAATTTATTTAATTTAGAATTTAGTTTCATCAAATTAACATCATATTGAAATTTAATTTTATTAATTCAAATATTAATTTTATCACACTAACACTAATTTCGTCAATTTAACACTAAATTAATATTTAATTTCATCAAATTCATATTCAATTTTCTCAAATTAACAAATTTAATTTCATTGATTTAAATATTAATTTCATTACACTAACACTAATTTCATCAATAAAACACCAAATTAAAATTTAATTTCATTAATTCAAATACCAAATTTTAATTTGATGAAATTGAATATGAATTTGATGAAATTAAATATTAATTTAGCATTAAATTGATGAAATTAATGTTAGTATGGTGAATTAATATTTAAATTAATGAAATTAAATGTCAAGTTGATTAAAAAAAATTGAAGAGCCAACTTGAGGATAAGTTTGGTATTTCACTGCAAAAACACCCTGGCATGCGTTATTCTGTTACATGTCAATAACGGTAGTGACTGTATGGGTATTGAGTGAAACTTGTGATAAACTAGAAGGGTAAGCAGTGACATTTTATAAATTATAGAAAGTGTCCCTATAATTAGGCCAATTTCGAGGAAGTGTTAGTTAAATTTATCCAAAAAATTATTTCATGAAGGAACATTAATGAAACTAAAGACTTAAATGTATTACAGCAAAACCACAAAGAAGTGAAGGCTCCAAGAATAACCCAATAAACAAATCCAAGCCTACAAATAAAACAGTGGCATGACAGCTACTAATGTAAGACTTTTGAATGCATGACCAACACATTTTGTTGAATCAATGCACCTTTGCACTTCAAATTTAGCAAAAAAAAATACACACACACACGTGTGTGTGTGTGTGAGAGAGAGAGAGAAAGAGAGAGATGGGCTCACAAATGCATATGTACACATGACCTAACTCTCAAAAAGAGACATATCTGAAGTTTTAAATGTATGAATAACACCATGTTCTTATCCACAATGGAATGCCATCATCAACATGTCATTTATGAATTATGGGTTAGAAAAAACTTTGGCACATACAGATGAAACCCAAAAATTAGAAAGAGATGGAACCCCATATTTTTTGTATACCCAATGAAGCTTGTGGCTTGCATGGGAGCACCATGCACTGTGGGAAAAAAAAAAAAAAAGCAATGGAACCCCCATAGAAATATACCAAAGTAAGCAAAAAACAATAAACGCAACAAAAAAGAATTCGGGAAGAAAATGATGAAATGGAGTACAGTGAGAGAGAGAGAGAGAGAGAGAGAGAGAGAGAGACGTAGGTAATGGGACAGTGGGTAAGTGGATTATTTGGTAATGTCTATATGACTGTGGTTGATTGGGTGATTAGTAATAATTAGAAAATGGGAGGGAAGCCAATAGACTGCATTTCAGCCAGAATTTATATGCTTTATAAGATAGTAAAATTTATAAATTATATTACATTTGTACCTTTTATTTTGCACACCAAAAATATGGACCATGTGATATGATATTACCATAATGAGATAAATTTGAATTTCATATGTATAAAAACTAAAATCAACAACATCATTATGACAATGTCATATCATTTAATTCTTTTTTTGTCATTTTTTTAGTCATTGTAGCACATTACTCATACTCATCACGTGTTTGACAAATGATATTTTCCATTCATAATTTAAAAGGCAAGTTAGTGCAAGGGATCATTATTAAACTAAATTGAAGAAATTGATGGAATTAAAACTTGGTTTTTTTTGTGGCCGGTCCAATCTAAGAAACTTTTTTGTCTAGAAGTTCAACAAGCGTTTTTTTGAGTCTTAAAGAACAACTGAAGTCATAAAAACTAATTTGTCGTTAATGATACAATTGGCGAGATTACAAAATGGACAGTGATAGTGACAATGACATAGAAATTTCACTGTCCAAATTTAACCTGAAGAGATAGCATTGGGCAATGATGGATAGTAACATTGGGTTCCAAAGTCGTTATGTCCAAATTTCTGGGAACTAGATAATAATAGTGAATTTCTGTTAGATCATATTTATAATTGGTAAATTTCATGGAGTCTATTATAAAATCTCAACCTATTCCATGATACTATCAAATTCAAAATTCAAAAATGTCATCGAAGGGAGTAGATCAAGCATCAAAGCAACATTATTCAACCACTGTATGCACGTTCATACTTAGGATAAAAGTAATGACCTAAACACTTAAGATGAGCCCTTAGTTATTTTAACTTAGGTGATTAATATGAAAATGGAATTGAAAACAATATGATTATGACTCCTAAATGATTTTAAAAGAAAAAATTTTCTAAACTATTTATAAATTTTGAAAACATTCTTTGATTCGGACCCCTCTTTGAGCAACACCCTTTTAACTCCTTGACTAGCCTTTTTAGGAGAGTTCATGTGGTTATTACAAGAGTTGCTGGTGATCTTGAGAGTGTATACTCCAATGACAGTAACTTGCTCTGGAATAATTGAGCAACACCCTTTAGTGCTTAAAATGACAAGTTTTTGCATGATTTTATGTTTAAAAAATTTGTAGGGATCGGATACTCGTAGCTTTTGCTAGAGTGGTCTCTTTATAACTTAGGGAAGATAATGGGAAAAGGGCATGGTAGGCAGCACAATGTTCGCTCTATGAGCTCGCTTGAGTGATGCTCATGATCGCTCAAGTGGTGTCTGTCTTAGTCATGTTTGAAACATTGTTTGCATTCCAATGACAATCATCTTATTTATTAATACTACCCTTATTCTGGACCTATAAATAGGAAAAACATTTTCCACATCTAGAAAAAGTCTCTTAAGCCTCTAGATAGATTTCTAAGAGAGAAAAACATTCCTCTACCTTGAGAGTTTCCACCACAACCTAGATCATTAAGATCCAAAGACTACCACTATAGATTTTACCCAACCTCACAAATTGGAGTTGAAGATCTTGATGGTTTAACAAATCCATTGGTTTGTGCATACTGAGGATTGTTGGCATGCTCATAATTGTTCGAGGCCTAGATGAACCGTGTAGCTGGGAGGTCTAAGTGAAGCTACACTAGACATTGAAGAGGGACTTTCAACAGAGAGACATAATAAGGAAATGAGCATCTAATCATGGTATTGGTTAAGGTATAAGTCTCAAGTACTTGTATGTTAACTTAGCGAGTAATGAATTAAGCTTTGGTGAATTGAAATTGTTCCCACGATTTTTTTGAGGAGGATTTTCTGCATCAACAAATTCCTTGTATTGTTTATTGTTTATCATTTACACTTGCATTTGTTAGCACATACACGCACTATGTGTTTATTGGAATGATTGATTGAATATTTAGCTGTACATAGTTGTGCATTGAAATTGGGAATTTGGGATAGCCATGAGATTGATTGAGAGTGAATTAATTAAATATTAATTAAAATCAATCGTCATGGTTAAATTGGGTTGTGGTGACTAAAAGGGTTCTAACATTCTTTGCTTAATCTTTATGAGAAGAGATAATTGTGGTGAATATATTTTTTAATTGGTAATTAATTTGGGCTAAAATTGAAAAATCTATTTGCCTTCGCTCTAGGTATAGTGTCTTGGTCTCCACGTGTATAATCATGAGGAAATATTCATATTGAGTTCCCCTTCCTAGAACAACAATTGTCATTGTCATCTTGTCCAAATTCTAAGGAACTAGACAGTGACAATGACAATGACAATGACAGTGATAATGGACAGGCGACAGTGACATTGGACAGTACTAATTCATTTGATTTTCCCTTCCGTCTTTGCATCAATTGTAAGAGCAAAAACTTTGATCCTCCATTCATGATAATTATGCCTCAAAAAAATTGCATGTCTATCCTAAATGCCCATACAATGTACCAAACAATCATTCTAAAAAGTGGAAGACAACATTTTGGTAAAATAAATTATTGTATTTGAAGTGATTGGAAATTATCTTACGAGGTTATTCCTTATTGAGAGAGAGAGGACATGGACTTTAGAAGTCATTCACACAAAAGCGTTCACTAATAGTCTCAAACTTGTGATATGAGCTTCTCTTACAACAGTTCATTCATGAAATGTTAATTCGTAGCCTATATTTGGTCAGTCTCTCCACCTGTTCACGTAGCCACCACCACTACTATACTCAATTGACCTCCCACGTATGGAAAAAACATCTTGGGCGACTACATGTATCCAACAATACAATTTTTTCTCGAGAAAGATTGAGGTTTTCTCCATGGAGGTTCATTTGTGAACATGTGCACAAGATGAGTGGAGTTTGATCTGTTAAAACAGGACGACGATGACACAATTAAGGCTTGATATGCTCAAGGGCATTCAAGTTAAAAGAAGTTCTACCAGTAACTATGTTTTTCCTCTGATTATAATAAGGTTTTCTCTCTAGCGTTTTTATCTTGCACAAATAAATGTCATTTTTAACTAGCAGAACTGTAAGTTCCAGAAAACCTTTTTGGTACCACATTAGGAGGACAGCCATCCTTGTTTGATTGGGTTAAGGCAACTAGAAAACCAACTCGCCTAGCTTAGATTGAACCTAAATGGTTCATTAGCAACTAATGGCATTTCTCCTAACTTGGATTGAACGTAAATGGTTCATTGGCAGTTTAAGGCACCTCGCCTTGCTCAAATTGAACCTAAATGGTTCATTAGTAGCCTAAGGCACCTCACCTAGCTCGGATTTAACATAAATGGTTCATTAGCAGCTTAGGGCACCTCGTCTAGCTAGGATTGAACCTATATGGTTCACTAGCAGTCTAAGGCACCTCGCCTAGTTTGGATTGAATCTAAATGTTTCATTAGAAATTTAAGGCACATCGCCTAGCTCGAATTGAACCTAAAAGGTTCATCAGCAGCTTAAGGCACCTCGCCTAGCTCAGATTGAACCTAAATGGTCATCAATAACTTAAGGCACCTCGTCTAGCTCGAATTGAACTTAAAATGGTTCATTAACAGACTTGGGTACCTCCCCTAGCTCAAATTGAACCTAAATGGTTTATTAGTAGCTTTAGGCACCTCGACTAGCTCGGATTGAGCTTAAAATGGTCTCCAAAAGCATAAAGACATGAGAAATATTTGCAATAAGGAAAGGAGAAGGGAGAAATAGATTGCTACAAAAACAAAAATACTTGATCAGAAAGAAAGAGGGAGGGAGTTATAGTCATAAAAAGAAAAGAAAAACCTAATCTATTAACAGACTCTCCTCTATTGAGTCCTTCATGTGAGCTTCTGCGTCAAGCTCAAATTTAGCCTAATCTTTAGGATTCACAACAGTCGAGCAGGTCTCCTCATCACCGGCCTTTTCTTGTTTGTCTCATTTCTTCTCGATGACCGAGGGTGGATCATCCTCAGATAGATCTTTGAGAAGTCAAGCTCTGGAAATGCACGTATGGCTCGATCCCTAAAGTACTTAAAACCACTGTCATAATTCCCAAGCATCCCTTTCTTAAATGCAAAAGAGTCGTTGAACTCCTTTATAGCCGAATAAGTAGCAATTTTGACAGCCTTGATGAGCTCGAACTCTTTCTTTTCCAGGGCATCAAAGAGCTTGAAGTGCTTTCTCTTCAAGGTAGAAAAGAGCTCAAAAACTTTGAGGGAAAAGGCCTCATTCTCCTTTGCTACTTTCTTTACCTAAGAAGAGAGCTCTGAAGCAGAACTTTCAGAGGCAACAAGTTTCAACTCTAACTCTTTCTTGCTGTCCAAAAACCTATTCCTCTCCTTGGTTACCTCGTTCAAGCTAAGCTAAATATCTCATTTCTCCATCAACTATTGAAGAACCTGTTATTGGGAAGCCACCAAGTTCTTTTGTAGCTTCAACATCTTCTCTACCAAGCAAAGGAATTCCTTCTTAGAAGACTCCTTCTCAACCAAGGCTGTAAATGAAACACTCATGGCAAGGATGACTAGTTACATGAGTAGAGAAACTAAGCATACTACTCATAAGTGGAGATTAAGAGAAGTAATAAGAGGAAGAGAAGTCTCACCTTCCCAATGGTCTCTTAGAGAGTAGCCACCACCCAGTTTGACCCCATTGTAAAGATGGCCTGAATCTCGCTGTTATCAACAAATTGAATAAGATGAATTATGGCCTCCTCTTTGTTCTCCTACAAGGCTTGGACTCTTTAGGGGCTTGTTTCTCTCCTCCAGAAAATTCAATTTTAGAGAGCTTCCCCTTTCCTTTAATTTTGGAAGGAGTAGGAGGAGAGTCAACGGGCAACAAAGCCATCTCGAAATAGGGGGCTCCTCATTGTATACACTGGTAAGGTCTAGATGTACGTCCTCAGTAACCTTGGAGCTCGGAGACACAAAGGGAAGTACTAAAGGAGTATGCTTGTCCCCAAAAGTGGTAAATATAAAATTGCTTTCCAAGCGCAAGAAAATATATTATACAATAACTCAAAAAATACTGAGGTCGTTTCCTTAGGGAAAACCAAGACAAATTCTTAAGGTGATGTAATTTAAAAAAAAATAAAATCTTTTAGCTTAAAAGTAATGGTGATGATTGATAAAAACTAAGAAACACTATTAGAATAAATCGGATAATCTTCAAAATTTATCCCAATGTGAATAAGAATTATGACATAATCTATATAACTCATCCAATATTGTAATCAAACTAATTTGGACGGAGAATATTCAACTAAAATCAGAATTTAATAAATATGTACTTTGATGACAAAACTAATTAATGAAAGAATTGGTATCATGTTAATTGTAGAGACTCTAAGAATTAACCATGCCAAATTTAATTTTCTACGACCTGCTAGTAGGAAAGTTTCTAAATTGATGAATTGGTAGAAAGCGTGAATGATGAACCGATAAGAAAGTTTTTGTTTTGGATGAAACGGTAGAAAATAGGAATAATAATGGTAGAAGCTATTTTTTAGCTTGATGAACCGGTAGAACACCTAATGGTTCAACCAACCTTTTTTTTTTAATTTTTGCAGTAATGTCTCCTACTTCGATTCCACTCCTTTGCAAAACATGACATCAAAATGAGTCCAAATTGTTTACCTACAACCACACGGTTTCCTCATAAACCACAAACTCGGTTAAAACGAAATACATAATTAATAAACAAAGTTAAGATGGTTGGTTTTAGACATAAAATCATACAAAATCATGTACTCAACAGAGTATCAAATGGAAAGTTCAAGCTCGGCAGAGAAGTAGGAGGCGTTGGAGAACCAAAAACTGATGTCTTCGACTTTGGAGAGGATAGTCTTGGCTTTTTATGCACTTTTCGGATCTCTAATGGCTTTAATCTGCTTAAGAAGCTTTTTTTTTCAACAACTTTGGGAGCCATCTTTGTAGAAATATAGAAGTTAAAGCTTAAATTTAAGGAAAAAGGAGAAGGCGAAATAGAAGCTTACCATTTGGGGTAAAAGGACTGGGTGTAAAAGGCAGAATAGTAGCTTAGGGGAAGGACCTAGTTGTCACTCAAACAAAGCTTGATTTTTCACTAAGTCAGGCAAGCTCTTGGTATGGAAAGCCAAAGCTCTCTCTACGCGAATTTTGAGTTCAACAAGAAGAGCACTACATTTTCCTGCGCCAAACAAACACATTAGTACAAATCCGCAAAGGAAAGAATCAAATAAAAGAAAATAGCAATCACAAAGAGTAGGGGGAGGAGATCCCCACTGGCGGAGGACCAAAAAATGGCCTTCTAGTGAGTGCCTCAGAAGGGCCAAACTCCTAACTAGGCCTGAATGCGAAGAAGAATTTATCCTTCCATTCCTTCACATTAGAGGAATTTATCCTTCCACCCTTTGCTCTGCCCAAAGTATGGTGTGAGCTTGTAGTAATGGAGAAGTTCCGCTATGGTAGGGTGAGCACCCACATCTTTGGCTTTTGCCTAACAAACACCGAGACCAACCAGAAACCCTCAGCTGTTCGAAGTTAACTAAGAAGGGGTACGGTTTAGATAATGGAGGGCTTTTCTAATATATTGTGGCATAGGGAATCGAAGACCACTCTAAAAAATTGACTCGTAAAATTAAACTTCGTTGGGTCCAAAGGAATCTGTTGTTTCTTCTGAAGAAGGGAGACGAAGGCGAACAACGTGGGGGATCTGGTAGAGCTCCCTTATTTCATCTAGTGCCTTCTCGTCAAGAAAACTCTAGAATTGCTTCAACTCCACAATGATAATGGATGAAAAATCATCTCCAGAATGGAGTTAGATTCCTTGTTGGCTATATTGGCTTCAGGAACGAAGAGTGGGGTGTTACTGAAAAGGGTTCGCTCCGAATCACTCATTGTTGTAAAGCAGTGGTGATGAATGTACAAATTAGGAGGAGGGAGACAAGTGGGCCTATGAGAAAGAAGAGACACACAAGAAACGAAGATGGACTCATGTTGAGTCTGATAGAATCGATCAATGAAGAGGTTTAGGCAACCAAGGTCAAAACCATTCCACTTAAGAGAACAAAAACAATAGAAGTGGAATTGAAAAATGTGACTCCAACCTAACACACGAGTATTAAATGCGGACCAAGTGCAAGTCACGTCGAGTTTACTGGGGGCAACTGATAAAAGGGAAAAAGACACGTGCTCGGATAGGTGAGCTCGACAGCTCGAATTAGCTCCAGCTTGGCAATTAGCCATCCCTCAACCTTGAAAGCTTGGTAGAGCCATATCTTATAAGGACTTTGACTAGTTCAACTCAACTATCACTTCTACTTAGCTAGCAAAACTGGATCAAGCAAGTGGAGCACAACAAATTCAGTTCAAATAGGCGGAGCAAGATCCGCAAACAACCTAACCAAATGGCGTATAATAGGGGAATCCATGAGGGAGATGGAGGTGAGGGAATTAAACGCTAATGCAAGCTTTCTTTGATTCCTAAACATCCCTTTTTGACTTTATCATTGAAGGGTCCATCCCCGGAGCCCCACCGGTCTCCGACTTGCCTTTGCATGTGCTCTAGAAGACGGATCCAACTCTTAACAACACTTGGAGCTCGGTGAACATTCTTAACTATCATCATACAGTAACAACAGAAAATTGTAGAAGCAATGTTAGAGATCCAAATTTTGGTTCCCAAATGCATAAGGACCTTTCGAGGGGTCTCATTAGCTTTTTTTTTTAAATGACCAATTGATCCCCAAATGGCTATGCATTGAGGATACAAAGTACTAGGATTACCGAAAGGAAAATTCCCTTGACGAGAGAGAGAGAGAGAGTCCAAATGACATTAAGCTGTAAAAGCCAACTTAGCAATAAATACAACACACATGTACATACAACAATTGTAGGCTTTATATGTTCTTTTCCCTTGGTACATGGCTTGATGCCTTATTCTCTTCCCGGATGCTTCCTCATTTACAAATTCAAAGTGGCTAAAGAGATATCATGCTCAACTGGCAAAGGGACCATCTCTCTCTCTCTCTCTCTCCCCATACACATCCACCAGTCAAAGAATCGACAGCTGTGCACAGGCCACAGCAGAAGCATTAAAACTAAAGTAGTAGAAAGCATCCAAAAAGATTTGTAGCCTTTTTGCTCAAAAGATTTTCACAGCCTGTGAACTTGTTGCTGTCTTTACATGTGAATTTCAGAAGATAAAAAGAAAGAGCAACTGCACTTCTATAAAACCCACCTTCCTTGTTCAACCATTTTCAATCAGAAGCAATCCTTGTTCATATCTCTCTCCATATAACATGAGGCTCCTCTCTTTTTTCCTTATCGCCATCCTACTCCTACAGGTACATTTCTAGGATTTATTGCGCTTCTACTGTGTTTTTGCAGCTCTTGTATCATGATACTGCACTTTCTTAATTATTTTCCAAATTACCGTTATTTTAATGAAAACGCAGTACAAAAACGCATCTTTTTATTATTTTTTTAAAACGTGCTTGCAAAATATGATTTAAGTTTTGCTTGGTGAAAATGTGTTTATAAATAAAACATTTGAATTGAAAAGTGTGTATTTAAACCACACTTTCATTCAACCAACTCTAGTTTCAAAAATAAGTTAGAAAGTGAAGTATCGAAGAATTAACTGATTTTTGTTTGCATTTTCAAGACTTTCACAGAAGTATTATCGGTTGATAATACCATAGATTCTCTTACTAAGGTTCGTAATTTTTCCTTCTCTCCTTTTTTCTAAAATGCAAAATTAGTATCAAGGACAAAACAGGGGTTGTATAATTTAGTGTCTAATAATGATTTGTTTGTCATGGTGATTAAAAAAAGGATTTGGATTATCTCATGCAAGCATATGTAGAAAATTTTGAGCTGAGTTATACACACCACATGAAGGGTGTCACTTGGTGTGCACACTCAACGAGAAATTATCATAACACTAGTTTGTCCGACTTTCAAGTAAGATTTTTCCGGAAAAAAAATTCCGACAAAATTATTAAGTGGTAGTCATTCATTGAAAATATGCAGTAGTTTATTGATGATGATACAGTACATACACAATTTGACATTGTCATGTGGTGTATATAACTCCCTAAAAATTTTCTCAAACATATGGACTTTGGGGGTAGAATTACCGGATCCAAAAATTACTTTTCCATCATTTTATCCTATAAAAACGTGCTACGTGTACGGTGGTGGACATATTATTGAGTAAAATTAAGCAAAAAGTATATTAGATGACATTTGGATCCACGAATAAATTCAACATGTTCTCTTTTTTTCATAAAATAGATCATTTCTTCTTTATTTATTGAAAGGGACAAGAAAATTTACTTAAGTCTAAAAAGAAAAAGGAAACAAAGCCAGTAAGTGCTAATTCTGGTGTGTGACTTTTTGGTTCAGGAGGAAGCAGGAGGGGATGAAGTGGCTCTTGACAAAAAACATCATCCTAAGAAAATTAGTAAGTAAACAGCTTTTCCACCTTTTTTATCTTTTGTACTGATTACACAAACAGAATTAGTTAATTGGTTTTTACCGGGAAGGGAATCAGAATCGCTAAGCGGCTTGTGGGGAATCGAAAATGCTTTCAAATTTGCTATATAAAAAAACAGTTTCAGATATTCAAATCAAAAGCTCTTAAATAGAAAGTTCTTTTATAAAAAAATGTGTTGTAGTAGTCAATAAAAGAAAAACAATTATCTATGTCACAATAACTAATCTATCTCGGAACGCACACACCAACACCCCTATGCTTATGTGGCGACAACGGGTGGTGGGTGGCGGCAGTGGCAACTGGGATGCATGGTGGTGGTAGAGGTGGGGGAGGGGGGTGGTGGGCAATGGGGTTGATGGTGAGTACTGATGGCGGCAGTGGTGGGGTGGTGGTTATGACGGTTAGTAGTGGTGGTGATGGCAGGTGTTGGTAGTGATTGGATGGCAGTGGTGGAAAAAACTAAAAAAATGGAGAGTGTTTTATGTAAAAGTATTTTAGGGAAGTAAACTTTTTTTACTAGTACTAATTAACTTATTTAATTAGTAAAATTACTTTTGATTTATTCAAAAGTAATTTAAATAAGTAGTTTCAAAAATCTTTTGCTTTTAGTATTCAAAGTCACAAGTTATAGATAGGGGTCTCAATCTAATTGTGTGGTATCATTTTTATATTGTGTCACTTTTAATTGTATTATTTTCGTATCGTGTCACTTTCGAGTTTTGTATCGTATTGAATTCATATTAATGAATAAAATTGACCCCCCTAATTATAGAAACGCTTTTCTTTTTTAAATCATCCCAAACCCGACCCTATATGGACGACATTATGTTCAATTACAATGGTAACTATAAAATTCAAGTAACTATATATTTCTTAAAAATGGTGATACAGATTGCAGCTATGCATGCTCAAGGAGGTGCAGGAAGGCATCAAGAAAGAAAGTGTGCACACGAGCATGCAAGACTTGTTGCGCAAGATGCAACTGCGTCCCACCAGGCACATACGGCAACAAGAGTGCTTGTCCGTGCTATGCCAGTCTAAGGACCCATGGAAATAAGCTCAAGTGCCCATGAGTAATTCTACTGAAAATACTGTATTAATATATGGAGAGGGAGAGGGAGAGGGAGAGAGGGAGAGAGAGAGAGAGATTGTATGTTACTGGCATTTCTTGTCATGATCTAGCAATCTAGGGAATAAAATCACTGATGCTTTCAGCATTGTTGAATAATCTCCGGATTGGAGGGATTATAGTTATAAAATCCCATGACCAATGTAATCTTAATCAAATCCCATTATAGTGTAGTGGGTGTTTAATTCATGGAAAACTAGTAAGACCGAATAATGAAAACATGATTGTTTGAATTTTACGTATCGTGGATGTAGGCCTTAAAACATGACTATGCAGTTGTTTGTATGTGATTATTATCTCTATTCAAAATATGCAACTTATTACTACATACCCATATCTCTCCTTCTATGTCGGCCCTCTCCTTTTATATACATATGTATGGGTGAGTGTGTGTGTGTGTGTGAGACATGCAAATATGTTTAAAAAGAAAATGGCACCCTATTGTTTTACTAAAAAAATTACAGGTCTCTTGTATCTCTCATTCTATCTCAGTTCCAATGACATAGGCCTATTTATCTAAATTTATTTTATTGAACTGCATATTTAAGTTAATTTTGATGTTAATATAAACCTTAGATAAATAGAGTTTGTTTTGCAAGTAGTTTCTATCAACTTGTTCTAAAAGCTATCTTCTACATGTATCTGCTTTCTTGATATAAATACCCAACAAAAAATCCATAACAGAATACTTGACATTTTGATACTGCTACTAACAAAAAACAGTGACCACACAATGCACCTCTATCCTATGGGTGAAGACATAGCCTCTCAGGATCCCTTTGAAGTTCATTTGGAGGAGGAGACTTGTAAGGATCGTATTGATTCTTCAAACATACCAACTAAACGGTATTCTCGTATCACTTTGGTCATGGACTTTTGCTTTCAGTTAATCTGCACGGCCAAAGTATATCTATTTAGTATAAAGACTCTATTAAACTGTAATCAATCTGTTGAAGGACTCTTGAAAGAATCTCCAGATCATTGGGATCATATTGATTCCTCAAACATACATTGCATTTTCATAACAAATTTAACGCCCCCTTTCTATCTGGGAAAAAAATTATTCAAAAAAAGTATAAACAGCTAAAACCGCACCCAGCAACGGGTGCATTGTGCCATACAATCTCCCTTACAGTCGATGTTATAACCCAACACTTTTGGATTTCGAAGGAGTAGGTTTCGTAGAGATTTCCCTTTTATTCCCCATTCCTTCTCCAAAACCTTGACATTGGTCTTCAACTCGCCTTCAAGACTACATCCAAGAACTTCAGGAAATTTCTTGAGCAACTTGTGAAGATCTTCATCTGAAAGGCTTAAACTCCTCAGATAATCCAATATTTCATTTACAACTTCATATTTCGGCACTTCTTTCTTCCTTTCTTCACCCCAATAAGGTGAATGGATCTGTCCAAATGCTTTTCCTAGCATTTTCTCTTCCTCCTCAACGGTAAATTTAAATGCAGACAGAGCTTGTTTACATGCGTCCCATGTTTTCTTTTCATCACTGCTTAAGGCCACATCATCAATTTGTTTGGTAGAATGCAGCTCCCATTTCTTAGACGCATATTCGGTAGTCCAAGCTCCTCTGAAGACACTTGGTGGAACACCATTCAGAAAGTTCACATTACATAGACCAATACTCAATGCTGCTTTGCCAGGGTCAGGCTGTAACAGAAAAGGCAAATTCTAAGATCAGATAATCCGGGAAATAACACTTTTCCTGGACTGCGTAAGATACAGAAGTGTTTTTGAAGCACATGAAACCGAAGCATACAGAGGAACAAGTAATTCAGGAGACAGATACTTAACATGTACATGAAAATATCATGGCCATATGGTGGCAATCAGTTTAACCTTGATGTTTTGCTAACTGAATGCAGATTGTTGTTTACAAAAATTTTCTAGGGAAGTATTCACAATATGCAAGAATGTTTCAAAGTTTGATATGCAATAGTTTTAAAAAATTTAAAACAGCAACAGTATGCTAGCCCGGAGACTTCAACTTCCCAGCAGCATTCCCCTTTTCCAAAAGGTGACCCCTCTCCTCAAGTTCAAAAACCTTGCCTTGCAACGCCTACAAGTGTAACAAACAATTGATTTCACACCCCTGACACGAGTTGATGATTAGAAAGAAGTTTGCTTAAAGGGAAATCGGACATACATCTATTCTCACAATCGACGAAATACAAATACTAGTGGAAGTCACCAGCGAACACAAAGGTATGAAATGACTGCGTTCCTTGCATCAACATGGGACGGAATGTCGGAATCTGCTATGGATGCCATTATCACCAGTTATATAACACTTCATTACTATGGGGACAACAGTATATTAACTTGGGCAATATTGTCATTTGATGGCAAAATTTGTCAGCTTTTGGAGGAGAGCACAATTCTGATCTAGACATCATGGCTCTGAGTCATGGAAATTGTCTTTCCGGACGCAGGGTAAGGCTACATATAAATGGCATTCTCTAAACCTTGCAGTGAAAAAGTCTCATGCTTTGGGCTGTCTTTTTAGGGAAAAAACAATTAAAATCACAATAACAATAGTTATTGCATCATACACATCAAGATGACACAATGAGCTAATAATTAATTTCATTGCCTTTTAGTAATTTCAGAGCAAAACAGTTCAAAATTCGGACTGCTGTGTCCTCCTAATGCAATCCAATTTAAAGCATAAATCCCATGCTTCCGAATGAGGCCATATCACCATATTAAAAAGAACAAATATAGTTCAAATTTCATGCATCATGCAAGATGGTAATCAACGGTGTGTGTTAGCACAACCGACATTGGGAGTAGGTATTAATATTATGGACCCATGAAGTGCCGGAATCTGCTGTGTCGGGCAGAGATTCATAACTCGTGCAGAGTGGCCATGCAACATAGAACTTGTCTAGGTGCTTTTCACATAATGCAAACTAAAAAAATTAAAAATTTGATGGGCAGATGAGTTCTTTATGTCAATGAAATCAGGCCACTAACATCTGCATAGAACTCGTCTAGATCCCTAAGAGGACTGTTGGTCGTGTTTTGTTGTTCCATGGTTGCCTGTGTAAAGTGGCGTTGCTCCTCACGGAGGAGTTCAAACAAGTATCCAAAGATGGTGAAGGAACTCGGTTCATCAAGCTGGACTGAACATTTTCATAATCTGGACGCATTTTCATCAAGAATTGATCTGCCTTTCTAGTTTCATGAACTTTTTGAATAGCACACAATGATTCATCCGGCACTATGGATGAAATGGCTCCCTTGCGTGTAGTTGGAAATGTCAAATTCCAATTGAAAACTGCGAGCATCACTCTCTTGGTTGTAAACCTGTTTCAAATATTCCCACATACATTTGGCTGTTTTATATGGTCGGAGATTTAATACAATGTGGGAGTCAACAGAACTCAGTACCCAACTCATGATATGAGCATCCTGTACTTCCCATTCAGCAGCTTTGGTAGTATCTGTAGGTTTAGGATTTGATCCATCAAGATGGCCCCATAAATTTTTGCCTTAGCTATACATTTGGAATTGAAATTCCCAAGAAAAGTAGTTTTTTCCCAAAAATCAAACACAAAGGAAATCAGATTTTTCAATACACATATTTGGCTAGGAGGAATAAATCAGGCCACGAAAATAGAAGACAAGTCTTATCCTAAACAAGAGATTCAATAGGATCGCAATACTCAACAAAATTACTGTTGGCTAGTCAAAGAAAGGACAAATCCACAAAGTTATTAGCCTAAAATGTGCCAAAAATACCAGCCAACAATAATGAAAGGAACCAACCAGGATGAATGCAAGCAACCAAAGATTTATCCCCAAGAAAATAAACTTTACACCTAAGGATTAAGTTTCAGAAAAAAAAAATAGAATTATCTCTGATTCTAAAAAAAATCAGAAACTTGAGTCAGATGGGCAGATCGTGATGAAACGAAATTGCAGTAAAATGTCAAGACGATTCAATGAAAGAAGAGAATGGCTCTGATACCATGTCAAAACAAAAACACGAGTTGCTGGAAAATTTTGCCGACTCATGGTCAGGCTCTTCTCCTTAAATAGGATATTACCTCACAAGATTACAGCAATATGTCCTACTCATAGCTCAAGTGAATCAATTAAGATCCCTATTCTACATATCCTACAACTATGATATCTTCTAAGAATGGAAAGAATATCATGTCACATCTCTATAGCAATGAATGTTGGTGATATGGTAAGATTGACGACTGTCTTTGACAATTTTTCTCTTCATAAATAGTTGCAAAAAAATAAGATTTGTTTCAGGATGTCAAACATGAAACCATATTTATCTGGTGATGATGTTAACTTCTCCTAATTTGACCACCAAATCCTAATTTTAAATCTCATGCAAAAGACATTATAACTACTACACTTGCATGGACCTTCAAACACTTCAGAGAAAGACTAATAGTGAAAGACTGTCTAATTCTTGAAATTGAGACAAATATATTTACTTGCGTATTTAAAAGCCCATTTCCTTCTCAGCCATATTAATAGCTATGTTTGGAACTCTGTGATTAAATTTCAAATAAAACAATCTGTTTCTAATGTCAAAATTCGCTCAGTATGACACCAAATTTGAACCTCCACATCATTCCACCCTTTCATCCCTTCAAGCAGTACACAGTTTTAGGGTCTGTGAAGCAGAGTGTCACCCTTTCTTCCCCAATTCCACACCTCCTACCAAACAGATTTCACAAAAGAACAGTATAAGAGTAGCCTGATTTTAACAGAAAAAAAATGGAGGGTATATAAGCCAGAGTCAAAAGGCAGACAGGGTAAACTCAGCCAATAGGTTGGTGAGAGAAATCAAGTATTTATGCCAATTAAGCATATCCAATATCCACGGAGATGCAACTAAGTAGAGAAGCTTATGGTAATCATTTAAGACAGATGAGAAAACTTCGGCATCCCACCTCATGCTGAGTTCAAGGCAAACAACATTACATGGTAAAATGGCACTGTCAAGAGGCAACCTGCACAAGCTAGCAAACAATACAAACTGGATACTTACTGGACTTGTGTAATGATGAGGTAACAGACACAAGCACGCTACACAATTCTGGCGGCTAACTGCAGAAGGCACCATTGACATACCAAAGAAACCTCTATATCATCTTTTATATTTTTCCCCTAGCATTGCAAATATTGTTGACAATGCTACCTCGATTGTGGTTGATTTGGTACATGGTACTGGAACATGTACACAATCAGACACTACTTTTCCCAATACACGGTGCGATGAGAGTAGACTTAATTGGTATGCTATATTTGGCCGTGGTTCACTTTGTAATTCTCATCCAGAGAATTAACTAAAATAAAAGGTACAAACTGAATCTTAATTTAAGACAATTTGGGATCAGCAATTTTGACAATTTGGATCACGAACCCACCCTATTTCGTGATCCCGGTTCGTGAGATGCTTGGAGCACCTACAATCCCAGTAACTATGGTTGTTGAGCGCTAATTCACGTTTTCCCCCTAGTGCTCTAATATCCTCAGGAGATGCTAGGTTAGTAAACAGTTGTTGTCTTACCGCTTGTGTGAACCAATTCCTCAAAGGTAGCTGTTGAATGTTCCAAATTTCTTAGAGGAAGTTGGTGTTTGCCTCCTGCGTTAACATGCTTTTCCTGTTAACTCTGTTTTTGATTGCCTTCTCAGTTAAGTAGTGAACTCCTCGTAATTGAGGCAAAAACAACCTACTGGAAGCCCCAACCTTTTAGCAGTAATTAGATCAATTGTGGGCCAAATCGGTCTGCTTCGTGGAAGTTAGTTGGACACATTGCACCAGTAGACTAAAACATGCCCGCGCACAAATTAGAAGTTGGACAAGTGTATTTTCCTGTTTTTAGCACTCCAAAGGAGTATTTGTATCAACAATATCATGTTTCAAGAAAAAATAATTCAAATTCATAGTATTCAAGCACCCATGTTTTCTGAAGGAAATCGATTCAAAATTATGGTCTTGATTGTCATATGGTACTGGAACTAAAATGGAATCACTTATACGTGGTTCTTACACAAAGCATTAAACAGCAGTAAAAATATTATACTCACAGAAGAAAAGAAGAAGCATGCTGTAGAGTCAAAGGTCAGCAAAGGAGAAGCCAATGATTTTCCCAGCATCTCTGCACTGTGCAAGGAATGGTGAAATACTAAGCAGCTTTCCTAGACTAAACATTCTGTAAGCAACCAAACTTGTTTGAGAGTAGCTCCTGACATTTTGTTTGAACAGCTTTAAAATTCAATGGAAGTTTCTGTAACAATTAATACCAGGTATTCACCATATTTAAATGATCAAGTTCGATGTAAGGAAAACAAAATTAATTGTAATATTTTTCTCTCTTAATTTGGTAACGAAATTAAGAACTATGAAAAAACCATTCAACTATTAGTCAGATTTAAAAGCCAACAATGACTATGCTAGTTTCCAGAGGGAACAAAGGATCCATATGCCAGGAAGCTAACATGGCGCAGCCAGAGGGTCAAGAGAGTTCAAAAGAAGATTCATCAATGGCTGTAGTTCTAACCCATAATAGCGTGAACAGCATTGCACTAAATCCATTCAACTGTCCAAGAGCCATAAAGCAAGCATTAAGACCATTTCATAAACCTTTCTGTGGTGGAATTCCGAAGAAAGCTAAAGTTCTCTTTATGAATATATCATCCACATGGCAATGTTGCACAGAAACCAAACCAACAAAAACAAGCTCCTCTTTAAGACACGTGCTTCTTAATTCTTATATGCTTCGTAGTATGCCCTAAGACTAATCGTATATATGACATTTTGGAATTGTACTAGTAATGTTCATTACTTAATTAAATAAAAGGGCAAGTTTATTTATTATGTTAGTGGTTTATTTCATTTTAACATACATGATAAAGTCCAAATAGTATAAGTTAAGAACATAGTTTATCAAGGTATTGAGAAGAGGAGACTTATACTTCTTAATACTTAACTCTTAAATGTTCTAGTCATAGGATTACTATGTGATCTGGATAGACTAGCACACATTATACTTGCTCATATTTAATATGAGATGACTCGTCCAAGTCACTTATGTAGGGACATTGAAGTAGATGTGTGGGTGCTTGTTAGAAAACAAGTACACTGAAAATGACTATTGACTAACATAAAATTTTTTATATAGAGTTATACATACCATAAAATTTTTTATATAGAGTTATACATACCTGTCAATGTTAAATTTTAGGACACAATAATGTAATTGATCCTTAGACCCGAGACACCATGGTTGTCTTGTGCATGGACTTTTATGTTTTAACCATACAACAAATTCATATACTAATCATGTGACTTGAATTTATATCGTTGGACATAGTTAGACATACATGAGACTTATGAGTATATAACATGGAATTTATCATCCTTAGTAAAAAAGAGAATGTCTTAAGTGATCTTCTAGGACGTGACTAAAGGAGTCATTGGTCAAGGCGTAATGACAATTAGAAAATAGTTTCTAATTGATCATTAGGAGTCTTAGTCCTAAGATCGTTAACATAAGATTGAGCTAAGGGTTTGACAGTAATTTTATACCCTATTAATTCAATTAGAATATTGTATGATAGAAAAATTGAATTGCGTGGCAACTATAGTAAAATAGGTGCTTTACCTACTTCATGCTTATCCGAGGGTTGATCATGATATGCTGCTAGATGTCACTCATGATTAGTAGAAACTCGAAAAACAAAATTAGTATAAATATATTATTCTTCATAAAGGGAGAATTAGAAGAGTTCTAATTCAAACTAAATTAGAAAAAATTCTAATTTGAGATGCTAATTGAAGTTAGTATCGAATTTCTACAACCAGATAAACTTGAACCTATAGCGCCACACACAATAAAGTTGATTGGAAACTGAATGTTAAAGGAGAGAAAACCAACTAAGAGTTAATTGGGGAGAAAACCTAATTAAGAATTAATTAGAAACTTAATTACATTTAATGGTTAATAATGGAGTCATTATGTAATTATGAGATAATTACAATCAAACCTAAATTAGGATTGAGGTCATCTAAGGCTCTATAAATATCCTCAAAGAGGGGGTGGATTGATATGATCAATATTAGCAGAAGAAAAATTCACCGTCATTCTCTCTCTCTACTAGTTCATCAAAAGTTGAGGTAGATCCTTCAAGTTTATCAATTCATGTGGATATCGATAGATGCCAAACAATTGCGAGGCTTGAGATAAAGATTAAATTCAAATTTGAAGATTTAGAGTTGTTTGTGAAAGTTTGAAAATCGTTAAAAGCACACTTTAAGAGGTAACTCTTAATCTTCTCTATAGATGTAAAGTTTTGGTTTGTATTAAATATGAATAGATGTTGAAATGAAGAATCAATTTTTTAAAAATTCCGTTGCGGTCTTTACATGAGTCCTTTCATCCCCACCCTGCAAAACCCCCTGAATATGATACACATTCATAGCACATTAACTAATTGAGATACCCCCAATAACAAATACAACCACATAGCTACCAAAAATTCGTGAACATTCAATTATATGATGGAATGATAACAATCATAACATATAGACTGCTCTGCTCTTCAGTATTGTAGTCACTTACATCTCATTCCGTTGCACTGAATGATATATGAAATTATCAGAAACCAAACCCCCACCCACTAAGAAGAAAAAAGTAAAAGGAAAAAGCCAAAGAACAATAACTCATTTCTTGTTTGTATCATTATTAACTTTTCGGAAACAAAGAAGTCTTGTTAGTAACAAGATCAAGGTCTGCTATCAATCATAGGCCCAACTGATTAATTGTTATAAGGTCTACACCAGATCAGAACCCACTGAGTTGCGGGTACTGATCACACTAAAAAACAAATTCGCAATGGTTTCTTATGAAAATCTCCAATTCATAAGCTACCAAAAACAAATCCAAGAAAGAAAAAGCCTACGAAAGCATAATGAATCCAATGCATACATAAGTCATTCAAATGCTCCGTGCATGAGGGAATTATTGTTCCCAAACTAAGAAATAGATTTCAATCAGACATAGGCATCCACAAGGTACACCACTTACCTAGGATATTGTACAACTATTTGCATGAGAGAACCTCAATGGTTCAATTTTAAATGCTACAGTTCAAACTGAGTGACGCTTAGAAGTATATGCATTAATACTTCTGTTGGGGAATAAAAAAAGATCTAAAGAAAATAAGTTAATAATAATAGTAATGTGTGTTAGCATAAACTGACAGTTCTTACATGTACATCTGATCTGAGCATAATGGCATTACATAGTGAACCATTGTTTAAATATTAATAATTGATAATGGACATACTGATCAATGTCCTTCATTTTACTTCCTTTTTTTTGTCCTTTTTAATTTGGCATCTTCAACACTCACATCATCTTCAGCCCATATCCATCATCATGGAACTACTTTTCCACATGCAGCAAGGGATAGCAACTGCATTTCATACTCATGATGTAATAAATCCACAGCCATTCACCAAGAAAGCTTCATTCAGATCTTCGGCAGGTTAGATACCCAAATTGAATATATATGCAGAACTACCCCGTGGCCAATGTTTCTGAACCTGTTCAAGAAAAGTGCTTTTATGTCTTCTCGAGCACCTTTAGCAACCTTATTAATGAGTAAGAAAGAAAGGAAATATACGGTTTTGGACATGGTGGTTAGGCATGTAAACGAATCAAGTCAAGCTTGAACTCAGTCCAATTCTCAGATTAGCTAGATTCTACATCAAACAAACTGAATTCAGCTTGGTCTGCTCGAATCTGGTCATGATACATTGCTACAAGATCTAGAACCTTCTCAACGACTTGTAGCATCTCCTCTAATACCCTTCCAACATGCCACGATATGACCTGAATGTCCCATATGTCCAAATTCTTATTCGATCAAGTATTTCATGTGTATCGCGCAAAACCATTCCGCGATACCGGGGCCATTGTATTTCGCTGAGTCAATGGATGATACTGCAACCTTAACCCACACATTCACTGATGAGACAGCGTCGCCTACTATCCACAAATGCTCAAGGAGTTGCTTAACTGACCTAGACTCTAATTTATTCTGAACTGCAAATGAGTCGTGTACTTCAATCACAACTTTTAAGCCTAAGTTCCAACTCAGCAGCCCCTTAAGTTTTAGAAACTATGCATCTGAACTTCAAAGTATAGCTGATTATAGGTTAATATTTGGTTGACAAAAAGAGATTTGGCCCCAAAAATAAACTGGGATAATAATTAACTATATTTTATCAGTGTAGAAAAGTTTAAAATAAAAGCAAGTCCCAAAAATAACTGAAAGTATAAAAATTTGAATATAATCAGTACTAATTTGAAAGATGTTATAAGCAAATCAACAGGGAAACAAAACAAGGTGTTAAATATAATATCTTAAAAATAATTCAGTCAGATATAAGAATAAGTTAAGAAAATAATCTAAAGAAAAATAAAGAATTGAAATAAGGAACTTGATTTTCTCCACAATATGGTACTAAAAAATGAAATATTAAGAAAATAGAAAAGAAACTTGATAAGACAATCAAAAACCAAAAAAACAACCACACTAAAGAACAGCTAGAAAAATTAATTACAAGACGAGAACAAGTGACAAAGATTGCAATTGCAGCAATATAATAAATGAACTAGGAACAAAAACTACCTAAATCTGGAGGATAACCAAAACCTCAGTATTTGATCCAGATGAACCTATGTGGTGAGAAATAAGTACTGAAGAGTTTGCCAAAGCAATCTTTCAAGTACAAGCAGAACTTAACCCCACTAATTTCAAGAAATAGTTAACAATAAGGTAGCCCCTACAGATGGTGAAGCCAAAGGAGGCGTTGGAAGTTAATACGGAGAAAATTTTTGATAACGCCACTGTTCACATAAATAAAACTAACTGAAACTATAACACTCGAAATTTATTTATTTATTTTGCTGATAAGTATTAAGTTTCTCAAAAATATTCAAAAAATGAGTAAAACATTCAAGATGGGTATACTCGAAATAATGCAGACGACTTACCAATATTTGGGAATTATGCTTAAAGGAATTTATCTGTGATGAAAAAACTGTCATAAGTTCATAACTACTCTTCTCAGCTGTCAGAGCAATAGCTCCCTACATAATTGGGGCAGTATGCAGATAAAAGAGCCGAACTTTTTTCCCTTATCAGCATTAGGCACCAAATAAAAGTGCAAAGAGTGCCCATTACAAACTAAGAATCACCAAAACCCACAAATACCAATTTCAAAACACCAGCACTTGGTTAATTACAGCTACATCATGAGAGAAAAGTAACTACTAGCCATCAAAAAACTCCAATGGGTCAGCAGATTTTGCGTGTAACTTTTTGATGTCCAAAGAAGGATAGAGACAGAGTAAAGTAATTTTGGAGAAATTACCTGTAGCTAGTACCTGGAGTGGTGTGCTGAACGGGTCTTTGACCCTTTGCAGTGAAGATCCAAGAAATGACCCTTCGTCTCCGACAGTGGGCGGGGGGTTTGAGACTTGAGAGAGAGAACAGTTGTTAGGTAGTTGAGAATCCAATCTGGGAGGTGGATTCCACTCAGGAGTTTGCGCCACAAGACGTTGATCAGCAGAGTAGACCACGTCCCTTCCCTACACCGACTAGCCACGTAATTAAGTTTGGGCCTAAAAGCCCAAACCCCGCCTAATATTTTATGGAGCAATGCCATGTATGGAGTTGATGAACTAATTAGGGGCTTAATTTGATCAACTAATTAAAGAATTAAATCCTTTAATTAGTTCATGCATGGCACTGCTCCATAAAAAATCCTACTCTTTTGTTAATACATTAGGTGTGAATACAATAATTCATCATGTCAATTCTTTTAATTCATACAAATTTACTACTTAATTTTATGAAACATTAGAATATCGTTGCTTTTCATGAAATAAAATTAAATTCTAAAATTAAAATTATTAAATGGAAATAAAATATTAAAATTCAAGAAATTCACCTCAATAAATGGAAAGAAAGGTGTCGGATAAAGTTTGGAGAGCCATATGGAGCAAACAATAAAAGGCAACTACAGAGATTCATTGAGCAATTCTAATATTAAAAAATTAGTTGATTCTAAATAATTCATGTAAGATTTTCTTTAATAAAGATAAATTACACATAAACCCCTTTAGTTACACATTACCCCCAAACACAAAAGTTTAATCCAAGTACCGAGGCAAAGTGAAATAAAATCACAGAGGGTAATAATAATTGACTAGTGTGAAACTAATAATCATGATTTGAAATTCTTGAGAGTTAAAGGAATAATAGAAATTAAATTTAGGGAAGTCAACATTCAATTTATCCAATAAAACTCTTACTTTTTATTTTTCTCTTAAACTAGTTGATAAACAAGTGCGTTGCACATTAATTATTTTGATTATAAATTATTGTGTACAATTATTGTAAAAATAATCACATATTTGTTTAGTCGGAAGTTTGAGACATTCATAGAGAAATGAAATTGCTATGTCATTTGAATTTTGTTATGCAGGTGTTGTAAGTGAATGGTGATGGCAACCAGAAATCTTCATCACCTATTAGGTGTATTTGTCATAAAAGAACATAATGGAAAGGGTATGTTGTAGCATTAGATTTACAAAGATGTTTGTTATATTTGCAGTTATCAATAGTGTTTTTTGAAGGGAAGAATTCATACGCATAGTAGATGCTGGCTGAGTATTCAAAGAGTATCAAGAACTCTTTGAAATGATTATTATAAAACTGACAAATGAGACCATTTTAAATTATAATATTTATTTTTATACTTTATAGTGAACCATTCAAACATATGTAGTACATGACAAACATTTAGTATATTTAAAAAAATAAACAAAATTGTGAGTTAGATTATATTTTATTGCAGAATTGGATATCAAACAGTCTAATAGGAGGTCTAAAATTTATATTCTATAGGATATCAAAGGAAAATGACATGTTGAGATATAGTTGACTTTACAATATAATTTAAGAAGAAAATAGAAAATCAAAGGGTGTGTTTGGATTGCATCTCAAAAAATAATATCCGAAAATAGTTTTNTAGAAAATCAAAGGGTGTGTTTGGATTGCATCTCAAAAAATAATATCCGAAAATAGTTTTTGAAAAGAGTTTTAGAAAAGTTTGTTTTGATATTTTTTGAGACGAAAAATTTGTTTGATTGGATGATTCTAAAAATAGTTCCATATAATAAAAAACAGTAAAATCTGTTTAGATTAACGGTTTCATATAAAAATATTTTAATACGTTAAACTTGATAAACTGCAAAAAATAAAAATAAAAAATCTAGCTATTGACTACCCATTAACTCATATAGATCTCCAAGCAAAATAAAAAATAAAAAACAAACTCATGCAGATTATTAAAGAAGAAGGAAAATCTTGAACCAATTGAAGGATAATTTCCACATAAGATATTGGCTAATGAATCATACAAATCATTAAGAGAGAAACCCCAAAAAAAAACACAAATCTAAAATACAACTCAAAAATTCACAACAATCCAAGCTTTGAACCCAACCCATAATGGAGTGTATTGTAATGTTGTTTTGTTCTAATACATCGTTAACTATTCATTTTAGCTATTTCATATATTGTTGCATAAATAGGCATGATGCTGTGAAGATTCTCGAATATTGTTCAATTGTGATGAATTATAAATTTGGGTATTTGTTCATAATCTTGATTTTAAGGCTTGAGGTGCATATCAAATAGAATCTTTTTGATAATGTGTTAGAGAAATACATAAGTTTGGTGCTCTTGAATAAGTTTGGTGCTCTTGACCTTGACAGAGGGATGAGAATGCATTATTTTTTGGCAAGCGCCTTGAAATGCTTATGCTTGTGGTAAAGAAAACAAATTGGTGCTCTTGATAATAATACTTTTGATGCATTGGGGGAAGGTAATAGCTTATGATTCTCGACAGTTTAAGAACCACGAGAAAAACTATCCTATGCATGACATAGAGTTGGCAGCTGTTGTTTTTGCCTTGAAAACATGTTGTCATTATTTGTACGAAGAACATTTTGAGGTATTTTCAGACCACAAGAGTTTGAAGTATACCTTCACACAACGGGATCTCAACATAAGACAGTATAGGTGGATGTAGTATCTGGAATATTATGATTTCACTTTATATTACCATCCTGGTAAAACAAATGTGATGCATCAGTCGGAAGTCACGATAGTCTTGGTTAGTGTAGCTTGTTGAGAGTGACAAATGCTCGAGATTAGAGGACAATTCGGATTACACTATCAAGATCAGGCTCAGGGCATTTTGGGCAGTCTGATGGCTACACCTTCCTTACTGAGCAAGGTGATTGAATCTCAAGGGCAAGACACATTAATATTATCCATCAGGAATCAGGTACAGTCAGGTACGCATGACCAGGGTTTGGGCCATTCACGCGGATGACAGTTTTTGATTTAGGGAAAAGATTGTGATTTTTGAGTCTATGGATCTGAGAGAGGAGATCCTCAAGGAATTTCATTACTCCTGTTGTCCTATGTATCTTAGTGGCATGAAGATGTACCATGATTCTCACCACTAATATTACTAGAGTGAGATGAAGAGACATGTGGGAGACTTTGTCAATAGATGTCTTACGTGTCAACAAATTAAGGCCGAGCACTAGAGACCAATAGAGCTAATTCAGCCTTTGGAGGTAGTTGAATTGAAGTGGGAACACATCATTATAAATTTCGTGACCCACCTACTATTGACTTTACATGGCACAATGTAGTATTGGTGATAGTATACCAGCTTATGAAGTTGACATATTTTTTAGCTGTGCGGATGACCTTTACAATAGAGGATTTCTGTAGATTATATATACAGGAGATAGTCTAGATACCCGGGGTATCCGTATCTATAGTATCAAATCAAGATCTCAGGTTCATGGCTCACTTTTATAAGAGATTTCAACGAGTTATGGGGACATAGTTGATGATGAGTATAACTTTTTATTCTCATAAGGACAGTCAGTTGGAAAGGACCATTTAGATTTTAGAGAACATGCTTCGGGCATACATCTTTAACCTCAAGGGCAGTTGAGATGAACATTTACCCTTAGTGGAATTCGCCTATAAAAATAGTTACCAGACGAACATACATATNCTTCGGGCATACATCTTTAACCTCAAGGGCAGTTGAGATGAACATTTACCCTTAGTGGAATTCGCCTATAAAAATAGTTACCAGACGAACATACATATAACATCCTATGAGGTATTATATGGGAAGTCATGTTGTTCTCCGGTATGTTGGACGAAGGTTGGAGAGGGACCTTGCACGGGTTTGGACTTGATCAAGGACACCTCAAAATCATCGTTTCCTAATACCAATGAGCATACTCCCGTAGCGTTTCGTCACTCTTTTTTTTTTAATGTCAGCAATGCCACAACATCCTTGGGCTTTCAATTGCTAGTGATAAATCAAGTTGTGAATTGCTTAACAAGTTAGCCCCAGCTATCCACTGAGTCTCTAGCAAGTCCGTCGAACCATTTCATGGCTGATTCCCCGAGTCTGCTAGGGAATATGATGCCTAACTGAGGCTCATTCTTCTTGTGCATTGTCAGTAGCTGCCTATAATGATGAATATGGGCGGTTGGATCCGTTTTACCATCATAGAGTTTGAAGTTTGGGATGACAAACTTGCTTGGGATTCTTGCACGTTCAATCCATTTAGTAAAAGGAGAAACCTCTGTTCCTCCTACATATTCTCTTGTGGCCCCCCATGCCAAGTCACTTGTCGATTTCTTCTTGGGCCTCTTCAACTGACTATTGAGCTCTTTGGTGATGAAGCATTTTGACTCATTTTCCTAGTTTTCAATTCAGTGAGACTTTCTTCGGTATCTAGCTTCTAGTGAGTCTTTATCACTCCTTTGCCTCTGCCTATTTGGTGTCCTCTATCGTCGTCTTCTAGAGCGTAGAACATTTTCATTAGCAACCTTTTTTTCTCTAGCTTTCCTCAACTCTTCCTTTAACTCCTTGTTTTCCCGCTTTATAGCCTTCTATCTTGTGTATGACTTCTTAAACATTGCGTTGTGTGCATCTAATCCGTCTTGAAACCAATTTTGTTAGGGTGGGATTATCCCCCTTAGCACAGAAGGACTCATTTCGCAGAGTGTCATTCTGGTTCTTATTATCAGGATTGAAACTAGCTAATGACATTCTATCGTCGTGTTGTTCATCCTGACTTTTTTAAATATCTACCCTAATGTCACTATTCGAATGGAACGACACACGTTAGTTTGGATTTGAGTCCTTTTACTAAGCGTCAAAACTTACTGGTGATCCAATGATGCTATTTAACCTTGTCATTGTTTTTTTGTTCATAAAGATTCCTATAGACGGCGTCAAATGTAAGTGGTAAAATTTCAATACCTCATACATTTGATGAAGAAAATTGTATTCATTTGTCAAAGTCCTCCCCTGCAAAATGAATAAACTGTCTAGGATTGAAGTGCTTCGATTAAATGTATTTCAATGTTTAAGTTAGTAACTGTTTGAAAAGAATATGTATACAAATTAGATTTTACGTACCTCTCACAGTGCATCCTGCTCATTTTATATAGGCCTTACCCTATTTCTAGGGTTTCTTTTACTGGCGGGAAAGATGACACATCTCCCCTCACACTTGGTAGTGTTTGTTGGGGATCGTTGAAATATCTCTAGATGCTCCCTCAATTGCAGTTCTGCTGAGCCATTGACTTCGCTCAGTTGTTGCACCTAATTCCCTAATTGTAGGCGATTTCCCTATTGTTCGGTTTAGGTCATGTTTTCAAGTTGAGTTATGTGCAATNGGTATTTCGATGTTTAAGTCAGTAACTGTTTGAAAAGAATGTGTATACAAATTAGATTTTACGTACCTCTCACAGTGCATCCTGCTCATTTTATATAGGCCTTACCCTATTTCTAGGGTTTCTTTTACTGGCGGGAAAGATGACACATCTCCCCTCACACTTGGTAGTGTTTGTTGGGGATCGTTGAAATATCTCTAGATGCTCCCTCAATTGCAGTTCTGCTGAGCCATTGACTTCGCTCAGTTGTTGCACCTAATTCCCTAATTGTAGGCGATTTCCCTATTGTTCGGTTTAGGTCATGTTTTCAAGTTGAGTTATGTGCAATTATGCTTGGTACCATGAACCAAGCTATCATAGTTCAGTTCGGCTTGTCCCTAGTTGTTCTTATTTGTGACTAACGTGATGTGTCCTTTCAAGAACACATGAATGTATTATCTATGCATGTGGCATAAATTTATGCCTCTTCAGTATATTAAGAAGATGTTGTGGCTGGGTTACTGGGTAGACAATTATATCACCACCATGTGCAAAGAACAGAGGTGTGATGTGGNATGAATGTATTATCTATGCACGTGGCATAAATTTATGCCTCTTCAGTAAATTAAGAAGATGTTGTGGCTGGGTTACTGGGTAGACAATTATATCACCACCATGTGCAAAGAACAGAGGTGTGATGTGGACTAATCTGGTTTGTGACACTTCTTCCGAGTCCACATTTGGACGACCTCAAATTAACTTGTTTTTAGTATTTTTCTATATATATATATATATAGAGAGAGAGAGAGAGAGAGAGAGAGAGCAATGACTAGAAATATTTAACACAATTAGAAAAACCTAATGATTAGAAAAACCCATNAAGAGAGAGAGATAGAGAGAGAGAGAGAGAGAGCGCAATGACTAGAAATATTTAACACAATTAGAAAAACCTAATGATTAGAAAAACCCATTATTTATGCTCAGTTCATTTATTGAACGAATTTTAAAATTGAGGTCAAACAAGATTCATTTAATAAATGAAATAAATTTGAATGAGCTTNATTATTTATGCTCAGTTCATTTATTGAACGAATTTTAAAATTGAGGTCAAACAAGATTCATTTAATAAATGAAATAAATTTGAATGAGCTTTTATCCGGTCAATTCTTCAAGAACAATTTGGTTCATTTGGAAATCTAATATATGGTAAGATGTTACGTTTAAACAAAAATCAAAAACTAATGAATCTATATTATCTTGCAAACCAAAACTGTCGAGAAATATCTAACAGAGCTACTTGTAGTGGCTCTCTACACCTTATGCAAATTCCTAGCCAAACTGAGTAAAAACAAAAACAAAAAAACCTTCTAAACAAGTGATAGAAAGAGAAAATGAAATCTTTATTTTCTAGCAAATGCGACTAAAAACCAATTGAAATTAGATTGAACGTCCCATTGAGCTATAACTTTTTTACCAACTCAACATTATGGGACTGCAAGAAGCAAAAAATAATTATGGAAATTCAAAATAAGCCAAAATATAGACCATGAACCAATATTTCTATTTTTACGTGCACTTGTGGACTGATAAGTAATAATCAAAGCAGAACGCGCACGNAAATATAGACCATGAACCAATATTTCTATTTTTACGTGCACTTGTGGACTGATAAATAATAATCATAGCAGAACGCGCACGTGAAAGAGAAAAAACAAAATACTTTTAGTGGGTTGCTGGAGTTCTGATTAGAACTCGTTGGAGGGGAGATACAGAGATATATATAGAGAGAGACACATATTTGAGGTGTGTTGGCGAGATTTACAAAATTCTTCTTTGGAGTGGTCTTCGTCAGAGTTAGGCACCTATGGAGGAATGGTCTTCATTGGAGGGGCGGAGAGGGTAACTAAGAGAGGGTACGTGACTTGGGATTTTTTGATTTAAAAGACTTGGGACTTTTATAATTTTAAAAAATAACTTTTGATTTTACTCACCTAAAGCGTCATTTCGAGTGACGATTTTAAAAATGTCATTTAAAATGATGTTTTATGCTTATAATTTGTGAATGTGTTGTTTATGTCCTAACTTCGTTAAAAAATGTTTATTTTCATAATGAATAATAAAAATGATGTTTTTACCCAAGAAATCGGCATTGTAAATAACAATTTTGAGAAAAAGACTAGATTTGAAAAATAAGGTAAAATGTAACTGAGTTTGAGAGTAAAATTTGAGTGGGACCGAGTATAATCAAAAGCTCCGGTCGGAGCCAGCCCAGACACAAAAGGGCTATTATGGAAAAGAATAAAAAATCCGTTGAAATAATAAATAAAGGGGTACTTCTGCAATTTCAGACAAATTATGTCCCCCCCCCAAAAAAAAAAAAAACCCAATATTACATCGTCGGTCAGGGTATATATCTCCGTAATAGGTCACTCTGCGTGTCCAAGCCAAGCTCATTCACTTCACACTTCAAATCGATCCACACACACACGCCCTGTATGCTTATATAAATACTGTCTCTCTCTCTCTCTCTCTCTAGAGTGATCAGCGAGCAATGCAGGAATGGCTCAGTACAGGCAATCAGGATTCGAGAGAGACAGAGGAGGGGTCCGAAACGGCGTCGCATCGGATCACGTGTCCATCGGGATTCGTGCGAATCCATTGAAGCAGTCACGACATCAACATCATCATCGAAGGTTGAAGAACCGGAAGCTCTCGATCGGCGCTCTCATTGTCATTCTCTCTCTGGCTTTCGTCGTCTCCGTCTCTGCTTTCTTCTACCTCTCCTCTAAAGACCAAGGTCGGTCACTGGGCTTATCCTGTAATACGATCGTTTTCTAATGGCAGTTGTGGTGTGTGTGTGCATGTATATGTATATACATGTATGTATAGTCTGGCTGTTGCGCCTTGTGGAGGTAATGTCAAAGCTTAGATTTATACCAGTCCCTTCTGGTTAATGAAATAACGCTCTAAGCTAGAATTTGTGTTATGGATTGATAAATTAATTCCAATTTTGATTCCCATACATGGATGCCAAATGCTGTGGTCAATGAATGTGTGGATCAGTTGGTCAGAATTTTACGTTTTATTTTGGTTGAGTGTAAAAATCCTATAGAGATGTTTATAAACCAACTTACTATTCTGTAAAAGAATCAAATTGTATGGAAGATGAATTCCTCCACAAATACTTCACTTTTATGAAGTTTTCTCTGTCTAAATTTTTTCGCATTCCAATATAACCATCTCCCCAACTTCTCATCCTTTCCTAATTGTTTTCTTTTTTTTTAGCACCGGTAAATAAGTAACCAATTGGAGTGGGGGCGGATAGAGATGCTGGGAAGGGTGAGGATGTGAATCTGGTGCATTGAAGGGTTCGTCCCTAGTTGGTGTATATATGTATGCACAGTATGTAAGGCAGCAGCTAAAGAGATGATGCTGTGCTGGTTTATCTTGCAAAATGACGGTTTTAAAGAGTCTTCATTAGTGCCTCCCTGAAAATAAGTTGGCTTCATTCATTAAATGGTTGGTTTGCAAAATTTTAAGTGTAACTAGTTTAGTAAAGTGTTAGCTACATACTAGGAGTCCCGATTAAGAATCCTAATTAAGAGAAGCCATCTTAGTATTGTTACTCAGTGAAAATGAAGTTTCACATTCTAAGATTAACTGTTTCATATTTAATTTTCACCTGATTAGCTTATCATTATTGCGGGAAGGATTTGAATATAATTTGATCATCTACTTATAGTTCATGTGTTGGTGCAGGATCAAAGGATTTTCATGCTCAAGATGATGATTCAGGAAATGATACCGACTTTCTTACAAATGTTACACGGACACAGAGATTTAAAGTCCTTAAATTTGGGCATGGTTCTGTTGCACATGGCCGAGATTCACGGTACTGGGACAGGGATGATAGGAGAAGAGATGAAGATTATAGTGAGGACATGGTGGAGCATGCTAGCGTGGATGCTCATGATGGGTCCATTGATAGTGGTCATGTTTCCTTGAAGGGGAAAGATGATGATAAGAAGTCTATTATTGCCGAATCTCGTAAGGGTTTGGATATTAGAGGTGGTGGGTTGTATAATGAAGCTGGGCGCGATGAACTGAAAACATATGAAGCTGAATATGAGGCCTCCTTAAAGGGTGTTGGGCATTCAAGAAAAGAACATAGCAATACAAATCAGCAATCAGATGATGCGCATGCGGAAACTCAGAATGAGGGGATGGATTTTGATGATGAGTATGATGATGGCATCTATTTACATGACGCTCGAAATGAAGAATATCAGGATGCTGTACATGATGATGGGGACCATTCAGATGTAGTAAAATCTGGGATTATAGATGCCAAAATCAAAGATCGAAATATTGCTGAGAAGGTTGAGGGAGCTTCTAGTGATTTGTCTGGTGAAGATTCTTCTTCTAACTCTGTACATTCTGATGAAGAAAGAGTCACACATGTCAGTGTTATTGATGGTCAATCTGTAAGGTCTACTTCTGAAAGGCATTCAGTTTCGAAAAAGAAGTCAAAGCGCCGCAAATTTTCTGGTAATTTCTTGGTTTCCTCTAGTGAAAGTATGGGTATTTGTGTTCCAATTTTGGTAATGGCTAACAGACCAGAATAACAGGGATGTCAATTGATGTGTGTCTTTTGTGTGTAGGAAATTTATTTGCATTGAGCATTTTTAGATTCTATATGAACTAGATATCGAAGTCATATGAGTTTGATTTAAGAGGATAACAGAGATAAAATTTAAAAACATTCTGCTGACTATGCAACTGCTATTGCTCCAGTTGCTGGCATGTCATCCTAATGCTGCCCCTATTGCTCCGGTAGTTAACAATATTGTCCTTTACAGTTCCTCCATTGTTATGGTTGCTGTGAGGCTCACATCTTATAATCTGTGTCCTCCCTTTTCTTGCTAGTCTAAGGATACATTTGTGATTTTAATGACGTTTGATGTTTAAGATCCTTTACTAAAAGCCTAGACAATTTTGACCCATGAGAAACTATTAATTACTTGGTATCTTGAACCTTTTATTTTATTAATTTAGAAAATATATCCTTCAAAATTTTCATGTTTTCACTTCTAACCATTGATAGCCATAATCCAATGAGTTCCAATGGTACTTGGAATTCAAATACACAATTTTGTATTACATGTACGTCACATATTTTGGTTTAAATTTAGAAAATTTAATGTTATGATTATTTAGTTCCTTTTGACAATGAATGTGCTTTTTTTGAATGAAACAAGTTTATTTACCGAATGAAGATTGATTTTTTCATAATTCACGAAAAAACTAAAATTTATCAATTGGTTGAGCTGAAGGAGTGCTTTTTTTTATTTCTTTTCTATTTATCCTTCTGGATTTGTCTTTTTCTTTTTTTTTTTTGGAAAATTTATTCAGAATTTTGAAGCTACATAGTCTTCCTTGTCTTTCCCTAAATATATAAACGAATTTAAATTGCAACTTTTTTATGGTTCTTCTTTCTTAGATCAAATTTCATCCCTAACTTGCTGACCTTTCAGTTTAGTCACCTTTTATTATCATTTATATTCTACCATCTTTGATCAATTAATTTACTAATATTTAGAATCATAAAAAATTTATAATTACCTGAAAATTTTTAGATATAATTTAATACTATTCTGTAATGCTTTACTGTTTTTTAGTTCATTGTGCCCTGTGAAAATGAATTTTTATGGGCGTTTGGTTTAAAATTTCTGAGGCCTGCCAAGAATTGTCATGTAGGTTATCTAGGTGTCATATAAATTGGGTGACACTCTACGTAGCAAAACTATGTAGATTAACCTTATACCAAAGTTACTATGACTAATTGTGATTTTAATTGTCATTAGGTATGAGATGTAATTTGGTTGAGGGATTTGTTATTGAGAGGGATAGTACTTCTGTGTCTCATTTGGAATTCGCAGAGAACACAATTTTTTTTCCCTCGGGTGATGCGGAGAAGTTTAAAAATATGATTTGCGTAGAAGATTGTTCATAGACTTTCTTTTGTGTCTTTGCTCTTAGGGTTTCTTCCTTCTCTTTTGGTCCTATTAAAAAGGCATTGAAAAATGCATATTTGTGTGTATTGAGATTGGGAATCAGTGGCTATATTATCTAGTTGTTGGGCTTATTTGATGAATGCACAAAAATTCAATGAAGTATCTTACTTTGAAAGTTGGTATTTTTGCCAATCAGTGGACTTAAGTTACCATGGAATGACTTATGATGACATATTACGATTGAACATTCATGTCATGTTTGTCATATAGATTGCTTATCATATTACTTGCTATAAATTTTAAGTATCTTTCTGCACATGAAACGATTTACAACACAGAAGCAATTGCAGAATTCTATATTTGCTGCAATATCCAATTTGACATTGATTGATGTTGATTATATAAAAAATTCAGGTTCTTGTGAGATGAAGTTTTTGAATTCTACAGCGAAGCTTGTAGAACCTTTGGAAAGTCGAAAGTTTGCAAGATTTTCCTTGCAGTATACAAATATACAAGGTAGGCCCGTTGGACAAGAACAATGGGAGCCCAGATTTGCGGGGCATCAGAGCCTAAAAGAAAGAGAAGAATCATTTATTGCCCATGATCAGAAAATAAATTGTGGCTTTGTGAAAGGTCCTAAAGGATCTCAAAGTACGGGATTTGACTTGGCAGAAGATGATGCTAAATACATTAGTACATGCCATATTGCTGTGATTTCTTGCATCTTTGGAAATTCTGATCGCTTGAGAACACCAATGGGAAAAACGGTATTGAACATTATTTATTTTCGTATTTTCTTTATGTGCATTAATCTAGGAAAATAGTTGGCGTTAGGTTCTTTTTATATTGGCATGGTCTTCTCTGTTTACGTATTATTTTTGTGTAGCAGTGACAAATATGCTTATTATGAGTAATCTTCGTTATACAGGCAAAGATTGTACATCTGTCTTTGCATCTGTTTTATTGTGGCCTATATGCATAGATTTTTTTTTGACGGGAACGATAAAGTATTATTAAATTACGTAAAAGAGTATAGTATGGTGGAGGACAAGTAGTTCTTTAAAGATACAATGAGAAAACATAATGCAATGGAGTGCTTGTAAGACTCTACTATACAACGATCCTTAATTAAGTATACTGGAATCCCTTCAAAATCTTTGGTCAAAGGCACCCACAAGGATGTCATAAAGAAAATCTTGTCCCAAGATCTTCCCAGGGAGCCTCTTTATCCTAAAAAATCCATCTATTTCTTTTCAACCAAACCATCTGAAACAAGACCAATATCACGCATTTCCAAAGGATTTTGGTCTTATCACCTGAACCAAAGTCATCAAAATTCATACTCATAAACAAGTCACAACTTCTTGGAACCACCCATGGGATCTCGAAAATGCCCAAAAGATGATTCCACAACTTTGAGACAAAAGAGCAATGAAAAAATAAATGATCNAAATTCATATTTGTGTGTATTGAGATTGGGAATCAGTGGCTATATTATCTAGTTGTTGGGCTTATTTGATGAATGCACAAAAATTCAATGAAGTATCTTACTTTGAAAGTTGGTATTTTTGCCAATCAGTGGACTTAAGTTACCATGGAATGACTTATGATGACATATTACGATTGAACATTCATGTCATGTTTGTCATATAGATTGCTTATCATATTACTTGCTATAAATTTTAAGTATCTTTCTGCACATGAAACGATTTACAACACAGAAGCAATTGCAGAATTCTATATTTGCTGCAATATCCAATTTGACATTGATTGATGTTGATTATATAAAAAATTCAGGTTCTTGTGAGATGAAGTTTTTGAATTCTACAGCGAAGCTTGTAGAACCTTTGGAAAGTCGAAAGTTTGCAAGATTTTCCTTGCAGTATACAAACATACAAGGTAGGCCCATTGGACAAGAACAATGGGAGCCCAGATTTGTGGGGCATCAGAGCCTAAAAGAAAGAGAAGAATCATTTACTGCCCATGATCAGAAAATAAATTGTGGCTTTGTGAAAGGTCCTAAAGGATCTCAAAGTACGGGATTTGACTTGGCTGAAGATGATGCTAAATACATTAGTACATGCCATATTGCTGTGATTTCTTGCATCTTTGGAAATTCTGATCGCTTGAGAACACCAATGGGAAAAACGGTATTGAACATTATTTATTTTCGTATTTTCTTTATGTGCATTAATCTAGGAAAATAGTTGGCGTTAGGTTCTTTTTATATTGGCATGGTCTTCTCTGTTTACGTATTATTTTTGTGTAGCAGTGACAAATATGCTTATTATGAGTAATCTTCGTTATACAGGCAAAGATTGTACATCTGTCTTTGCATCTGTTTTATTGTGGCCTATATGCATAGATTTTTTTTTGACGGGAACGATAAAGTATTATTAAATTACGTAAAAGAGTATAGTATGGTGGAGGACAAGTAGTTCTTTAAAGATACAATGAGAAAACATAATGCAATGGAGTGCTTGTAAGACTCTACTATACAACGATCCTTAATTAAGTATACTGGAATCCCTTCAAAATCTTTGGTCAAAGGCACCCACAAGGATGTCATAAAGAAAATCTTGTCCCAAGATCTTCCCAGGGAGCCTCTTTATCCTAAAAAATCCATCTATTTCTTTTCAACCAAACCATCTGAAACAAGACCAATATCACGCATTTCCAAAGGATTTTGGTCTTATCACCTGAACCAAAGTCATCAAAATTCATACTCATAAACAAGTCACAACTTCTTGGAACCACCCATGGGATCTCGAAAATGCCCAAAAGATGATTCCACAACTTTGAGACAAAAGAGCAATGAAAAAATAAATGATCTGTAGTCTCAAGATTCTTCTTACAAGAATACACCATTGCGGCTGAAGAGAACGAAAAGGCCTTCGTTTTTGGATCATCTCATTAATATTAAGTTTCTTATGAATAATCAACCATGTAAACACTTGTATCTTAAAGGTGCCTTACTCTTCCAAACGAAAGGTTTTTTTTTTGGGTAAATTTCTTCCAACTAAAGTTGAGGGGTAAAAGAATGGAAGAGTTGGTTATCAGTCAAGGATTCGAAAAAAGAATTACAAGAAAACTCATCCAAAGAAGAAATGGTCCAAATTTTTTTGTCCAAAGAAGAATGCCCCAAAACAATGTTATTAAGAATATCTAAAAGTGCGGAAAACTCATCCACATCCCTGTTGTTCAAATTTCTAAAGAAATTGAAGTTCCAACTAATTGAGGGGGAAAACGAGGAAACCATACTAGCAATATAAACATTATGAGATCTAGATAAACAGTATAAGTGATGAATAAGGATCAAAATTTTATTTCGGTACATTGTTTTAATATTTTGAAAATGAAAATGTTTTTGAAACATTTCGGAAATAAGATGGGAATAAAGAAAAAATTTAAAAATTTATTTCCAAAATATTGGTCGAAACAACTGAAATATACTGAAACACCTCGAAATATAGGAATTTTGATATTTAATCAATGAATCGTTTCGGTTTCCATGAAAACAAAAACGTTACGGACGTTTCGGGAGTTTTAAAACGAAATTTAATTCCATGGCCTCGGCTTGAATGGATAACGAGATCCTTATCTGATTTTAAAGGAAGATGTCTTAGGATTGCCTCATGTCAAAGCCATATGCAGTGCAAGCCTTAGCCAGGGCTTGTTTTTCACTCATGATTCTTTTCTCATAATCAAGATGCAATCCTACTGGCAAAATGGGGGAAAATCCTGAGTGCATGGAAAATTTATGGAGGTGTGCCAGCGTCTCTAAAGGCAGATAAATAAAGAAGAAAGATAGAAGACACCTTAGACAATACCATATAATCGGTTTGTTCAGAGTATTGATCTTTTCACCAACAGAGTGTACTTTTCAGTAAACACTTGAGGCTAAGTATTGGAAGCTCTGTACACTTAAAGGATCTCCTTCCACTAACTCTAGAATAATGTTGCCAAATGAAAACCCAGGTCAAACTGTAGTTGGAGAATGACCAAACTGACTCACTTCACCAACGTCATAGGCAATGTCACGCAGTGTAACAGTGGGATAGACCGGACTGCCAAAAAGAGTACGTTATAACTTACAAATTAAAATCAACAAAAGCAATGTCATTAGTAGAACTATAATGCACTTAAGCTCGAGAAGAGTCTAAACAATTTTTTTTGTCTGGGAAAGTTATAGCACTTGGGAGACGAAGTCACTTCAATGTCCAAAAAATATCGAAGGGATCAAGATCCTTCATAGTTGTTGTAAATTAGACTTGAAGATTGAAATATACTTATAGTTGTTCCCAGTAACTAATAACGGCATGGACAAGTTATAGAAGCAGAACATTTGATGAACAAGTGAATGAAGAAAAAGAGCGGAATTATAATCAATAGGATGGGTTGAAACAGAATTGGGTCAGTTCAGATCGGGTTGAGTATTTAACCCAATCGACAAAGATTCTTCGCCACAAAGTTTCTGGTTCAATCACCTGTATCCCTAACCTGGACAAAGTGGAACATTGCAGCTTCAACTCCTACTGCAATACCACCAGGATGGTGATCATCTTCTTAAAACAACTTTGATTCTGTGGTAATCAAACCTCCAGGCCAAGTCTTTTCCTTTCTTGAGTAAGTTGAGCAGAGCAAGAACAAAGTGACGATGGTGAGAGTGATGTTCTCACAGTATTGGGTGACTGCTACAACTAGAACGATGAAGCAACCAATACAACAATGAGGGATTTAGAAAAAATGGCAACGATTATGATGAATAGGTGGCAGGGAAGTTTGAAGCAACAATGGATTGAACTGTATATGGTGGTTAGCAGCAGAATTGGAAGGCTACAAAGAACATGTTGGACTTTAACAAAGGCAGCAAGGCATGATGAAAAGAAGCAGCAACTATGGATGAAATTGAAAATCTAGATCACACTCTACAAAGAAGAGAAGGCATGAGAAGAGAAACAGAGAAAAGAAATCTGATAACTGCTCTCTGGTATTTTATGATATGAAAAATAGGTACAAAACGTATACATGTAAAATGCTACAACAAAAAAGATTGGACTACTGGTAATGAAACATACCAAAATAATAAAACCAATCTTAACAAAATTTCTGTAGATCATGCTTCCCAATATCTCTACAGATCCTGCTTCCGGATTTCTCCTATCTACCTTACTTCCGTTCCACTTAGCTTGACAGAACAGCTGAGTCTACAGTTTCGTGTCTGTCTGCAGTCAAAGTAATTGGTTGACCATCTCCTCTGCCTCTTTGAACATAGAACAGTAGTTGTTGAGGAAGTTGCATAGCTGCTGTAAATAATAGCCTTCAATCCTGTTGTCCACTAAAAACCTTCACGGAAAAGCTCTTGAGAGCCATACAGGCCCTGTCAAAGTATCTAAGAGAGAAAAATCCCATTTTTAGCGCACCAATTGACTCTTCATCATATTGTCTAATGCAAACCTCATTTAGGAAGTTAAGAAAAGTATCAAACAACACCAGTTCTAGTCTGAAGAAATGCTAGTTCAGCTGTTTTCAAACTTCTAAGGGATGCTGAATGATCTTATTAACTGTATAAACCAACTCCAGCTCTAATTTGTGATGGTCTGCCAAATCCTGGACACTGCACTTGTCCTTCTTATGTATGGCTATACTAGCCTCATTGTTCACCATTATCATGGATAAGCCTAGAAAGCATCCTGGAGAGGGGTACCGCTGCATGAGTATGATGCTGTATCGTAATTATATGCTCACTGCCTACTTTAACACTGACATACTTGGACAAATATTTCTGAGTCCTACCCATTTGAAATGATTTTCTATTGCCCCACTCTGTGAGGAGTTCTTGTTTCCTCTACAAATCACTCTCCGTTCTTTATATGACCTTTACCTCTGCTATTCTAAAAGTGGACAACCTGCAGAGTTCAGATGTTTTTAACCTTTTAACTCTTAATTAAATGTTTAAAACATGAAGACTGTTTATACTTATTGAGTCATTTCAAAAACCAAAATTCAATACTATTCCGATATAATTTTCACCTAAGAAGGTTTCATGCCAAGTTGGAAGAGTCTGACTTTTACTGCATGTTAAATACGTGTAGCACAAACTTTAATTTGGTCAAAATGTTTCCTTTGAATATCTTGTTGTAAATTTGCATCCCTATTGCGTGTGTTAATTTTTTTGTTGCATAAAACAGTACCTTTAGACTTGTACCGCTCCCAATAATTGTATCACTTTGAGGGCTTCCAAGTGACTGTATCCTATTGAGTGCTAGACATGGGAGTTTATTCATTACTGTATTTTGTATTGTGGATGAGTCTTGGGCTACAGCCCATTGAAATACTGTACAGAACTCAACCACAATTTTTAGAGTGTTAACAGTCGTTTTGTTTCCTATCAAAAAAAGTGTGAAACATTCAAGTTATTCATTATTTTACCATAAGAAAGTTTATTCATTATAATATTTTTTTGTGTGTGCTAGTCTTTGGCTCAAGCCTGCTAAAAATGTGGCAGATCCCAAATACTAACCACAATTTTTTGAGGTGTGAAATTTGATAGGAAACGAGAAATAAATGAGGAAATGGCTAGTAGAATGAGAGATCACTGAGAAAAAGTCCCATCACTCCACAAAAAAAAAAAGGGCCAAAACAACACTCAAGGCATACTGAAAAACCTACCACACTTTGAAGAAATACGAGCTTCCTATATAGAGGCCACTCAATAAAAGTCTTCAAGGGGCATAATCTTAATTTCTTCAGCAGCTCTTGACTTGGTTCAATGAATTAAAGGAGAAGCTATTGGGGTCCAAATTAAGTAAGTCGAGAACATTGTAAAAGCCATGCCTGTAGGCATTGAGGCTCCAATCTGTCAAATGGGGTAACTAGATAAATTTCGCTCAACAAAGCACAGGGTAAGAGTGGGGAAATCAAGATAGACCAAACTTTATGGTAAGAGTCACTCAAAATAGAACTTGATAGTACTCTCTGAATCTGACAATTGCACGTAAGAACACCTAAAAAATTACCTAGTGAATCATTGTCACTGGCTCTGAATTCCTTTTTTCTCCCCAATCTATTTGCTCCAAGGATTGTATACTTCCTACTTGCATATTATGTGCTGATGCTTTAACCTTAACGTGTCATTAGCAATTGGAATTGAATGTGTTTCTGTTGTGCATGTTGAATCTTATCCAGCAAATACAGTTTTGGATAACTTCCGTTATATTTTATACCATATTGGAATTTGCATTCTATTGAGCGTAATCTCTTACAAACAACCTCCCCATATGTCTTTTCTCTTCCCAATTTTTATGCAAGTTGACTAACAGATGTATATTTGTTAATTGTTACATCCCTGGAGTTTAATTTCCGACATGGATGGTGTCTTTTTACTTGGAGATGAAAGTTCTCCCAGGTAAGAATCCACCGACTTGAACAATATGCTTGCAATTTGTCTAAGATGCACCAAAGTGTTCCAATGAAGTTTGTACCTAAGCTTGCTTCAATTATGATATAATGTTCATTAAATCTTGTCTAATATATAGATTCAGTTTGAGTTCGAAGAGAAACAAAATCTTTAACTATCCTTCTTTCCTATCTTCCTGCCTTGTATAATTGAATTTGGCCACTGTGATTTTTTTTTTGTCCCAACGAGGTTCCCTTGCTGTCTGCAGAATCTCGAGGATAAATTCCTGGTCTATCCCTTTGTGTGCAAAAGCCTAGATCCTAGGTATTAATACTTCGACTGCTCATAATTGTTACGACATCACTCGGCCCTTCGTTTCAATTGTCCATTGAGTACTACATACATTACCTCACTATAATTGAACTGTTGATGCACACTATACGAGGCTTCATTCTGCCTGCACTCAATTTTAGCATCTGAGATACTTGGCCATCTTGTCATTACATTGCATTGGCTTTCTGCTGCACTTCTCGTGATATGTTGGTGTCACAATACATAATATTAACGTAATATGCTTGGCCAAGTTTTATTGTTGGTTGTCTTGATCGATATTCAAACTGAGTTTCTGGTGAGTTACTTTTCAGTTATTTCTCAATTCAGGTCTCTCGTTCATCGAGGAAAAACGTTTGCTTTGTTATGTTTGTGGATGAAGCTACTTTGCAAACACTCTCTGCCGAAGGCCAGATGCCAGATAGGATGGGTTTTGTTGGTTTATGGAAGATTGTAACAGTGAAGAATCTGCCTCATACTGATATGCGTAGAGTGGGAAAGATACCAAAATTTTTGCCTCACCGCCTTTTTTCTACGGCAAGGTAAGAACAAATTAGTTGGATTATGGAAATGGGTTTTGTTGCTCCGACTTTTTTCCAACGATAATAACAAATAATCTTCTGGAGTTCATTTAACTTTTAGAGGGTGGATATGTATATACTACCAGTACCCCATTGCTTGAAGATACTTTGCAATACAAAAAATTGAGCATTGCTCGTGCAATATTTATATTTTAAATAGTAATTAATTTTTTTTTTTTTATAATTATGCAATTTAAAATTAAAGTGGACAGAGAAAAAATAAGAGGTAGAGGAAAGAGAAGAGAAGTAATTGTGGACTAGTGGAGTTGTTTGGTATTGGGGAGTATGTTGGTTGAGTAGAGGCCGTACCGGAGAAAAAATGATGTTTTTGAGTGGGAAAAATTATTTTGGAATGAATTTTATGACAGATGAAATTGCATTATTCTTAACCGTTGTTATTCTTTTATAAATGTGCACTTTAAGTTGGTAATATATATAGACGAGTTGGTGAGTCCCATTAGCAAATGCTTTCTCTTAATCATTATGACCTCTTTCATCTACTTCTTTTGTCCGTGCATTCTATTTTCAATAAACTTTGAAGTTTCAAGTTTCCATAGATGAGTCAAGTGATCTAAAGCTTGAATAATATATCTTTATTCTCATTGTATATTCTATATAAATCTTGCTAGATGAGTTGGTCAATTGTTCTATTTAACAAATGCTTGGTCTCTCTCATCTAGTTCTTTTGAGTTTTAAAAGGTCTGTGCATTCTGTTCTCAAAGAACTTTGATGTTTCTAGTTTCCATTGATGAGTTAGGTGATCTATAGCTTGAATAATGATCTTTATTCTCATCTATATCAATATTTGCTAAGTTATTTCTTGCAATGGTTTCCAAAATCTAAAAAAACCTAGGCAAGAGGCAAAGTCATGATTGATGAGCCACTGCATGAAGAGCTGCATTTAACATTTAACATTTTCCANTCCATATTTAAGATTATTATTCACAATTGGTATATGTAACATTGAAGTTTGAAGAATTCCTGCAATAAGTGCTGATTTTAAAGGAGTCGTCTTAATGACCAGTTACTCCACTATGTGGAGGACTCCTCCACAAGTAGATGATGTAGGATAGCTTAGGATTCTGGGAGTTAATTGCTTATGTTTAATTTTGTGGTGGATTTTGGTTATGGTAAGCTTCTGAGCCATGATTCTACAAGAAAAGGGGAAAATGTAGGGTTCGTGGGTGTTTGAAGGTTGAAATAGGCTTGGTTTTGGTTGAAACACTAAAAGTGATATTAGGGTTAGGTTTAGGAGCGAGCGAGAAGAAAAATAAAGAAAGGTAGAGAGAGAATAAACGAATGTGTAGGTTAGGTTTCGTTAGACTTTCTAATTTATATCTAAGTAATATTATAGAGTAATTATAATATTATCCTCCTCAAATTAATTTATGTCTACCATAAAAAATAAGAATTTTAACACTCCCCACAAACTGGAGCATAAAATTAAAAAATCTCAGCATGGAACATAAATTATTGAAAGTAGACCGAGTCAAAGGATTGGTAAGATTGTCACCAAGTTGATCACCAAACTTGATATATGGAGTGATGATCTCCTTTCGCATCAAAAGATCTCGAATGAAATGACAATTCAACTCAATGTGTTTGGTACGTTCATGAAATATTGGATTTCTTGCGATGAACATAATTGCTTGATTGTAAAAATGTATCTTCATAGGCGAAGACACATCAAAATATCATGAAGTAAAGAACGGACCTATAACATCTCACATGCAGTATATTCCATAACACGATACTCAGCCTCTGCACTAGATCGTGCAGTTACATTCTGCATCTTACTATGCCAAGTAACAAGATTACCACCAACAAATGTGCAATAGCCAGAAGCAGATCGTTTATCATCATGACTGCCTGTCCAATTAGCGTAAAAAAAATTAACAGTTATGGATGATGATAAGATGATATAACAATCACTTCTCTGGATGATGATAAGATGGTATAATGATCACTTTTTTGGAGCCCCTTTTAAATGCCAAAGTTTAAGATGGACAATCTCCCAATGAGGCTTATGAGGGGCATGCATGAATTGGCTAACCACACCAATAATATATGTAATATCAAGGCGTGTTACTGTAAGATAAATCAGTTTATCAACTGACCGTTGATAATGTCCTATTTCGTCAAAAATTGTTACTTTTAGAATCTAGCTTAATCGGATGCGCACTAAGAGTACCAGTTTCAGATAGTAAGTCTAATACATACTTTCGTTGGCATAAATTAACACCTTCTTTTGATCAGATAACCTCAATCCCTAAAAAGTATCAAAGAAGACCTAAATCTTTTGTATGAAACTGCTTTCCCAAATAGGCCTTGAAGTGGGTAATACCATCTAAGTCATTCCCATTAATAATGATGTCATCGACATACACAATAACAATAATAATGCCTGCAGAAGATCGACGAGTGAAAACTGAATGATATGATTGGAACGCTGAAAATTAAACTAAAGTACTGATGAGCCTGAATTTAACTGGGCCCAATTAAAATAAACCACGAAGCCCAAGTACTCCAGATCCAAGACAGAGCCCAAGGGAAGCTAGGTTGATCCGTTAGGAGGAAATTCAAGAAGGCATCAAGAGGCGAATGTCCAAGAGGCCGGCGTCTAAGAGCCCAACGCCTAAGAGGCGAACGTCCAAGAGGCCAACACCCAAGCACTTGGGGCGCCGCCCAAGGCTGCCCTTTGTCCTCCTTTGTCCTCTTGACTCCAACACAAGCCCAAGCCTACTCTGATTCAAGTTCAAGGACAAGACCAAGCCCAGTCCAGTTCAAGATCATCCTTCGACGGAATAAGAACACGAGCGAGAGAATATCGGAATACGGAGATCTAATCCTACTAAGATTGTACTTATCAAAATTGTGGAAGACCTCTCATTCACGTCACCGCCTTACCCTAATTATATAACGAACGCCCTCTCAACATTGAGGACACACGTCTCTAGAACCTCTACACCTTTCTTTACACACACACACATTCTCTCTCTCTCTCTAAGCACTGTAATATTCTTGGAGAATATTCTTTCTGGTGACTTCGCCCATTAATAAAAGACTCAGGTTACTGCTGTCGTTTACGAGAGTGGAGTAGGTCATCCGGACCGAACTACTATAAATTCTTGTGTTAGTTCTTTATTTACCGCTTTACCATTAATTTTCTGTTTATTGTTCATTGATTATCTCTATTTATATTCTTGACTGTTAATCTTGCACGAGACCGATTTGTGCATCATCAGTTTGACGCCGTCTGTGGGAATCGACTAATTTTTTTACTCTGTTTCAATCTATGACAATCACTACTCGATTAATGAGCCAACAACCGGTAGACAATAACTCGGCTCACCGGGAGGACATTCAGCCTCCCCTCGTACAGTCTAAACCATCTACTACTGCGACTCTCGCCGGGCAACTGCAACAGCTCCTCCAAACCATGCAGCTGTTGGTGAGCCAAAACCAGCAGATCATCCAACTCATGCTCGCCCAAGGGGGCGTCACCTCTCACCCTGTGGGAGGAGCTCCACTCCCTCTAACAGGAGAGGAACAACGACCTGTCCTTTCTGAGCGCCAGACATCCCTCCAGTATGGGGCCCCTCTCCAGAATACTCTAGGGTTGCATCAGGGCGCCCTTCGCCCAGTCGTCCCTCCTCAGCACGTAGGGAGTTCACGAGTTCCCCCTCCTCATGAACTAGTGCGGGAAAGCGAAGACGGAGGAAACCAATATGGAGACCATGAAAGCCAGTACCATCACTCGATTGAGGATGTCCCTAAGCACTGGGACGAGAAGATTAGGGAGGTGCAAAACCAACTTGGTGATGCTCTTAATGCCATCAAGGCATAGGTGCCTGAAACCGTGGACTACTTGGTAAGATGCACTGATACACCTTTTATTGTTGATATTACCAATTACCCTCTGCCTTCAAAATTCAAGATGCCCACCATCGAGATCTTCAATGGCACCAAAGACCCCCTCGACTATTTTGACACATATAAGTCCCTCATGCAACTCTACAACGTGCCTGAGGAGATTATGTGTTGAGCTTTCCCTACCACCTTGAAGTCTGCCTACCAGTGGTTCTCCAAGATCAGACTGTCCTCCACCCGTTCTTTTGCAGAACTCAGTAGGTCCTTCGTCTCCCACTTCAGTGATGGACGCCGACATAAAAAACCAGTGACCCACCTGCTCACAATCAAACATGATAGAGATGAAAGTCTCAGAGACTACCTTGCCTGTATCAATGAGGAGGTGCTCCAGATTGAGGAGCCGCATGATAAGGTAGCCTTGGCTGCCATTATCGGTTGTCTTCGCACCTTTAGTTTCATGTTCTCCGTACTTAAGAAGCCGCCCTCCAGCATGCCCAAGCTGCTGTCTAGGGCACAGAAATACATGAACGCCGAGGATGTCACCAAGGCCAGACAAGGTGAGTCCTTCCATTGGGGTGAGAAAAGGAAGGACGCCTGCGAAGACAGGTGGGACGTGGAGAACAAGAGAGAGAGAACCGAAAGAGTCTTTGTCAAAGACCGTCTTGGTCCGTATCCCTTGAGAGAACGACAGCCTTTCACGCCACTCACCGCCTCGGTGGAGCACATCCTATTCCAGATACAAGATGACCCTACGCTCCGCAGGCCTGGAAAAATGAAGTACGCCCCAAACTGCAGAAATTATTGCAGGTACTGTTGCTTCCACCGTGACCATGGCCACGACACTAATGACTGCTATGAGCTTAAGAGGCAGATCGAGGAGCTCATATAACGCGGCCAGTTGAGGCAGTACGTTGCTGGTAGAGGACAAGCCCTGCCAACTGGTCGGGACCAAGATGATAGAGAATGCCAACAACCCCTCAGAGAAATTCAGACGATCTCCTAAGGGCCATGAAGAGGATACGACTCTAACTCTGCCAGGGAAACATTGGCCCACCTATGGGACATCGAACGCCTGAAGATTTCATCTTTTATTGTTTTAGTTGATTTATTTTGTTATTCATTATTTTATGAAGATTATTATGTTCATAATTGTCTTGTTTTTATTTCAAACAGCTTATGACCTAACAAAAAGGTAAACAAAAAGACAAAAGACGCCCAGCATCAGGCGCCCAACCTCAGGCTCCCAGCACCAGGAGCCTAGCACCAGACGCCCATCACCAGGTGCCCAGTAGCAGGCACCCAGACGAGGGGTCTCGCCCTCTCTACCTTGGGCGCCCTTATGATGCCGTTAGACGAGCTCTCCACCTTGGGAGCCTCCCATGATGCCTAGACGACGAGTCTTGCCCCCTCTCACCAGGCGTCCAACACCTCAAGTGTCCAGTTCTTCAACGCCCTCCTCATTTCTATAGAATAAGCCTCTGCCCTAGTAGCTATCTCAAGTGCTACTCGAAGGTTAGCCTCTAGATGAGCAGCCTTCTCGTGCGCTAGCCTCAACTGCTTAGCGGCATCCTTTTGTGCCTGTCGCCCGAGCCCTACTTACTCCGCAGCATCTTCCCGTGCTAGTCGCCCGAGCCCTACTGCTCCGTGGCATCCTCTCGTGCTTGCCACCCGAGCCCTACTTTCTTGACAGTATCCTCTCGTGCCTGCCGCTCGAGCCCTACTGCTCCGTGGCATCCTCTCGTGCCTGCCACCCGAGCCCTACTTGCTCGGCGGTATCCTCTCGTGCCTGTCGCCCGAGCCCTATTGCTCCATGGCATTCTCTTGTGCCTGCCACCAAAGCCTTACTTGTTTTGTGGCACCTTCTCATGCCTGTCGCCTAAGCCCTACTTGCTCTTCAGCAGGCCCTGTGCCTGCCTCTCTGATATCCTAGAGGTCGCAGACCTCCAAAGCCTCTTGTTGACCAAAGTCAAGTCAAAGCAGGACAGCTATGTGGAGCTACAGTCCCACAGAAGACCGCACAGGAGTCTCAACTCCTACAGCGAAACTAGGGTTAGCTCTGGTACATAGAGGTCTCAGTCTGGGAAAGAGTGGGGGCACCACTGGATCTCGCTCCTGGGAAACAATCTGGCCATCGGACCTCGGCCTAAAAGCATTGGGGGCATCAGATCTCGCCCCTGTTGGGAGGAGAAGAAACCACCTTAAAAACACGAGTCTCCACCATCGCCCTATCAACGGGGTGCTTATAATTAGAGGCAAGGTCAGTTAGTGACCAAACACCAGAGAGGTGCCGCCTATAGCAAGACCTCCTGGCGTCGCCTGACCAGCCTCTTGGCATTGCCTAAGGCGCCTTACCAACCTCTTGGCATCGCCCAAGGCCCCTGCCAGCCTCCATTGGCGCCCACGCAGCCTCCACCGTCGCTCAAGACACGAAAAAAAAAAAAAAAAAAAGGAGTCAGCAAGTCAAGGAAGAAAAAAAAAAAAAAAAGAGAAAAGAAAGCCAAAGGGCCAGCACCCAGGAAGACCAAGAAGAAAGAAGAAAAGAAGAAAAAAAAAACAGAGAAAGAAGGGAGTCAGCAAGTTAAGGAAGAAATAAAAAAAAAGAGAGAAAGAAGAGAGTCAACAAGTCAAGGAAGAAAGAAAAAAAAAAGAGAAAAGAAAGCCAAAGGGCCAGCGCCCAGGAAGACCAAGAAGAAGGAAGAAAAGAAAAAAAAAAAGAGAGAAAGAAAGGAGTCAGCAAGCCAAAAAAAATAAAATATTTTGATATCGAAACGTTCAGCGTGTCCCTGATGAAAAGATATCGTGGGAAGCAAGAAAAATTTTGACTCACCCAGATGGAACGAAGCACATACCCTCGACCCCTTCCTCTCGAGAAAAGTCAGAGGCTCGGGATATAGGGGCAAATGATGAACCCGAACTTAACTGAGCCCAATTAAAATAAACCACGAAACCCAAGTACTCAGGACCCAAGACAAAGCCCAAGGGAAGTTGGGTTGATCTGTCAGGAGGAAATTCAAGAAGGCATTAAGAGGCGAACGTCTAAGAGGCCAACGCCCAAGCATTTGGGGCGCTGCCCAGGGGTCAACCAAGCCAGGCGCCGTCCAAGGCTGCCCTTGTCCTCCTACGTCCTTTTGACTCCAACATAAGCCCAAGCTTACTCTGATTCAAGTTCAAGGAAAAGACCAAGTCCAGTCCAGCTTAGGATCATCCTCTGACGGAATAGGAATACGAGCGAGAGAAAATCGGGATATGGAGATCTAATCCTACTAAGATTGTACTTATCAAAATTGTGGAAGACCTTTCACTCACGTCACCGCCTCACTGCCTTACCCTAACTATATAACGAACGCCCTCTCAACATTGAGGATACACGCCTCTGGAACCTCTACACCTCCCCTTACACATACTCTCTCTCTATCTCTAAGCAATGTAATACTCTTGGAGAATATTCTCTCTGATGACTTCATCCATTAATAAAAGATTCAGGCCACCGCTGCCGTTTACGAGAGTGGAGTAGGTCATCCGGATCGAACCACTATAAATTCTTGTGTTAGCTCTTTATTTACCGTTTTACCATTAATTGTCTGTTTGTTGTTTATTGATTGCCTCTATTCATATTCTTGACTATTAATCTTGTACGAGACCGATTTGTGCATCATCAAGTATCACGGTATTGAATTATAAAACCAAGCACATGTTGAATGTTTCAAGCCATTCAATGCCTTTTTTAAATAACACCCTAATTGTTTCGGACTTGAAACAACATAACCTGGAGGTTGAATCATATATACCTCATCCTGTAGATCTTCGTATAAGAATGCATTCTTTATGTCCAATTGATATATAGGCTAGAACTGAATACAACAGAAATAAGAATTGTACTAGAACTAAGACGAGCAACTGGAGAGAAAGGCACACAGTAATTCATACCATATGTTTAGGTGTAACCTTTAGCAACCAACCTTGCCTTCAACCACTCAACAGAACCATTAGGATGATATTTTATAGTGTACACCCTACGATAACCAACAGACTGCTTACCATATGGAAGAAAAGTGACATCCAAAGTATGATTGTCATGAGGTGCCTTAATTTCCTCATCCATAGCCAGTTTCAATCTAAGAGATGTNTAACCAACAGACTGCTTACCAAATGGAAGAAAAGTGACATCCAAAGTATGATTGTCATGAGGTGCCTTAAGTTCCTCATCCATAGCCAGTTTCAATCTAAGAGATGTTAAAACATGTTTCAAAGAGTTAGGAACAAAGATAGAGGACAATGAAATGAAGAGGAAAGCTGATGCAAAGAGACAAAATTATAAATGTGATGCTGTGCATAAGTACGAGTACCTTTCTACAATGTAATATGCAAATCAAATGACTCAGAGGGAAGGACTTCAGTAGAATCAGGTTTTGGCTGGGAAGCTGGAGGATGAAACAATCTCTCTATTCATGGAACGAGGATAAACCTGCAATGGAGAGTTAAAAGTCTGAGGAAAATAAGATACACCATCAGGTACAAGAGGTAATATCAGCTCCCCTTGTCTAGTAATCTTGACAAAGTGTAGTTCTTGGATTAGAAAAAAGGACGACGACTCAAAAAAAGTGACATCATTATTGACCAAATATTAGCGTGAGACTAAGTCATAAAAATGATAACCTTTCTGAGTACAAGAGTAGCCCAAAAAAACACATTTAGCTGAAAGAGATGAAAGTTTATTCCGACTCGGACCAAGCATGTGAATAAATTCAACACAACCAAATATATGAGGAGTTACATCATAGAGCGATATACCAAGATAGATCCAAGAGAATGGAAATTTGTTACTTAAGAGGGGGAAAGGCATCTGATTAATAAGATAGATTGCAGTAAGAATAACATCTGCTCAATAAGGTTTGAGAATATGCATCTTAAACATGAGGAACCTATGAACAATATCTAATAAATGATGATATATGGGCCAATAGTTTGATGAATGGTACTATGATCATCACAAAATGTATGAATAAAGGATTGTACATACTCGATGACATTATTAGAATGAAATATTTTATTTTATTTATCAAACTGCACAAGGATTTTATTATAGAAGGTAAGAAAAATTTTAGGCATTTCAGAACTATCTGTCCTAAGAAACAACCAAGTCATACGAAAATAATAATCAACAAAGATTATAAAATAATGAAATCCAGAAATATGTTTTATTTTTGAAGGACCTCAAATGTCAGAATGAACAATAACAAAAGGACTAGACCGATGACTTGTACTACTAGCAGGAAAAGAACTACGATGATGTTTGCCAATAAGGCAAGACTTACATTCTACCATAATAGAAGGACTCAAATTAAGAATAATTTGACGAAATTTTTATAGTGAAGGATGACTCAATCTAAAATGCCACTAGATGGGAGACACAATATCACTTAAGGCAGGAGCTGCAGCTTTGGAATCCAAATAGTAAAGTCCATTCTACTCAAGCTCTGAACCAATCACCTTTTTCGTTTGGAGGTCCTAAAAAATATAAGAAGATGGAGAAAAAGTCACTGAGCACTATTAGTATGGTTAACTGACTCACAGATACTAGATTAAAAGAAAAATGAGGAACAAATAAACTAGATGTTGATGACATGGATTTGGTAGGATGGAGATCACTAGTTCCACGAATTGGTCTAAAGGAACCATCAGCTAAAACAATACGAGAGCTAGAAGAACGAAAGTTAGAAAACAATGAGGAAATACCAGACATGTGGGCATTAGCTCCCGAATCAATACCCTGTAGCATCCTTCAAAGAAAGAGAGCCTTCTCTAAGAGCCAATAAAACAGACGTCCCTAGAAGCTTGCCATCAAATCTTGAATGATGCCCCCATCTTCTTAAAGTGACTGTGATTTTCAACTAACTAGACGCAACACCAAAAACAAAGAGGTACTACCACTCAAGCGACCATGCCACGCATCTTGCCACAACCCCTGCATCAATGCAACAAGTCCAAAGCAGATTTGAGCATCAACCAATACATACAAACATGAAGAAATTAACGTCCATAACTTAGGAAGGAGGGGGTTCAAGGGAACTTCACACCTCTAATTGCTCTTGCTATGAAAGGAGGAAGGAGCACGATATCTACCCAGTCAGTGACCTATAGGGGTGTAACTCGGGCCGGTTGAGAGGTTAACCCTAGCCCAATCTAATCTTCAACCCTAAATCTAACCCCATGTCAACCTGAGTACTGCTCGAGCTTAATTCAGGCGGGCTCGGGTTGAATTAAGGTTACTTAATTCAGACTATTTTTGGGTTAAAAATCGGGTTGACTTGGGTTATTTTATTCGGGTTGATAAAAGAGGGAGGAGTGACAAGTGAGAGAGGGAGGATAAGTTTGAGACAACTCAAACGAATAACGAGTTAGAGAGGGAGGCTGAAAGGCTGAGACCAGATAACAAACGAGTGACGAGTGAGAGAGGGATTTGAGAGTGATGGAGGCGCGGGGTGAAGACTTGAAGTGAAGTGAAAGTCTAAACTCTGAAAAGTAAAGATAAATATTAATCCTAGTTAAATATATTTATGTATATTCGGGTTCAATTCGATTTTAATATTCAGGTTGAACCCGACAATCCGAGGCTTGCTTGAATTCAATTCAGGTTGAGGGTTTTTTGCCCAGACCTAACCCAAGTATTAAAATTTTTAACCAAAGTCCTTTTTTTTTTGAATTGGGCTTGTGTTGAATTTGGGTTGGCCCACCCAAGTTGCACCCCTAGTGACCTATGGAATGATCTGACGTCAAACTAACCATTACCAAGGGCACCCATCTTCGAGAATCCTTTGCCTCGGCCAAAATAAAGTATGATAGAGTGTATCCACAAAAGCATCCACATTCTTCAACTCCCGATCAAAGGAGTTGCTCAAGAAAGTGGGTTCCCATGCATTTCACTTACCTCACTTTGACATATAATTTACGACCATTGCAATTGTATGGAAATCTACCACACCCTATGACATGCTCCAGCCGCAAACCCCATGTGTATGGAGAACTCCCACCATTTTGTTTTTCTCATCTATCCTACTAACTTATTTCTAATTGTTCTTTTTGATAATCGATGGCTCTCCATACGAACTCTACAACTAGGAGGGCTTCAGTGAAGGACCACAAACCCCTTATCCCTACGCTCTTATTAAAAAGGAAGTGCATGCCACCCTCCAAACAACAAGATGATACTTAGACTCATCCCAGATACCACCCCACAAGAAATTTATGAGGAACGTATCCTATGTTTTCCCATGATGCCAATATAGGAGAAAGAATCATGAAGTATGTTCGCTACTGAAATGAAACTTATAATGAGAATATTCCCTTTTTCACTTTTGAGTGTAATTAGTTTTATGTTGGCTACTAACAATGAAACTTATAATAAGAGTATTCCTTTTTTTTTAGTGCTATTAGTTTTAGAGTTCCTTAAGAGGATCAAAATTTTGTTGATTTGTAGAACTCCCTTGAGCATTGTGGTGTGGTAACATCAACTCCATTGTAGCTATAATAGCTTCTTTTATGTTGTTTGTCTACTTCATCACCTAGATTTGCAGGGTTACCTTAATTTGACAATTATTGATCTTTTACCTTTAACTGCACAGTCCAAGGCACAAGTGCAATTAGATAGTAAAAGTTGCTATCTACAACGCATATAATTTTTGATTCTTTTAATTGTAAAGCTCTATATTCTTTTCTACATAAACACCCCTAAGTTGAAAGATAAAAAAAGGTGAATTTTATTGAATAATTGTGAAAAGTTCCAACTTGTTAAAAACAAGTGGCTATTTTCACATTTGAGACATGGGTTGGGGAGCAAATTTGTTTTATAAGTGCTTTTGGTAATCTCGGTCTACTTTTTTGTTTTTTCTAATTCTTATTGGATCATGTTAAATGTTGACTCTCTTAATTCTGAAGCTCTCATGTATCCCTTCAATAGTTGATCAATATTTAGATTGTTGACTATATCACATCCTTGTGTTGTATAAGTCAATGGAATTTTGGTCACATAGTTTGTTTGGTCAAAGGGAAAAATTGAAAAGGGTGGGAGAAAGGGTTGTTGAAGATAAGACAGAGGATTTTTACATTCTTCCTTCACTATTATGAAAAAGAAGAGAAAACGTTTTGGGGAGTGATATGGGGAAGCATGAAGATGAAATCCGTGTCATACACTACAATACTATATCGGGGGCGGAGCCTGAGTCCGTTTCCAGTGTGGGCAATCATTAAGTTGAGGGGAACAACTACAGAGCAATCATCAAAATTTATTGTCTTGCAAATATTAGTATTTTGCAATTTACACTATTGATAAAGTAATTCTTCATTTTAATTTTTTACTTTGCTGCGTTAAAAGTTTTTTACGCATAGTGTAAATTACACGCAAAAAGATAGAACCTAATTAAGAAAAGTTATATGAAAGTTATTTTAGAAAGTACTAGTATTAGTACAATTTTCATAGAAAATATTATTTTGTAAATAAACTATAAATAGACATGTCAGCCATCAAATTTTAAGTGATTCAAATTCAAGTTTGATTTGAAAACTCTAATTTGAATATGATCTGATTATCCATCAGATTACAATTCATGTCCAGATCCATTAAATATTAAAAATTTGATCGAAAACTAAATCTTATATATACATGTGTGTATGTGTTTTTGTGAATTGTTTACGATTCACAATTAGGTCAAATTTTGATATTTCTAAATCTATATTCTTGAAATATAATAGCATATTCGAATTTGGATTATCAATTAAACATATCAATCCATATCTAGATAATCGAATGTAGAGGATGATGAGTTTGGAGATTAAATGATTGAATTCTATTCACCTCGTGTTTATAAGAAGGTGTTGAAGTCAGTAGCACATTGCTTTGTGATGATCAATTTAGACGCTGAGTTATTGTATGAATTGCTTTTTCAAATTGTTCTATTTTGGTAGGTGATACCTTTCTCATATTCAAGCTCTATTCTGGTTGTACTTTTTTCTAAAACACCTGACATCTGGAATTTTCTCAGGTATTCAATTTGGTTGGATAGCAAATTACGCCTACAGCTTGACCCAATGCTCATCTTGGAATACTTCCTGTGGCGAAAAGGTTATGAGTATGCAATTTCTAATCACTACGATCGCCACTGTGTGTGGGAAGAAGTGGCTCAAAATAAGAAGCTTAACAAGTATAATCATACTATCATAGATGAACAATTTGCATTCTACCAAGCCGATGGACTGAAAAGATTCAATGCATCGGATCCAAACAAGCTTCTTCCCAGCAGTATGTTTTTGTTTGCAAATTCAATTTTATTTTAATATCTTGCTGCTTGTGCTAAAAATTGCATCCTTAATTGCATAATATTTATTCTGGGTTGTGGGCAGATGTACCTGAAGGGTCCTTCATTGTAAGGGCCCACACACCTATGTCAAACTTGTTCTCTTGTCTTTGGTTTAATGAGGTTGCCCGCTTTACTCCTCGTGATCAACTAAGTTTTGCATATACATACCACAAGTTGAGAAGGATGAATCCTGGAAAACCTTTTTACCTCAATATGTTCAAGGTGAGAATCCTGTAAATTGCTTCTTAATTCAAGCCAATGGATATTTAACGCTGGACTGAAACAAAAGTCTACCTTTGTAAGTATATATAGATACATAAATTAACACCCTTGGTTTCTCGAGTTTGCAGGACTGTGAGAGGCGAACTGTAGCTAAGTTGTTCCATCACAGGTCAGAAGAGAAAAGGAAGATACTTCGACATGCGACAGAGTAGCCTGTACATTATTTTGAGGTTCGCCTGCAAGCTGGTTCAATTTGTTGGGATTTTATGCTTGGCTACGCCTATTAGTCGCTTCAAAGAGATTTGTCCTGTGACCTTGTTGCAGAGGTGCTAGTTGACATCACATATGGTATATATGTCGATTTGAATCCAAAAAATGTCTGGCAGATGAACATA
>CAUOFW020002713.1:269133-292897 GCA_963454935.2 Ilex paraguariensis
ATAATACTTACTGTGATGTGCTTGGAATTGACACTGTGAGAATTTCGTTGCCCAGACAAAACAACCTCCTCTTAACTGATGTACTTTATGAGTCTAATATGCGGTATAATCTCTTATCTGTGCCACGATTAGATGATAAGGGTTTTGAAGTCCATTTTCGGTCTTCTAAAATTTCTATTGGTAAATATTGTCATATTCTTGCATGGGGGACTAAAGTTGATGGTCTTTATCGTTTGAATGTTGCTAGTGACAATAATAAAATTGGCTCTTCTTCTGCTTATATTGATGTCTCTTGTGATGTTAATGTTGATTCTATTTTATGGCATATGAGATTAGGTTATATTAATTTTGATAAAATGAAAAAGATGGCTAACATTGGATTGATTCCAAACTTAGATGTTGACTTGAAACCATGTGAATCTTGTATAAGTGAAAAAATGACTAGAAAGCCATTTGAAAAATTAGAAAGCGCTAAAAATTTGCTAGAATTAATATATTCGGATATTTGTGGTCCTTTAAATGTTAAAACTCATTGTGGTATGAAATATTTTATTACTTTTACTAATGACTATTCAAGATATGGCTATATATATTTACTAAAGATTAGATTGGATGCTTTACAAAAATTTATTGAATTTAAGGCGGAAGTCCAAAATCAACTAGGTAGAAAAATTAAAATATTAAAGATGGATCGCGGTGGTGAATACATGGCTGAAATTTTTGAATCCTTTTGTAAAGAAAATGAAATAATACATCAATTAACAATTTCTTATACACCTCAACAAAACGGTGTAGCCGAAAGGAGAAATAAAACACTTCTTGACATAGTTAGATCTATGCTTAGTCATGCACACTTAAGTATTACTTTTTGGGGGTGAGACTATTTCTACCACCATTTATATTTTTAATAGAGTACCATCTAGAACAATAGGAATGACATCGTATGAAATTTGAAAGGGTACAAAACCAAATCTTTCCCACTTAAAAGATTGGGGTAGTTCAGCTCATGTTAAAATTTTAGGACCTAATAGAGGAAAATTAGATCCTAAATCCATAAAATGTACTTTTATTGGATATTGTGAAAATTCTATTGGCTATAGATTTGTAATTCACTACAGTGATGGATCAGTGGGAGTCATTGAAAGTAGAGATGCATTTTTCTTTGAAGATGACTTAGATAAAATTGAGAAAATGGTTGAACTATTTGCAATTACTAAAGAAAATGAAAATAAACAACCATAAGAGCTAATAATAAAAGAGTCTCTACCCAAGGATACTTTAACTAGAATACAAAGAAAAATACATCTACCTAGCTACTTAAAAGATTATTATGCATTCAATAGTGAAGAGATTCCAAATGATTCTATTGATTTTAATGATGCTATGAATTCAATTGATCATCTAAAATGGAGAGAAGCAATTAAAGAAGAAATAGAATCTATAGAGAAAAATAAAGTTTGAGAGTTAGTTGATTTACCAATAGATAGAAAAGCAATTAAGTGTAAATGGATCCTTAAATAGAAATTTAAATCAGATGGATCTAAAGATAAATATAAAGCTAAACTAATAGTTAAGGAATACACACAAACGAAAGGTATAGATTATTATGAAACATACTCTCTCATAACTAAGTTTACCTTAATAAGAATATTAATGTCTTTGGTTGCATATTTAGACCTAGAGTTACATCAAATGGATGTTAAGACTGTTTTCGTTAATGGTGAACTTAAAAAAGAAATTTATATGTATCAATCGCAAGGATATGAAGTTGAAGGTAAAGAAGATAAGGTGTACAAATTGAATAAATCCTTATACGGTTTAAAACAACCATCAAGGCAATGGTATCATACTTTTCATAATGCAATTATATCATATGGTTTTATTTCAAATAACTATGATCATTGTATATATTTTTGGAATAGTGGGAGTTATTATTATATTATTTTTTCCTTGTATGTGGATGACATTTTACTTGTCGGAAATGATATAAATAGAATTTTAGAACTAAAAGATTGGTTAAACACCAAGTTTGAAATGAAATATACGGGTGAAGCACATTATGTACTTGAAATTACAATTTCTAGAGATAGAAAACAAAAAAAATTGAGCTTATCTCAAAAATCTTATTTAGAAAATATTTTAAAGAAATTTAAAATGGATTCTTGTAAACTTATTGAATCACCCATTTACAAAGTAGTAAAATTGTCTAAGAATATGACTCCTAAAACTGAAGAGGAAATACAAGAAATGAAATCTAAACCCTACGCGGAAGTTGTTGGTAGTCTTATATATGCTATGTTATGCACTAGACCGGACCGTAGCTATGTTGTTGGTTTGATTAGTCGATATTAAAGTAATCCAGGTATACCTCATTGGTTAGCTGTAAAACATGTACTCAGATACATACGAGATACATTAGATTTTTCTTTAACATATCAAGCTGATGATATAAATGTTAATGGTTATTGTGATGCTGATTTTGCTGGTGATATTGATAATAGAAAATCCACCACGGGTTATATATTTGTTTTTGGTGGTGGTGCTATTTCATGGTCTAGTAAAAAACAAGGTTGCATAGCTAAAAGTACTATGAAAGCTGAATTCATTGCTTGTAGTATGACTATCTCCGAAGTCGTATGATTAAAATGATTTTTAACTGATTTAAAGCTTATTTGTGTAAATAATATGCCTATTCATATTTTTTGTGATAATGAGGCTACAAAAAAACCATTAAAAATGAGAAAATCGGGCCTAAAGGTAAGTACATTGAGTTATAATATCACTATATAAGTGATATACTATAAAAGAAACATCTTACTATTGACTGTTTTTGTACAAAAGATATGGTTGCAGACCCATTGACAAAACCTATTGGAACCGAAGAATTTNACCATTAAAAATGGAAAAATCGGGCCTAAAGGTAAGTACATTGAGTTATAATATCACTATATAAGTGATATACTATAAAAGGAACATCTTACTATGGATTGTTTTTGTACAAAAGATATGGTTGCAGACCCATTGACAAAACCTATTGGAACCGAAGAATTTAAACGACATGTCGTTGCTATGTATTTAAGTTATAAATGAATATCTCGGGTTTGTAGTCAAGTGGGAGATGTTGAAATATGTGGTTAAAATCTCTCGATATTAATTAAGCAACAGTTGGTGGTCAAATCTGGAATATATAAAACCCCAATCCGTTGGTTAAATATTGCATTATTTATGACATATATATCATAGATGCATTTTTAGTCAAATTATTATGTATTAATTAATTATTTTATAATGATGCATAAATACATATATTGTATTGANGAATATGTGGTTAAAATCCCTCGATATTAATTAAGCCACAGTTGGTGGTCAAATCTGGAATATATAAAACCCCAATCCGTTGGTTAAATATTGCATTATTTATGACATATATATCATAGATGCATTTTTAGTCAAATTATTATGTATTAATTAATTATTTTATAATGATGCATAAATACATATATTGTATTGATATAATTGGATATTTGGGTTAAATCTTTTCTAGTCAGTATAAGTGACTTGGATAGAGGGACCCATCAAGTAGGGAGAGACTAGTCAATCCCACTTAGAGTATAATTAGCCTACTTTGACTGCAGAGGGTTGAGGAAATACTNCCTTTTCTAGTCAGTATGAGTGACTTGGATAGAAAGACCCATCAAGTAGGGAGAGACTAGTCAATCCCACTTAGAGTATAATTAGCCTACTTTGACTGCAGAGGGTTGAGGAAATACTGGAGAGTTGAAGATATTTTGTTAAGTGGTAACGGCTAGTTGAACGGCTAGCTAAATCTTCCCTTATAAATAAGGTTCTCTGTATACAGAGAGAATACACCAAGAAAATATCTAACTTGTGAGAAAATCCATTGAGGAAAAATTCTAACCCTACTGTTTTCATATCAAAGAGAATTTTTTAATTCTTAAAGACTAACTACTCATTCACCAGATTCACCAAATTCTGTTATGTTTTTCTACGGTCGTAACATNACTAGCTAAATCTTCCCTTATAAATAAGGTTCTCTATATACAGAAAGAACACACCAAGAAAATACCCAATTTGTGAGAAAATCCATTGAGGAAAAATTCCAACCCTACTGCTTTCATATCAAAGAGAATTTTTTAATTCTTAAAGACTAACTACTCATTCACCAGATTCACCAAATTCTGTTATGTTTTTCTACGGTCGTAACATGTCTTCTGCGCTTTTTGTCTTCACCCACGCTCTAGGCATGAAAAGCCTTTCGTTCACTTGGTTTATTTTCTCCATGATCATCTACTCTTGCACTTCTTTTCTTGGTTCATCATGGCGGGAGGCTAAGGAAGGGGAACACCTTTCTATTGAGCTCGTAGGATGAGTATGGTTTGGTGACATAATTTTCCATATTCAGAGTTTACATTATAATAATCACATATTTAAAAGACACCAGAAAAAAAAGTTGCTACCTGAAAATTCAAGGCCTCAAGACAAATAAGGAGGGGGAAAGAGTCCACAGTAATAGATGTATGGTATTTGCTGTATCATATTAGCACACAGCATTATGTCAAAATTAATGTTAGGTCAAATTAAGAAATTATTAGCATTATTCATTAGCATAATGCGAACTGGTGCTCGAATGCAATTCAAATATATTCTATATAGCATGATTTTCAGAAGGGTAATATTTATATTTACATTATATTATAACATTGTAATAAATTATATTATTATAACATTATTAAATCAATGTTATTCAAAAAAACTACAGTGCCAATGAAGACTTTTAGTAGCAGGTTGTAACATCATTCATGTGTAAAGAAAGAGACTAAAATCTTATACTGATATTTGAGGCTAAAGCCCCGAGATTTTCAGACAATGAACAATAGATGCACGTGATTCAAGTGTAGAAGAGGATGGAGCACCCACCACCTTCCCTAAATATTAAATATTAGGTTTGGTCCCTACTCTAGTTTCTATAAATGAAAATGTTATTTAGACTTAATATAGAAACCTAATCAATTAAAACTATAAAAATTTAAAATAAATTTTATCCAACATTAAAACTCACGACTTTAGTTTATGGAGCTAGCTAGCACTACTCTTCTATAAAAGCTTGAGCTAGCCTCTTGGTTTCCTAATTCCCTTCTTATACCCAATTTCATCTTGCATTCCTTTAAACCCTAGCTCACCTCACTCCTATCTAATCCCTCTATATTATTTATTTCCAAATTCCACATGGAGTCGTCAAAAATCTCCAAAAGTTGCATGTCAAAAGAAGTTACAGAGCCGAGGGATGAATTTCAAGAGTTGCTGGATACTCTTCCCAAACAGAGACATTTTGATGGCCCTTATCGCTATCATTACAAGGACTTTTGGTGTTCATCATATGCAGTGCGGGGCATTATCCCCTTTCAACGACACTTCGAAGCGCACGACAGTGATATCTTGCTTGCTACCTTGCCAAAATCAGGCACCACTTGGTTAAAGGCCCTCATTTTCAGTATAGTAAATCGTACCAAATTCCCTCTCTCCCAAAGTCCCTTGCTCACAACCAACCCACATGAGCTTGTTCGTTTCTTTGAGTTTGATCTCTATTCTAAAGATGAAAAACCTAATCTTGAGGACCTTCCTTGTCCCAGAATATTTGCTACCCACGTACCCTACAATGCACTACCTCAGTCTATTGTGAATTCTAGATGTCGTATTGTGTATATTGGTAGGAACCCTTTGGACCAGTTCATCTCCTATTGGCATTTCGTACTAAAAAACCAGTATGAAAATTCGGAGACTTTTTCACTAGATGAAGGTTTCGAGCTGTTTTGTAGAGGCATACAAAATTTTGGACCATTTTGGGACCATGTTTTGGGGTACTGGGGAGCAAGCATAGAGAGTCAGAAGGTGTTGTTTCTGAAATATGAAGACTTGAAGGAGGATGTAACCTCCCATGTGAGGAAGCTAGCTGAATTCATGGGATTCCCTTTTTCTGTTGAGGAAGAAAAACAAGAGTTGGTTAAACAAATATCAAACCTTTGTAGCTTTGAAAATTTGAAAAATTTGGAAGTTAATCGAGTCGGCGGTAGACTGGTTCCGGTGGTACAATACAGTTCCTTGTTCAGGAAAGGCCAAGTTGGTGACTGGGCGAATCATCTTTCTCCTTCCATGGCGGATCGTTTGGAGAAAATCATGGAAGAGAAGTTGGGAGGCTCTGGTTTAACATTTAATGCTTTTTAGCAAAGCCAAAAGCTTTTGAGGATGAGAATGTGTTTCTGGTTCTGGTTCTGGTTCATTCCTAGGGCAACTTTAAACACCTCACTCATTTCTTCTTGTGATGGTTCCATTGTGGAAATATTCTTCTTTTGCTTTCCCTGCTGCTTGTTCTTCTGCTTTCCGTTCATGTCTGCTGCTTGCAATTAGATTTCTTGGTAACAGAGTATGTGTTTCTCAAAGCGAATGATTGATGGTAAATTTGTCTTTACCTTTACTTGATTTGAGCCAGTAAATTCTCATGCTAAACAAATCATAAAAATAAAAAATACAAATAAAAATAAAGAAAAAGCTAATTGTTGTTTTATATCAGACCCTCCCTATTAAATAAAACTCGTCCTTTAATTTTCATTGCATAAAATAATTCGATCCGTCTATACTTATCTGCATCGGCCTTATACTTATCTTACTATTATATCTCCTATTATACCTTGACGGATTTTATCAATTAAAATGGTATGTTAGAAAAAAAAATTGCATACAAAAATTAAAACACTAATTTTTCTTCTCAAATTGTAAAAGAAAATTGTTTATCTAAAATATTTAATATTTAAATAATTACATAACCCTCGATGTTATCATAATAATAATTTAGAGAATGAATGTGTTTGTCCATTTACACAAGAAATACATTCCTTCAATGGGTTTGATAAGAAAAGGAGTGTCTTTCTTGTTGTGTGTGTATCACAAAAACAAAAATGTAGGCCTGCCCACATATCCATCTTCTGCTTTACGAATATGGGCTTGGAGTCCAATAATTTTTTCCAACCGGAGAATCTAACGAGAGAGGGGGAGAGATATTCCAACTCCCTTGGTCGCTCTAGCTCTTTTTTTTTTTTTTTTTTGTTTGGGAAAAAGGATCACACGTCAACATTCTGTACACTTTTTAGGTTTTAGATTTAACCCAGCCACTTTTAAGGATAAAAGTCTATAAAAATAATATTTGACAGAAACACTCTTAATGAAAAAGATTATTTAAAAATTTTCAGCATCATTCCATTTTTATATTTATCAACACTATCATTATGAGGTTATTTAAAAGAGTAATACTATTAAAACCTAATTAACTGACCTAATTCACTATGATTTTTGAATTAAATGTAGGGCCCATCAAACATTAAAACTTGGTATTGATCCAATGTCTCTATTGAAATCACATCATTATGTCAGCAAATTAGGTCAAATTTTTAGGTTAAAATAATATTACTCTATTTAAAAACTTTTACTATCATTATATTTATTAACACTATCATTATCATCCCATTGCCGTCACCACCATTCACCAACCCTGCACCACCACCACCTATCATCGTCGCTGCCCACCATTACCCGTTGCCAACCACCACCACCATGTTAATGAAGCCACAGAGATACACTCAAACTCCAACTTTTCTCTACCTGATAAGCATGAAGACTAGCATTGCAACTTCCTGATAAGAGCTATTTGTTTTATTTGTAATCTAGTTATCTTAAACTTCATGATAAGGTCATTTGTAAACTAATCTTCTTATCTTGTATCAACATATATACTGCAGGGATGTAACGTTTTGATTATGAAATACATAAAAAGCTTTCTTATATTCTTTCATGGTATCAGAGCCATTCAAGCCAACAGCTCATCCCTGATTCTTGCATCTCTTTTATGGCTCTCTCAAATGATACTGCTTCTGCACCTATCTTCATTGCCCCAAATATTGGGAAACTCATTTCAGTTAAGCTCGATGGAGAAAACTATTTCCAACGACTTTCCCAATTCATTCCTGTGTTAAAGTCTAATATTAACACTATCATTATGAGGTTATTTAAAAGAACAATGCTATTGAGACCTAATTTATTAACCTAATTTGTGGCCTAATTCACTATGACTTTTAGATTAACTGTAGGGCCCATCAAACATTGAAACTTGGTGTTGATCCAATAGCTCTATTGAAGCCACATCATTATGTCAGATTTTTAGGTCAAAATAATATTACTCTATTTAAAAACTTTCACCATCATTATATTTATTAACACTATCATTATCATCCCATTGCCGTCACCACCATTCACCACCCCCGCACCACCACCACCCATCATCGTCGCTACCCACCATTACCCGTTGCCAACCACCACCACCATGTTAATGAAGCCACAGAGATACACTCAAACTCCAACTCTTCTCTACCTGATAAGCATGAAGACTAGCATTGCAATTTCCTGATAAGATCTATTTGTTTTATTTGTAATCTAGTTATCTTAAACTTCATGATAAGGTCATTTGTAAACTAATATTCTTATCATGTATCAACATATAGACTGCAGAGATGTAACGTTTTGATTATGAAATACATAAAAAGCTTTCTTATATTCTTTCATGGTATCAGAGCCATTCAAGCCAACAGCTCATAATTGATTCTTGCACCTCTTTTATGGCTCTCTCAAATGATACTGGTTTCGCACCTGTCTTCATTACCCCCAATATTGGGAAACTCATTTCAGTTAAGCTCGATGGAGAAAACTATCTCCAATGACTTTCCCAATTCATTCCTGTGTTAAAGTCTAATATTAACACTATCATTATGAGGTTATTTAAAAGAACAATGCTATTGAGACCTAATTTATTAATCTAATTTGTGGCCTAATTCACTATGACTTTTAGATTAACTATAAGGTCCATCAAACATTAAAACTTGGTGTTGATCCAATGACTCTATTGAAGCCACATCATTATGTCAGCAAATTAAGTCAGATTTTTAGGTCAAAATAATATTACTCTATTTAAAAACTTTCACCATCATTATATTTATTAACACTATTATTATCATCCCACTGTCGTCACCACCATTCACCACCCCCGCACCACCACCACCCATCATCGTCGCTGCCCACCATTACCTGTTGCCAACCACCACCACCACCATGTTAATGAAGTCATAGAGATACACTCCAACTCCAACTCTTCTCTACTTGATAAGCATGAAGACTAGCATTGCAACTTTATGATAAGATCTATTTGTTTTATTCGTAATCTAGTTATCTTAAACTTCATTATAAGGTCATTTGTAAACTAATCTTCTTATCTTGTATCAGCATATATACTGCAGAGATGTAACGTTCTGATTATGAAATACATAAAAAGCTTTCTTATATTCTTTCATGGTATCAGAGCCATTTAAGCCAACAGCTCATCACTGATTCTTGCACCTTTTTTATGGCTCTCTCAAATGATACTGCTTCCGCACCTGCCTTCATTGCCCCCAATATTGGGCAACTCATTTCAGTTAAGCTCGATGGAGAAAACTATCTCCAATGGCTTTCCCAATTCATTCCTATGTTAAAGTCTAATATTAACACTATCATTATGAGGTTATCTAAAAGAACAATTCTATTAGGACCTAATTTACTGACCTAATTTGTTGACCTAATTCATTATGACTTTTGGATTAACTATAGGGCCCATTAAACATTAGAACTTAGTGTTGATCTAATGACTCTATTGAAGCCACATCATTATGTCAGTAAATTAAGCCAAATTTTTATGTCAAAATAATATTACTCTATTTAAAAACATTCACCATCATTATATTTATCAACACTATTATTATCATCCCACTGCTGTCACCACCATTCACCACCCCGCACCACCACCCATCATTGTCGTTACCCACCATTACCCGTTGCCAACCACCACCACCACCATGTTAATGAAGCCACAAAGATACACTCCAACTCCAACTCTTCTCTACCTAATAAGCATGAAGACTAGCATTGCAACTTCCTGATAAGATCTATTTGTTTTATTTGTAATCTAGTTTTCTTAAACTTCATGATAAGGTCATTTGTAAACTAATCTTTTTATCTTGTATCAGCATATATACTGCAAAGATGTAACGTTTTGATTATGAAAATACATAAAAAGCTTTCTTTTTCTTTCATGGTATCAGAGCCATTTAAGCCAATAACTCATCACTAATTTTTGCACCTCTTTTATGGCTCTGTCAAATGATACTGCTTCCGCACCTGCCTTCATTGCCCCCAATATTGGGCAACTCATTTCAGTTAAGATCGATGGAGAAAACTATCTTCAATGGCTTTCCCAATTCATTCCTGTGTTAAAGTCTAATGATCTGATGGGTTTCATGGATGGCTCTAAACCGTGCCCAGATCATCATCTCCCTGCTGAGAATGGCCAAACCACTGGTAATGTCAATCCTCAGTATCTTGTATGGAACAAGAAAGACCAATTTGTTCTTTCATGGATCAATGCAACACTAACTCCAAAAGTTATGTCAATGGTCTATGGACTTATCACTGCCAAACAAGTTTGGTCATCACTTTCCACAAGATTTGCTTCCCAATAATGTTCTAGAATCAATCTTCTACAACGTCAATTACGTAGTTTGCGTCAAGAGAATTGTACCTGTTCTGAATATTTGGCACTTGCAAAAAATCTTGTCGACCAACTTGTATCTGCTGGAAAGAATTTTGATGAAGATGATGTTGTGTCAACTCTGTTGAGTGGCTTGAATTCATCATTTATTCCATTCCAGAACTCCATTAATATTGTCACTCGAGACAAGAGTATATTGTTTGAGGATTTTCAGGCTGAGTTAATTTCCTTTGAGATACTTCTTGAATCTCATCAACGAACTGTTGCACCAGAAAGCTCTTTTGCTTTATTTTCTAAGCACTCAACTCTTCAATTTCAGCGCAATCAAGCCAAGCCAAAGACTTTCTATAAGACTTCTTCCTCACTAGCAAGTTCTGCTTCTTCTCAGCTTGTAACCCACCAAGCACAAACACCCACTGGAACACGTGAAAGCTGTCAAATCTGTGGGAAACTCAGTCACAAGGCATTGGACTGCTATCATCAATTTGATTTTGTCTACCAAGGTCGCCATCCTCCTCAAACACTTGCTGTAATGGTAGCTCAAGGTAATACAACATTGATGGCCAAATTGACTGGTGTTAATGATGGAGAAACATGGTATGCAGATAGTGGTGCTAACCAACACATTGCAACAAGTCTCGAACAGCTCTCTCTTGCGCAACCTTATACTGGGGGTGAAAATGTTGCCGTTGGTAATGGCACTGGCTTGGAAAGCCCTAACACTGGTTCAATTCTTATTTCATCTCCTTCTCATTCTCTTTACATGTCTCGTGTTTTCTACTATCCCAAAGCTCTCATTAACCTTTTGTCCATTAATCAATTTTGCATTGATAACAACTATTTCTTTATTTTAACTGGATCCAATTATTTTGGTCATGACATGCAGACAGGCAAGATGTTACTAAATGGTCAGAGTGAAGGTGGACTATATCCCATACACCTACAAAAATCAGCGTCTATCAAACACAACAATCTCACAGCTCTCTTAGGTGTCTAGGTCCCATTCTCTATTTGGCAATCAAGACTAGGTCATTCGTCTCATTCTATAGTTTCGAAGGTCATTCAGGAAAATTCTTTTCCTGTTTCTGGATCATTGAATAATTTTGGTGTTTGTGCTCCTTGTCAGCTTGGCAAGGGTAAGCAACAACCATTTGTAGCCTCTACTAGGATTTCAAATTTTTCTCTCGAACTCATTCACACTGATGTATGGTCTTGCTCTACAAAATCTATTGGTGGATGTTTGTTTTATGTTATATTTGTTGATGACTTTTCAAGATTCACTTGGATGTACCCATTGCAATCCAAAGCCGATGTGTTTTCTTACTTTATCAAATTCAAGCTTTTAGTTGAAAACCAATTTTCAACTAAAATTAAACAACTTCAATCTGATAATGGTGGAGAATACATCTTAATTCCATTTAAACAGTTTCTATCAAAAAATGGAATTCATCAATGCCAAAGTTGTCCTCACACTTCACAACAAAATGGCCTGCCCGAACGTAAACATCGGCACATTGTGNTAGTTTCTACCAAAAAATGGAATTCATCAATGCCAAAGTTGTCCTCACACTTCAAAACAAAATGGTCTGGCCAAATGTAAACATCGGCACATTGTGGAACTCAGCTTATCTCTTTTAGCCGAGTCTGGTTTGCCAATGGAGTTTTGGGTTGATGCCTTTCTCACAGCCACCTATTTAATTAATCGTTTACCATTCCCTGTTTTATCTAATGTGTCACCATTTTTTCAATTATATGCTACACATCCAGATTATTCATTTCTTATCCTCATCTCAGACCATATAATTCTCGAAAACTCATGTTTCGTAGTAAACAGTGTACTAAGGAGGGTTTGCTATATCAAATCACATTATATCTTTGTGTAATATCTTTATTATTTTTTTATCTTTGAATTCCTATCTTTCAATAAATATTATTTGTGTTAGTTATCCGCAGTGTAAAACTAACAAGTGGTATTAGAGCCAGATTGACGCTCCTAGTGTAATAAGTCAGAGCTGAATTGATAATCTTGGTAGAACAATAGAGCTAGATTGATAATCATGATAAAACAATCAGAGTTAGATTGACAATTCAGATATAACAATCAAAGCAAGTTATTGAAGATCCAATGATTAAGTTGATGTTCATGTTGAAAAAGAATTTTTTGCCACATATGTACAATTCATATTTTTGTTTAAATTCACAAAAAAATAATAATAATTAAAGTTGGTATGAAACCAAACAGAAGATTGAGTTGCTTCCTGATTGTTTCACTTTGAAGAAGTATCACGTGTTGTGTTGAAGGTGTTTCTTTTGGTTTTTAGGCTTTTAGAGTTAAAGTCATGTTATTCTAATGGTTTGAGAGCTATTAGGATGATATAAACCCAATAGTGATAATATAGTGCCTCGTGGGTTACGAGTTACTGGATTTTTACCTTTGTATGGTGAACCATTGACCATTGAGACCTCTCAAGAATATGTAAGACACAGGCAAAGATGCACAGATGATGTAGACCAATATACAGACTCTTGAAAGGCAGAGAGGATTGTGACAACTCAAAAGAGCAAGTTTGCACATGGTATTGAAAAAATTTGTGGATCAGAATCAAAGGTGCTAAGTCTGACATTGGGTAACACCAAATTTGAAGAGTTTGATTCAAGGGAGGCTTTTGAAATTTGACCCAAACTCTATAATTGTCATGGAATAGAGTTGGGTAATCAATGTAAAAATCCTATATGGAATAAGATTATATTAAAAAAGTTTTAATATTCCATGAATTGGTATATTAGACATGTGATAGGAAATATAAATATCAAATTGTATTTGAATAGATTTGGGTTATAGTATTTTATCCATATAAATAGAGTTGAATATTATACAATTAGTTATCAGATAATCAATTTTTCAATGAATAATACATCGATGTAGGTTTTTAGTCCATGAATTTAGGTACGGTGTACCAAGAAGTGTATGATGTACCGAACCACGTTATATTTTTGTATTATATATTTATTATTTTTTTATCTTTGAATTCCTATTTTCTAACAAGTATTATTTGTGTCATTTCGTGGTGCAAAACCAACAAGTTGTATAGAGCTATCTTCCAACAACAGTAACAAAAAATTGAGAGGAAATAGGGGTTTGGGGTTGATTCTTATGACTTACATTGGCAATGGATAGAAGTGGTTAAGGGTTTAGGGAAAAAATTTGAGAGAGAAATTGCACTTAGCAACAGTGGATATAGGGTGGATGTTGGTGCCGTGCTGTAGTTGTGGATGGCGGCAATGATTAGTAGTGGTGGAGAGAGAGAACGTTGTGATTTTGAAGTTCTAGGTGATGGGTTTTGGAAAGGGAAGAATTTGAGGGATGGGTGGTCAATAGTGACGGGGTGATTGCCAGTGTTGCAGAGGTGGGAGGTGATCGCAAGTGTTGTCTTGTGTTTAAGATTTTGAGGTCCGAAGGGAAGGCAAATTCAATTCTCCATTGAAAGTGTTCTTGTGAAACCTAAAACATGTATGTGGTTGCATTTAAAAGTCATGGGGTTTGGATGTAATTTGTTATTAAAAAATTTTAGGTTGAAAACTAGGACAGGTATTATTGGAGGGAGAAATATGTAAAGAATTAAAGTTGACTTCTCATACATCCTACTTGCTGCGGCTTGAAGCCACTACACCAAAAACATATCACTTTAATATATTATAATAAATTAATTGTATAATATAATAATACTAGTTATTGTCTATATTTGAAGGTATAGAATAATAAAAAATAATAAATAATAAACGTATTTGTATTCATATTCAAAATTAAATCATAAATATAGATGAGAGATAAATAAATTTAAGCATCGATTATAGTGGGGGTGAAAGTTGGTGGTAACAGTGGTAAGAGACGATGATGATTGTGGTTGGTGGCAATGACCGTGGTGGTGGCGGCAGCGACGACGACGGTGGTTGTGGTGGTGGTGACAATGACGATCGTGGTGGTGGTGACGCCAACGACAGTGATGGTGGGGGTAACGGCAACAACGATAATGGTAGTGAGGTGGTAGTGGTGGTGACGACAGTGACGGTGGTGGGGGTGGCTGTGGCAGTGGTGGTAGAGGTAATGATGGTGGTGGTGGTGATAGAGGTAATGGTGTGACGATTTTAAACATTATTTTGTTTTTTTAAAGTATTTATGAGAAATAATTCCTACAAGTACTTTTAAAAAATCATTCAAAACACGTTCTTAGGGACCTAATTTTCTTATTAAATTTAGGGTGTTAATATTAGTTGTTAGATTAATTTTAAAATAAAATTTAAAACGATCTAAATTGTGAAAAATAAAAATTATTTTATTTATCTTTTAAAATTTAAATTGTAAGATATTTTATTATATAAATATCTAATAATTTTGTCATGTCATGATTAGGTGTCAAGTGTGAGAGCGTGCATGGCGTCCCAGTTAACTAGCTCGGTGTCCAATGTGTAGTTGTGCTTGGTGTCCTAGATAACTAGCTAGGTGTCATGTGTATGGGTGTACTTGGTGTCCTAGACAGCTAGTTAGGTGTCAAGTGTATGGGTGTGCTTGGTGTCCTGTGCGAGTTACATACATGTTGCTTCATAGGAAAGGCCGGTTGGAGGTGGAAGGATTTACAGCAAGGATGGATTTAAAAAAAAAAAAAGAAAAGAAATAACTAAGGAAAAGTCAAGGGAAAGAAGAGGAAGTGGGCTTGCGTAGAAAACATGGTAAGTATTGTTTTTCTTTCTAGATTTGGTAGTGGAGTGCTATAGCAAGTAAAAGTGGTTGAAAATGTTCTACGGTTTACTTTAGTACTTGTTGAAATTTCCTTTAGCTTTATTTAAACTCTACGTCGTAAAGCTAGTTTTGATTAAATGCTTAAAACTTTAATTAGCAATTAATGATGCGTGTTAGTTTAAGGTTACATTAAATTAAATAAAGAAAAGGAAAGGCAATTCGAATTTAGTTATGATGGGCAACTGAGATACTTGTTGAGAAATGGCAATAAAGGAATTGAAAATAAAGAAATTAAATCATGCATCTAAATCCTTATGTTTAGAAATAATACTTAATAGTGTAATGAGATATGTTGTCTTAGGTACAGAGAAGACTGTGTTAGCTTTTGTTGTTAGTAGTAGACTCAGTGTGAAAAAGTGAGTTGGTGTGTGGGGTGTTTAGGGTGAGTATATAATTTGGAAACTAAATTACTAATAGAGTAATGTTAGACTGATCAAATTTTAGGATTAAATTTGGAACCCAAATGAGATGGTAGTTGATTATTTGAAGATTTTATTGGGGTGCAAATGACATGAAATCAATCAAAGAAGTCCAAATCAACTGTCATGTCATTTGAGCTCTAAATTTGGTTTCAAAATTTGGTCAGTCTAACATTATTGTTAATAATATATACTTGACTTAAGAGTATACGTTTTGCTAATTGGAGAATTCATTAAATGTTATGTGTAAATGGTGAATTGTCGAATGGATCATGTCAATTTTCTAAAAAAAGGTTGTTTACAATGTTGAGATTTTGACATTCACATTGGCCTTGTTATATGGGAGAATTAGGAAAGGAGATTATTTGTTTCACCCCTACCATTGGGGATAATGAATAGTCCTCTACTCATTCAACATCAATGGATTGAACTGAGGTGTGAGGTTACGGTATTCTCTTAACTTGGTCATGAAAAAAAATGACCCTTGGCATGTGAATGAAATGTTTTGAAGGTTTATGGGAGATGTACTTTGATAGGGAATAGTTGTTAATAGCAACTTGTTTTCTATGTTTTATTATTAACTGGATGGTGAGGGTGATTATGGGGTTTGTTATTCCAAGAGGGGGAATCCGATGTAAATTTTTTCTTAGTGTTATACGTAGAGCAATATGCTTTTTATATAGAAGGAAGTGAATAGATTTTTCAATTTAACGCTCAATTGATTACCAATTAAAACCTAAACTACCATAATTACCTTCTTTCACAAAGATATAACAATTATTGTGAGAACCTTTTATTCACCACAACCTTTTTTGCACATGAAGATTGATTTAATTAATCTTCAATTAATTCACTCAAAATCAACTCACATAAATCCTAATAACTCAAACCCAATTTACACACTATGGTTGAATAGATATCAATCAATCAAATCAACAAACACATAGTACGTGTGTGTGCAAATAATCACAAGTGTATACAATCAAACAATAAAGAATACAATTGATTTGTTGACTCGAAAACTCTCTTCAAGAAAAATCGTGGGGAATTTTCTTGGTTCACCAAAACCTATTCTACTATTCTCTAAGTCAATATACAAGTACTCAAATCTTATATCTCAACCAATACCAAGGTTAGATGCTCATTTAATTGTTGTCTTTTTGCCAAAGGCCCTCCTTCAATATCTAGTGTAACTTCACTTAGACCTCCCTGCCACACAATTCGTCTAGGCGTCGAGCAATCATGGCAAAGCCAACAATCCTTGGTATGCCACACCAATGGGTTAATTTATCAAATCATCAAGAACTTTTTCTCCAAGTTGTGAAATTGGGTATAATCTCTAGTGGTAGCCTTTTGAGTCTTAGAGATCTAGGTTGTGACGAAAGCTCTCAAAGTAGAAAGATGATTTTCTCTTTTTGAAATCTCACAAGGGACCTTGCCTAAATGTGAGAAAGACTCTCCCTATTTATAAGTCTTGAATAAAGGTAATTTTCATAAATAAGAAAATTCAAATTTGCGAATGACTGTTTGATCGGTGGGAGGGTGGTCATAGGGCGGTTGTTGCTGGAATGACACGTTTTAAACCCAACTAAGGCAAGAATTGCTTGAGCGACCATGAATGACTGATCAAGTGAGCCCTGTGTTGCCTTCCGTGGCCTTTTCCCATTTCTTTTCCTAAGTTATAAAACCATGAAAAAAATTGTATTCTTTAGCACTAAAGAGTATTGTTCAAAGAGGGGTCCGATTGTGACTCAAACTATGTTTTTAAAGCTCATAGATGATTTAGAAAATCTTTTCTTTAAAAATTACCTAGGAGTCATAATCGGATTATTGTCAATTCCACTTTTATCTTAATCAACTTAAGTTAAAAATAACTAAGAATTCATTTTAGATGTCTAGGTCATTATCTTATCCTAATTATGAAGGTGCATACAGATGTTAAATGATATTGATTTAATGCTTAATCTCCTCTTTTCACTGACGCTTTCAGATCTTGAACTTAATAGCATTATGACCATAGAATATGTTGAGATTTACAATGGACTCCATAAAATTAACCAATTACAAATATAATCTAACATAGTTGTTTGTTACTCAAAATGTGATCCATACTTGTTTTACTTTTTTCTTATTATATGTTACTCACATGCTCATTAAGCGAGTTGCTCCTTGCCTTGTGAAGGTTTTATTTTTTTTTGAGGTCAAAGGTTCAAGTTCTCCTCAAAAAAAAAAAAATAATAATAATAATAAAAAAAGCGAGTTGTAAAGCTTATACATCCATAGTTGATTTTGGTGTTTCAGGTGTTTGAAGTCCTGTCCAATTCGATGTATAGTCTAGAGTTAGAAAGAAGGGTGATGCAATGTAGTTATATGGCTCAGGTGACTTTGGGTTGTTTGAACTAATTCTCTCCGATAAGGAGGGAGAGAGAATGATTGTTAGAATGATGTATAAATGTTGGTTTAAAGTTTATTCTGGAATGGTATTTATAAAGGTGCGTTGTGGTTATCCTTAAGTAAAGGGTGCGATGTATCCATCCATTTATATACTATTTAGCAACAGGTGTCAAGAGGGATAATCCATCCACCCCACCCTTTGGAAAGATAAAAAGGACCCTACTGGGTTGGAGTGCGACAGTTCTGCTACTATAGTTCATCCGAGGAAGGACATGGAGGGTAAGGGAGAGAGAGAGAGCTTTTGTGACGTGTTTGAAAACAGGGCACACGATTTGGGAGATAGGCATGACTGAAAGGTTTGGTGGTCATTTAAAAAAAATAATTTAATTAGAAAGTAATAAATGACAAAAAAGTATACTTAAACTTGTGCTCCGTTTAGTAGGGAGGATAAAAAGTAGGAAAGATGAAAAATAAGAGGGATATACTTTATATCATTTAAGGATAGAAAATAGGAAGGATATATTTTCCTTTCTTTGTGTTTGGTTGGATGACTAAGATTATGGGTGACAATCGAGTCGTGTCGTATGAGATTCGTGTTGAGTTATTGTGGGTTTGTGTCGAATATTAGTTAAACTTAACTTAAAATTATTTAACTAATTGTATCGTGTCGAGTTGCGAGTTGACATGTTTATTTTCGTATCGAGTTTGAATCGTGTGATCGTGTTAAGTCGAAAATTTTCACCCTTAGTTAAGATGGAAAAAAAATTATTTTTTTAATTTAAATTTTTTATTTTTTTAAATTTTTTTAATATATACATATACACATACATATTTTACCATTGTATTTTTATATGAAATTAATATATACATAATATATGTATATATAAAAAGATATATAGATAAATAAGATACATTTCAACACAAATAATTAATTTTTCATCCACTTTCTTTCCGATTTTAGAGGGATTAATTTTAGTGAGTTGGAAGGAAAGTTAATTCATCTACTTTTTCATCATTCTTACTTTCCTTCCTTATTAAACATGATGTTTTATTTATCCCTCTAATTTTTCATTTTTCCAATTTTTCATCTTCTTATTTTTTTATCATATTAAACAAAACATTAGTATTTATCATTTTAAAAATGTTGTGCTTGTATTTTATGGCTTAAAGGACCATTTAGAGGGACCTTTGACCAATTTTCACTTCTTTTTTTCTTTGGTCTAAGGTCGCTCTAGTTAGCCCACCTATTTTTCCCACTTGAAGTTTAGTTTCCTAATTTACGAGTACTATTTGCTCAAGATTCGATCACTTCAATCAAGTTCAAAAATTTATTAGGTCTTATTGAATGACAATGAGACTCGTATGAATTTACTAATAGAATCTAACAAAGTAAATGGAAGATTACAAAACTTGGCCAAAATTGATAAAACTAGGCATTAAAATGATCCAACCTGTTTGGCTATTTTTCATATATACATAGGTAAATCACAATTTAGGATGAAAAATCAACTAAACCAAAATAGAAAAAAGCATCATCTATAACAGACAAGAAAATACCCAGGCATGGGTTAAAACAAACCCCAAAAAAAGGGGTATAATCGAACCCCAAGCATGAGAGACATCAGATATCAAAGTCTTGCCCTTTGGTAAGATTAACCTCTCAATTGAGAAAACCTTCGAAGAATTTGTTAGCATTTAACACGCTTTAAATTTACAGACAAATATACACAATCGAAGAATAAACTAAGAATATAAAGTAATAGAAAATAAGAAAAAATAAGACATAAAAATTTTACGTGGTTCAGTAATTTGTCTACATCTACAAAACTGCAAGAATTTCACTATTGAGATAGCGGAATAGAGAGGACAGTTTTCGCTCCATGGACCAAGTTTCAAAAAATTTTCTATTAAAAATTACGTAAAATTATTTCGGATCAAATTATCATCCGAATCAACACACAAACTATACTTCACAAAGACCCAACAGAATCAAGTGTAACAAAGTAGAGGGTGCTCAATTGATTGTCTTATCTGAGAGGATATAATCATCCTATAACAAAATGTAAAAAGCTGTCTATGCCTAACATATATGTGTTGTAGTGCCATTGTCATACTATTATTATAAAAGCCTACCTACCGCAAGTGTGCAGTCTCTGTATATAAATATTTAGTGGTTGAAAGATGCTATTTATTAGTACCTTAATTTTTAAATATTCCGTATTCTGCGAGATTCATTCTCCTTCCAATTTAAAACTTGTTGATTGTAATTGAGTTTTTTTTTTTTAATTTTTAAGTCGATGTTCTCTTTTCTTGCTCATTATAACACACCTCGCTTCTTTTTTTTTTTTTTTATGGTTACAATATATTTAAAAATATTTATTTTATATTTGAATGAGTTATTAAAAAAAAATAGATGTGAAAATATACTTTTTTTGTTATGCTATAAAATTTAAATAAAACTCAAAAAATTTCAATTCAAATGTATATCGTCTTTTGGAAGAGTGGGTCTCATTNATGAGTTATTAAAAAAAATAGATGTGAAAGTATACTTTTTTTGTTATGCTATAAAATTTAAATAAAACTCAAAAAATTTCAATTCAAATGTATATCGTCTTTTGGAAGAGTGAGTCTCATTAATTTTTGCAATGAAACCCACTTATCCCACACTCATCCAAGAGATGATATGCATTTGAGTTTTAATTTTTAAATTTCATTTGTGTTATGTAAAAATTTTCAATTTATAAACTAAACATGATGTTGCATTGAATAAAATAGGGGTATAATAGTCAATAAAAGCAAATTACAATACTCTTATTAGTGAGCTCCACAAAAATGCATACTCTACCCAAACAAGAGAAATGACTGGATATACATATCCTATCTAGATAATAATTAAATGGATTTAGATTAGATAAGAAATGATATTTTTTTAGATATTTAATTCACTCCAACTCTGCCATTCAAGCATACCCTTTTAGTTCATGGGTTCGGCCCGGGACTAATGTTTATTTAACATTCTAATTTCACCAAGATTTCAAAAAATTTATAAAATTCAATACAATTTTGGTTACTTGTTTTCTTACTTTCATTTGAGAGAACACTTTGGAATTTTTAACTTTTATAGTGTACTTTTGTCGTTGCGCTATTCCTTTGAGCGCATACTTTCAAAGCGAACCATATAAATTCGTATTTTTTGTATTTTTTTTTAATTTTTATTTTGATTTGCTATTTATTTGGCATTTCGTGCATAAATAAATAAAGATAATTACATATATTGTCTCAATAATTATATGGCATGGCCACTCTTTACATTGTAACATCAGACATGGCAAAAAAAAAAAAAAACTCAGCAATCAGCATGTCTTTCTCTGTCACATACACCCAGCTATCTCACAGCGAATAATCAATCTCATTTCATCAAGCAGCCCAATGGCGGCTCTCTGGTTCGTCAATAAGAAAGAGAAAATTATATTTATACCCCTGAATTATGCTTCTTGTTTCATGTAACCCCCAATCTATATATCTGTTTTCTCACATTGGGCAACCTGAAGCAAGGAAGGAGCATAGTTCAGAGGATTTTAAAATCAATAAAATTATAAGCAATTTGAATCTCAAAGTAGAAAAAGTGCAGCCAAACTTGATCACCGTGACCGTTTGTTGATTGGACGATGAGAGTTATGAACCAAGAAGAACTTCTTTAAAACCTTCATGAACACCACCAAGCTCGGTGGCCTCTTTCTGGCGAGAGCGTGGCCGCCGTTTTTCGACAATTTCAAGGCTTGAACACAGCTCAATTCGACCATCCTCCCCGGCGAAATATCAGACTCTAGCCCAGACTCACACGATCTCGAAAATTCTTCGTTGAAATCCTCCCATAACATATCCATCTTATCATCCTCATCATCACTACTTTCGATTCTCGCCCCACGTTCTATACACGAAAAGCTCTTTCGTTGACTATAACTGATCTGTTTAGGCACAGGGAAGGTATTTTCTCCATGATCATCTGCTCTTGAAGCTTCTCTTCTGGTTTCTACCTGGTGTGAGGCTAAGGAAGGTGACCGCCACAACGGTGGTGACTCGATGAATCGGGGCGGAGTATCTGTGATTGTTGGGAAGCTGAAGTCTTCTGTAGCCATGGATTGTTTGATCAGTTCTTTGTAAAATATGGGGGTAGGAATTAGTGATGGTGGTGGGGGAAGGTTTTGGTAGTTGTTTTGAGCCCAAACTTTTAGTTCAACTGCCACGGCATGTTATCTTTTCTTGTTTAACTGAACAATGTAGGGGAGAGCACTGAAGGTCCCATTGAAGTGAGGCTAATAAAAGTAGGCATGACACCTTCTTGGTCACCTCCTTCTGTTATGCGCATGGATTGGACAGGTGTATCCAAATCACGGGTAATCATATTGAGATAAATTTGAATCGTGTTGTATGGATTCGGGTTTTTGTAACATTAAAAATTCGCATCATATTCTTTTTTAATGGGATTTTTTTAATCAAAGAATAGTTTGATTTTCTTTTTTTGAATTCATTCTTGTGGTTGTGGACTTAATTAGTTTAGAATACCGGGACCCCAATTGGTGCCTGGATCCAACTCTTACATTTATGATAACATGGTGACTGGAAGATGCATGAAAACGACACAATATGTATGGTATTGCAGCCTCTCTTGAAATAATTCAAACCTCCTCACAGGCAAATTGTGACATCTCATCTGTCGCCGGATTAAGCGGGGAATGAAAACTATATAGATTCTCATTTTGGTTTCCTTCTCCTTTGTTTTGTCTTTTCTTTATTTTCTATGTTGACTCCTTAGCTTGAACTGACATAGAACCAGCCAGCCAGCCAGCCAGCCAGGTCTTATCACAGACTTGGGAGCAATTGGTGTGGAAACATAAACGTGTCATCACCGATTACAAAAATCATTTCTTATATATCACGTAATGGGTTTTTGTTTTTTTTTTCTCTTTCTGTTGTGTGTTAGGGTGGGAGGGGAACATTATTTGGGGGTTAGGATGTCCATGTGCGGCCCTCCAAAAATTTTCCTGACCAGGCCGGGTCGGACCAATGCTTGGAAATGGAGGGCTGGGTCCGGCTGCAGGTGTGGCTTTCAGTAGCCCGTGACGTGGAAGGGAGTACGGATCATCACATGAGTCAATTCGGGCCTATCCACAAGCTTGGTCTTTTGTTAAAAAAATAGACATAATGGAATATGAGTATTTTTTTCAAAATTTATTTGATTTTAAGTATCATTTTCAAACTTATTCGTCTTTAAGTCATCTTTTTTATCAAATAGTTGTCAATAAGTACACATTTTAAAGTATTTTTAAATTCTTTCTAAAATGTATTTCATAATTACTCCTATCATAAATAATGTATACCAACTTGAATGTGAGACTTGAGACTTTCAAGATTAGAATGTGAGATTTTCAAGATTTTTTTTGATATTTGTGTATCATTTGAATTTTGAAATTATATATATAGACACACACACACACACACACACAC
>CAUOFW020002713.1:297839-391378 GCA_963454935.2 Ilex paraguariensis
ATATATATATATATATATATATATATATATATATATATATATATATTGACTATCACAAATGATAGGCCCAAATCAAGCCTAAATCATAGATGCAGACCAATAAAAGTTTAGTCACAATTTCAGTTGGGTCAAGTCCACCTTCCTGACAGACCCAACCAATCATCAGTGCACGTGGAAATATCCATCTAACGAGAGGAAATCTGCGAGGATGCAATCATCAGGGGCACATCGTCAGTCTCGCGAGATCACTTCGCTCGTTACAAGATAAGACGAGGTTCAAGAAATCACCTTACTATCTCCTCACTCGTTATGAGGATAAGGTGAGCTTTACAAAATCAATTACGAGGATAACGTCTCAATCAGAAACCCTCGAAGCCAACTTAACTTGTCTATAAATTATAAGTCCTGCTTACAGAAGGGAGGCAACACACACATCTCCGCACACTATATCTTTTGAGTAATAAGATTCTCTAGTAACCATTGTGTATGTCTAATGTACGTACACTTTCTTTGATGAATTACGTATACTCTCTTGTGTCATTACTACTTAAGTATCAAAGTGCTTTCGTCATAAATAGATGAACACGAGATTATATATATAATAAGAGCAACTTATATGTATAATATAAAATATGATAGATTTCAATAAGTTCATCCGACAGTTTCAAATAGACTCATCAAAACGGTTATTAACATCCATCTCAAAACTATTCACATTACACCATAATTTCAGGTACGAATTACCCCTAATTTATTTACAAAGAAGATGCACAAAAAGCAAAGCATGAGACGACTGATATTTCAAATTCTCTCCTTCAAACTGTTTAATATTTACAAGTAAGTTTAGAATTATAAATTACTTAGCATTATGAAGTGATTCTAATTATAATAGAGACTACACGCTTAAACTTTTTTTCACTTTTACTACCATTCCTTGCTATATATATATATATATATATATATATATATATATATTACAACTAATAAGTTGAATTTTCAATTTATAATAGCACAATAACGATAAAGAGTGATATGATTTTCATCCATTTTGATTTAATGGTACACCGATTGTCGAGCTGGCCATATCAAAACAGGAAAGAAAACACCCCATAGTTGATCGTTTAGAGGCCTCTAAGAAAATTCGCTCTATCTTGAGATCCGCCCCATCCTTTTATGAAACTTTTAAGTTAGATGATTAGCTCTTCTTTATTGAGGTGCTTTTCTTGGTTTAGTTAGCTCTTGCTTCAGGTGTACTTATTCTCAAAACAATTTTCTTATTCAAAAACACCAACTTCTTTGCAAGGCCCCTAATGTAAGACAATTCAGCTAACACACTCTCTAATGTCTAACAATTTCATTAATCCATACCCACCTCTCTCTTCTATCTCCCCCATCTTTCTCTTATTTTTTCAGTGTTCACTTGAATTTTAAATTGTGCAATAAAGAAAAGGAAAGTAAAAATAAATTATTATTCAAAACAGAAATATGACACAATCAATGTTGAGTTTTTATAATTACAAAGTGTGTTCAGGTACGAAATTATTGTTAATTTATCCATAAGGTGTCAGGATTTACTATTTAAATACTTATTTTTANGTTTTTATAATTACAAAGTGTGTTCAGGTACGAAATTATTGTTAATTTATCCATAAGGTGTCAGGATTTACTATTTAAATACTTATTTTTAACCTGTCCAGTGTCCATATTACAATACAATGGATCTAAGGGAGTTGGAAATGGCCTTATGTTCNTGTCCAGTGTCCATATTACAATACAATGGATCTAAGGGAGTTGGAAATGGCCTTATGTTCGGGAAATTCGTTAAAACCATTTAATATATACCAAATAACTCTTACAATTATAAAGAGTTCATCTTCGTAAGATTTTTTTTTTCTTTCACTTTCGATATCTTTCCCTTGTAAAGATTACCCACAAGGTGTCGAAGTTTGTTTATTCGAGACTTAATTTCTGGATCCGTCTCTACACTTAAACGAATGTTTGGCAACATTGGCAGCCATTATTGAAGTTGGGTGCACCTCTTCTGGAAGTGGCATATAATGCTCTACTGTACTTACCCTTATTTCAAAACAGGGGAAGCTTAAGTTCCAAAATTGTTGCACTTAAAGTGAATTGAGTAAAGAAAAGGTTGCTTCTCCATTGGGCAATAGCGACGTGACACTCCATGTCTATATGCTGTCTGGAGGGCCACCCAATAAGTTGTCCCTTGGGTGCTAAAGTAAGTAATTAATGGTTTGTCAAGGAGTTTAAAGTTTTCATTCCACTCTGTGTAGAATAATTTGGCATATCTTGCCCACCTTTCTGGGAGAAAGTTGTGGTNTAATTACCAAACAGTTCCTCAAATTAGTTTTCATTCCACTCTGTGTAGAATAATTTGGCATATCTTGCCCACCTTTCTGGGAGAAAGTTGTGGTTCAAATTCTTCAGTCTGGTTTTGGTTAGGTAGGAGGAGAAAATGTCTGAAAGTGAAGTGAAAGAAACGTCAACGAAAAAACATAATTTTTTTAATTTACAAGTAGTTAAGGTAGCTAATTTAAAAAAAAAAAAAATGGAAGGTGACAATTTAATTTCTCCGACTAACCTTAATGTAGGGTTGTTGAATGTACTAAGCTGCTCTAGTTAAACTCGGAGTCAGTTTAGTTTTAACTCATTAAAACTAATTCGTATTAAAAAGAAATCGAGAATGATCAAATTTTTTAACTGTATTAATATTCAAGCCGGACCAGAATAATATGCTACTTACTTGGCTTGGAAGGTTGAGCGTGATTAAGTTATAATAAAATATATATATATATATATTTCAACTTCAACATGTTTAAATCAAAATAGTAGAGCCGTGTTGAACTAAGCATGACCATATTATCTAAAAGTCAAGTTAAACTTGAATAAAAATTTAATCTCAGTNACTTGGCTTGGAAGGTTGAGCGTGATTAAGTTATAATAAAATATATATATATATATTTCAACTTCAACATGTTTAAATCAAAATAGTAGAGCCGTGTCGAACTAAGCATGACCATATTATCTAAAAGTCAAATTAAACTTGAATAAAAATTTAATCTCAATAATTAAACTTAAAAGTGAGTTTTAACGAACTAGTTGATTTGGGCCTCAAAAAGCCAAAATTTCAGAGGCTATACCTAATCCTTATCCGTATTGATGACTGGGGTAGATAACATTCATCAACCCTTAATTTTGCATAAATTTCATGGCTGCCTTCTCACATTCTGAAAATTATACAACCATCTTATCCCCTATATATATAATAGTTATTGTCGTACTTGAAGGCATGAAATAATCAAAAAAAAAATTATCAATTATAAACATATTTGTATTTATACTCAAAATCAAATTACAAATATAGAAGAAAGAGAAAAAATTTTAAACACTACTTGTAGTGAAGGTGAGCGGTGGTAGTGGTGATGGGCNCCATCTTATCCCCTATATATATAATAGTTATTGTCGTACTTGAAGGCATGAAATAACCAAAAAAAAAATTATCAATTATAAACATATTTGTATTTATATTCAAAATCAAATTACAAATATAAAAGAAAGAGAAAAAAATTTAAACACTACTTGTAGTGGAGGTGAGCGGTGGTAGTGGTGATGGGCGACAGTGGTGGTGGTGCGAGACGGTGATAGTTATAGTGGGTGACAACGACTATGGTATAGTGGTCATTGTAGATGGCAACAGTGATGGTGGTGGTGGATTTATGGTGATGATAGTGGTAGTAGCATCCATGGGTGACAACAATGGGGATGGTGGGTGTGGGTAGTGGTGGGCGACAGTGATGGTAGTAGGTAGTGGTGGTGTTGGGGCAAAGACGGCGGTGACGATGGTGGTTGTAGGGGTGTGAGTGATGGTGAGTGACGATGAGTACTTGTGGGCGATGGTGGTGGTGGATGGTGGCAAATGACGGTGGTAGTGATAATGGTAGATGTAGTGGGGGGTGAGTGACAATGGATGGCGACGGTAGTGGGTGATGACAGGTGGTGATAGGTGTGATAGGAGTGGGTGGTGACAATGGTGAGAGACAACGGGTGGTGGTGGGTTGTGGTAATAGATAGCAGTGGGTGGTGGTGGGCGGTGGTAGGATGATGATGATAATTGCAATAAATATAAGAAAATTATTTATTATTTGCCACACCTACCACCACTACCACACCCATCACCATTGTCACCATTGTCAACCACCATTATCGTCACTCGCCACCACCCGCACCCCCCACCACCACTATGGTCATCCATGACTATTACTACAACCATCGTCACTCGAAAACCACCACCATTATCACCATTGCTACTTACATCAACCACCACCATTACAATCATCGCCCCCACTACAACCATCATTATCTTCCACCACCACCACTATCACAGCTCATCCCTTACAATCGGTACTTAAATTCTTTTTTCTCTCATTTGTGTTTGTAATTTAATTTTTGTTGTAAATATAAATATATTTATAATTGATAATTTTTTTTACTAATCCGTGCCTTCAGACATAGACAATTACTAATAATTTTATAAATTGACATTGAAATTGGTGATTAAGCAATGAAATTAAATGAAATGAAAATGTATTGGTATGATTGAGAGATGAAATGGTAGATCGTTTGAAAAATTAATCGTGATTTTTTTTTTCATTTCATGTAAGTTAACAAGTTTGAAATAATTTCCTCAACTTCGTTTAAATAGAAAACATAAATCACGTACACAATGACTTTGATAAGTTATACATCACTAAAAATTTAACATTACTAATAACTCGTTCAATGATGCTATCGAACGAAATTTCAAGCTACACACTATTTACCCCCCTCTAGAATAAAATCGTAACTTTGTTCGCGCCTCTATGCTACTCCAAAAGAACATTAGAATTGAGAATCTTCAACTTTGCATGGTTGTCTCTTGGCCTTGAGAGTTGTAAAGTGCCATGCACTTAAATCATCATAACTCCACCAATAACAAATGGAAACATGCATATATTTCTTACTTTGGTTTTTCCCTGAGTGGCTGCAACAAGAAGAAAATGTTCTTTCTCCAGACAGAAATTAAATAAAAACATAAAAACAAACGATACTGAATGACCATATGAAAGAGAGAGCACCATTTGATTCTTCGCTCCATTAATGGTTTCCAGATATTCGAAAATGAACAGAATACAACCACGTTCTTGGAGCTAAAATTCAAGACTTGAATTTTGCAGGTATACCGAGGAACCAACGATCTCCGGCTACCTCTTGAAATCTGTTATCATAAATGAGTTGCATGGACTATATGGCCTTTGTACTTTGTGAATTTCAAAGCTAAGATACAAACCCAACGTGCTCAAAATTACATTCGTGTAACATGTCTCCCACGTGTAAGCAAGAAAAGGCGGAGCTAAAAGGGGTTATGAGCAGCAGAAGAAAAGACCAGCCACTTCGTTTCTTTTCTTGATCCAACCAGAAAGAACGCGTGCCAATTTTTGAAATTGTAATATGAAAGAATATGACGAGCGTGTCCAATAGTTTTGGTGAATAAAGGTTAATGCCCTGTTTTTCCTCTGCCAGAACATATGTACGTCATGAGTGATGGCAGATTGTTGAGTGAAGAATAACTTCTGGTTATCGCATGGATTCTTGGCACCGAAGAGGAATACCTTCAAGATCAAATCCATCCTCTTCCATATGCTTTGGATGGCGCATTTGCATCAATGGCGAAGAACCTGTAAGGGAAACACATGGAGTCATTGACCTGGAGTAGACCAAACCCTATTCAAACTAACATAAAGTGGGCCAGAAAAGATCTGGAACATACAGTCAGTCATGTCCTTTGTTTTGTGAAGAAGAAATGTCCCAGAAAGAATTGTTACAAACCCACAAAGCTCTGTTATAATTTGACTAGCATTTTGCCTGTCCCAATCCTGTGTAAAAGAAGAATACTTTCCAGAACATCACATAACTTGGAAGATTTAATGACTATAAATCCATAAAGCACCCAGACAAAATCTCTATATTATATTTAAATGCAGTTGTTTTGAATGACTTCCAAATCTCAATCCCTAATTTTCTGAATTTTTTTATTTTTACAATTTTAAAAAGCTTAGGTGGTTTGCTTTGATTGGTCATCTTAACTAATATATTTACCAATTTGATTAATTTTTTATTGACGGGACAATAAAAATCTGGGCGAAATCTACCTGTTCCCTCAATTTTATCGGGATTGGAAAAGATAAATTGAATAATTGAACAGACTGTAAAATATAATTGAAACTGCATGTCTCCTATTTATTGAGTGCACACCTGAGAACCAAAAATGAAGCTCCTACAATTTCCATATCGAGATGTAGATCCATTGAGCCAAGGGATGCTATAAATTATGGTATACTCTAGAGACTGTGTGTATGTGTGTGTGCGCACATGAACAAAACAGAGATGCTCTCCAGGTATTTACCCCCTGGAAATTTACACGTGTGCGCCAGCCGTGGCACAAATTTCATGTACAATTTACATTATCGGTGAGCAGCGGCTGTTGAACCTGTCAGATANCAGAGATGCTCTCCAGGTATTTACCCCCTGGAAATTTACACGTGTGCGCCAGCCGTTGCACAAATTTCATGTACAATTTACATTATCGGTGAGCAGCGGCTGTTGAACCCGTCAGAGAACGTGCTGTATATCACATAATGCCCATTATTTAAACCATACTATGAACTGACAGGTCTATACAAGGTTTTCATGTTGATTCCTCGGATGTTTTGAAATTACTGACACCCAAAAAAATGGTTCAAATTAGCCCATATATTAAAGCTTCAACAGGCAAAGGCTTGCATCCCATGTAATCTTATAAAAGCAAAATATTTAAAAAAATTGAGTCAGAAACCAAGAATCTAGGATCAACCACAAGAAATTACTTGATTGTTTTGAATACATACATCTAATATCAACTATGAGATGTTACTATGCTTTATGTTGTTCCTTCCTAGCTTTAGAACCAGAAGGTATGAAGCAGTAAAATCACACATAATGGCACTAATAATTGATGACACAAAACCACTTAATTAGAGGCAATAGAAGACTAACCAAGCAATGTTGATAATGCAAGATAAAACTTATATAGAAAGCGAAAAGTATTACATATGCTGAAAAAATATCATGGAGATAAGAGCACAATTAATTGCAGAAAAATAAGAATATGATTACACATCAATAATTGCCAAGTTAGGTATTGCAAGAAATTAATAAAGAAAAAAGTAATTGTGATATCTTGCTCTTTCAGCATTGTAGCATAACATTTCATGTTAGTTAAAGCAAAAGAAGCATATGGTACCTAAATCAACACTAGATGCAGGAATATAGTCAAAATATAAATTCAACTTTTTACACTTACAAAACAAAATTGGACGTTAAGTTGCACCCATCAAGCAAGAGAAACTACCCCTATAGTGTAGCAGAGATAAATACCTTAAACATGATGACACTAGCCACAATGGTTAATGATGTGAATGTCACATAGTAAATCGGTGAAACAACAGCTGTGTTGAATGTATCAAGAGCCTGCACATAAGATATTAGAACAAAAAGCAATGAAAATCTAAACATGTTTTCAGCAAAGAACACTCATAAATCGGGGGCTGGAGACAGAAAATCAAATAAACAACTTAAACCTGAAGACCAAAAATTAAATGAAAAACATAAAACTAGAAGATGGAATGTGTTTTCCAAGGATCAAAATTTCGTTCGAAACAGTCAAAATGTCTAAAACATTTCCGTTTTCAAAGAGACTTAAATGAATCAGTGATGGAATCGAAATTCTAATATTTCGATGTGTTCATAATGTTTCAAGATGTTTTGTAACGTTTCAATGCATTTGTACAATTGTTTCAAAGTATTTCAAAATATTTTGGTATATTTTGATTAATGTTTTAGAAAAATAATTCTTAAATTTTTTATTTTTTTCATTATATGTTTCTAAAACTGGTCGAAACGTTTCCAAAACACATAGAGAAGTTTCCGTTTCCTAAGTGACTGAGACAATACACCGAAACAAAATTTTGATCTTTGGTGTTTTCCTTATCTACAAAGCAACTCTAGGGCCAGGTAAGAGCCATCTATATATACAACTACGAATTCACACACACACAATATATATATTTCAATACATATGATGGTTCATGTAGAAGGTAATCCTCGGAGCCACATATCCTAACGGGATTCTACTTCGTACTTTAAACTAGTAATACCTTCTAAGATGAGCAGTGCATATTTATTGATAAAAAAAGATAAAAAGATGTTCTGGTATGTCATGAGAAATCTTACAGGTAAATCATCTCAATTTGATTAANACTTTAAACTAGTAATACCTTCTAAGATGAGCAGTGCATATTTATTGATAAAAAAAAGATAAAAAGATGTTCTGGTATGTCATGAGAAATCTTACAGGTAAATCATCTCAATTTGATTTAAATGGATACAAAATAAATGGTGAATAGCCAACCTCTTATGTTTTTAAGTAGGCAAGAGCTATGCAATTGATGATAATGCAAAAGGTTGTTGCAAGTATTACAGTAAACTATATTCACAGTTATTTTTACTCTCCAACCACCGGGACACCAACACTAGAAGCCCACAAAATTTATTGAAGGAATCATACTAATAGTAACTGCAATAGCTAAGTGACGAGCAACTCATATTACTCATTATAACTAACTTTCACTTCTAATTGCATTAACACTGAAGTCACAACAGCTAAGATAGACAATAAACAAGGTTGAAGAGACTATGCCAGTGACATCTACCACTTTCAAGTAATTGACCAGAATATGATATTAAGAGCAATACATTGCGTGGAATTTGGAATATTCCAAGAAGTTACGAAAATATGCCAAAATTACCTTGTTTAAATAGTTTATTTGAGTAAGAACACAAGTTATCACGACTATAGTGAAAGCCCAGGTCTGAGGATAAATCAACTGATTCGTTCCAGAGAATGTCAACTTCAATGCAATTCCAAGTGCTTTGACACTCATAACCTGTAAGAGGATGTTACACCAATAGGAAGACAAAATAAGATTAACAATAACTATGAGTGCCCAAGAAAACAAACGAAAAAACAAAAAATAAAAAAAATAGTCACAACAAGCGAAACACCATAAAAAGAACAGCAGATTACCCACCCCAAGTGAGCCAACTAGGGAACAAACTCCAATGTAGGCAATTACATGTGTCTGCCCATACTGTGGGATATAATGAGTTATTATAATAAAAACGGCTGCTATAACCAAAGCTGCATACAAAAGAAAGGCTGCACATGCAAAACAATAAATTGTCTGACAAGAGTTTACTGAATAGTTCAACAAATAAACTCTTCATATAAAATAAATAATGATATGGATTACTAAGATTTCAATATGAGTGTTCCTTTATTCCCACAGTACCTGGTTCTGTGGCAAGAATCCAGATTTCCTTCACAGACTCGATCTGACGTTCTTGAGGAGCATGTAGAACAATAGCTATTGAACCCACCACACATAGAACACAACCAACAATTCCAAAAATGTGTAGCTTCTCTAGTAAAATAATATGTGCTAGTGCAGCACTGCAGGGAAAAAAGAAAGAAAGTTAGTATTCAAACTCAAGGAAATAAATGAACATAATATCATGTGTTGTGTAAAGACAGCTTGTATCCCACATCCAATGATGAGGACTGGTTAATTCATATACTTGTGGGGCTACTCTACTCATTACCGATTGGTTTTGGTTTGGATGCTCTAACAAAGTATCAGAGTTAGGCCTTGGGTACTCAATGGGTAAAGTCTCTCACCCATTTGAATTTCCTAGTTTGCATTGTTGTTTGTTTGTTAGCCCACATGAGAGCCCGAGACCCACATTAGACACGGTGAAAAGAACGCTTGTATCCCACATTGAATAGGTTGGTTTATATACTTTAAAGGCTATTCCACTCATTGGCATTTGGTTTTGGGTTGAATACTCTAAAAAATTATTGTCCTCATACCTGATGATGATACTGAGTGCACCAAGGGGAGTGACTAGGATAGCTGGTGCAAACGCATAAGCAGCAAAATTAGCAATTTCTCCAATAACCACTGTCACAATGCAAGATCCACATCAGAACTTACAAACTACAGTTTGCAACGAAACTTACTTAGCCAAAATGCAAGGACTGAAATTGTAACTCTTACACTATATATGTTTGGAGATAGAATAGTATGAAGATGGCATAAATTCTGTAAGAAAACTTAATGTATCAACTATCTGTGTCCATGATATAAATATATATATATATATACAGAGAGAGAGAGAGTTGAAAAAGGAATTGCAACCCAAGTAAGTCCAAAACTAAAATGAAAAATGTTAATTACTTTTTTAGATTATAGACAAATGGCCAACACCCATGCCCTTTCAGGACATTAATAACGACATACTGAACAATCCACTTATCAATCTAAAAATTGTGCAATTGGAAGATGTGTAAAAGGTAATAAACTGCTATTCAAGTAAAATAAAATCCAGTCAATGTTTTAATGAAGAGAAAAATCCAGTGATGATTATTTAATCATTACAGAATATTACTGTTGAGTGTTGGAATATTTTAACTAAGGTAAACCCTAGTTTTATCCTTTCTTGCCTTTTCTCTCCTTTAAACCCTAAACCTTAAGAACTTGAGACTTCAACTTGGTATCAGAGCAATCTACTGGAAATTTGAGGTCACAAGAACACTTAGGACAGCCTTGGAGACCTGCTGGAGAGGCTGACATCATCACCAAAATGATGACATCATTGCCGGAGTTGACCAAATTCAACATGGACTGGATTGGTTTTCTCTTCTGAGTATTATGATGATTTTTCTGGAATTTTTGAAACCATTTGATGTGTTTTTTCAATTTTTGAATGTTTTTTGGAATTTTTAGGTCATATTTTGCAATGTGCTCATTGGCTGAGATTGTGACCAATCTAAATACTCCAAAACAGACTAAGCCTCATTAAAACCCTAGTTGAGTTATGTGCAAGATCTGTGGGGTTTTGAGGGTGATTTTGGCAAGTAGAGGACCTCAGCATGCCCATTGGTCCTCTGGCAGTGCAGGTGTATTTTTCTTGGACTTCAGCTAGGTATTTTTTAGGATTGTGATGAATTTGGGGCTCCAGTGAAGAGGATTAGGTATTGCAGGTAGCTGGTTGGTTGTTTTTGGCATCACAGTGGCTGGTTTTGGCTCTGTCCGATGTCGCTAGTGGCTGGCATCACTAGGATAGTGTTTTTGTGTTAAAAATTGCTGGTTTGCTTCCTTTGGTGCTGGGTTAGTCCCAACTTTTTTTGTGATATTTAGTGGATGGGCTTTGTGAGAAAGGTTCTTTTTTGCTGAGTATATATGTGGAGAATTAGTACCAAATTTGCTAGTATAGAGAAGGGTGGGTTGAGTCTGTGTAGATACTCTTGGATGTAGCCTTTCTCTCTAGATTAGTCCAATAAAATTAGATGAGAGCAACTATTTGGCCTGGTGCAGATCATGCCTCTTATCAGTGCAGGCAAGTGGATTGAATGGAAACTTGACAGGAGCAAGTAAAACCCCCAAATATGAACAAGACCTCAGACAATGGATTTGTGAGAATTCATTGGTCATGACATGATTTCTCTACTCGATAAAGCCACATATAAGCCTTGGTGTCCTGTTTCTTGAGACAGCTCATGAGATTTGATCAATTGCACCTCAGACTTATTTATAGGTTGGGAATGATGCCTAAATTTATGAGCTCCGAAAAAATATTCATGAAACCAAATAGAGGGATATAACTATTGCAGCGTATTATGCAGAATTGAGTACCCCGTGATAGGATTTGGATTATTACCAGGATTTTCAAGTAGATTGCAATGGAGATAGTGCTAAACTTTAGAAATTGGTAGAGAAGGAACGAGGAGAGTAGGAGAAGTGTCATGCTTCACCACTCAACTCATTATTGATCTGCTATAGCAACTAATCCACAAAGAGAAACCAAATCGTTTCAGCCTCACAATGATGGAAAAAATGGCAGTTTTGAAAAAGATTTGTTAAAATGTGATAACTTTAGTAAGACAAGGCACACTAAAGACATTTGTTGAAAACTATATGTTTGTCCTTCTAGAGGACGTGGGGGTTGTAAAACCCGAGAAAAATTGAACTTATTCCGAAAAAGGACAAAACAGTAATTTGCTACTATAATGCAGGATTAAAATCCGTATTTTTCTAGAACTCGGATGACGCAACGGATCTTACCGTTGGATTCGTATCGCGAAATTGAGTTGTCCAGTCAATTTTTATCGAATTTTAAAATAGTCAAAATTTTCACGTTTTTCGAGACAATTTGGGATTGAATGAACTCACGAACGACCCTAAAAACGAAAATTATAAAATTTTCTTATAATTGAAGGAAAGTTCAAATAAAATTAATTTGAATTTAAATCGGGATAAAATTAAGTCGTTTCGGGACAAAAACGGACCCAAAAATGGAAAATGTGCGAAGCAATGTGGACCGCACAATTAAAAAGTATAAATAGGGGTTAAATATCTGATTTTTTAGATATTTCTCTCTCCATAGTCTGCTGGTTCATACGTTGGAAGAGAAAGAGAGAAAGGAGAAGAAGAAAAATAGAAATTTTACCTTTTCTCCACGATCCACGGAGTTTCGTCAGTCGAAATTCGTCGAGTCAAGAGTTAAAGTTAATCTACGCGACGAGAGCTACGTCTACGTACCAAGAACGAAGGATTTCACCAAAGATCCAAAAGGAAGATTTTGTAAAATCAAAGGTTTTGGAGCTAGGGAGGTGTCTTGAAGCTTTCTCCCTTTCATTTACTCTACAAGAGGTAGGGTTCCTCCTACTTTGGTTTATTTCTTACCTAGGCTGTTCTATGGAATTGGGTAAGGGTATAGAATAATATAGGACACTTGATAGTAGTCATGGAAATGAGGAAATGGGTGTGGAAATGACTTAGACCAATTTCTAGTTAAGTTTAGAAAAAGGAAATTACTTGTGTATTTCCTTGGAACTTGAAATTATTGGGCATGCTATGTGTTCTATGGTGCCTTGTGAATGATGTGAGCAAAATTGTGTGATAACATGAATTGTTTGTCTTATAAGTGTTTTGCTAAATGCATATGTGAGAATTTAGTTGTTATGACACGAATCATGTATAACAAGCTTGCAAATTGTTAAATGAATTGGTATATGTTGTTAATATGTTAACATCATGACAAATTATGGTATTTATATGCTTATGATATAAATTGTCGTGAAACTTGTGGCTATGAGGTTTAGTTGCTCATGTTGCATTCATTACATACGGAGCATAACATTGATAGTGCAATGGAGCATTACATTGCATTTGCACGGGAAAAACACATCCATGGGCATGAATGTGGGTGTGGGTGTGTGTGTGCATGGTTAGAACAAACACCATACTTGGTGATTGATGGGTGGACTTGAAAAAATTGGACTAAAGATCCAACTGAGTCGCATGGTTGCATGAAAGGAAAACTTATGTCGGGTATAGCAAGAAGGGCTAGATTTTCCCTCGGGTGCAAGACACGGCGACATGGTTTATACACTTCCCGACGGTGAAATTCCAGAAAAGTGTAATGGCGTATGGAGTCAGAGGTGTGATTTCAAAATCCGATACCCAACAAAGACAAATGATTTTGTTTTACAAATAGTCATTCGATGTGTATCATCCAACAAAATTTGATTTTATAAACACATAACTTTTATTTCAAAATGATCATTGGATGAAATTTATCAATGATAGATTTACTTCACACGTGCATTGTATTGTGATGTGGGAGTCGGTGAGGATTCGAGGTTAAGGTGCATGAGTGAGTGTCACCTCATATCATGACATGACACGGTAGAAAATTCCATCTTGAATGACATGTTCTTGTATGGAATGGATTATAATTATTAATTGTTGCATGTGCACATTTCACATGCATCGAGAGAGGAGTAGCCTCTGTAAGAGATACATTATTGAGCATAGCTCACCTTATACCGGAAACGTTTCAGGTCCGAGGTACACACCAGCGAAGGACTCTCATTCGAGGCCTCAAAGATGAAGAAAAGTCGACTTGTGGCTTTTGTTGCACATTTTGTATAATTTTTGTAAAAATTATGTTTGTGAGCATGTAATCGTATAAATGGATTGTAATAGAACTTGTACATATCAAGTCTTATGTGATAAACACCATTATACATGTTTTGGATGGTGTTGAAACGGTTTTGAATGGATTGAAAATAAAAAGTGGGTAAAATAGGCAAAAGTGGGCAGAGAGTACCGGTACCATGGGGTCTAGTGAGTTAACGGTAATGGTACAGATTTTTCAGTGGGTTGACAGTACCGGTACAGTCTAGTCCAGAAGGCAATGCATACCGATACTGATTTTTCAGAAGGCTTACAGTACCGGTACTCTTTCTAAAATTTTAAAACTACTTTGCCAAGCTTTTGGACTATAGATTCTTGGGTTCCAAGGATATAAATGGACTATAATGGAGTATAAATTATGGTACATTGCACCACGGTTGGATCAAAGGATAAAATAAACATGGGTTTTACGTGTGGGTTAAAATCCCGGTAAAAGGGATGTTATTAGCATCGAGTCGAGTTGTGCGACTACCACAGGTATTTCCACAGGTTAACAGTTGGTCAACGGTTAATAAATGACCCCCGCTTTTAGGGGCGTCATAGGAGTAATAGGATGATCCTGTGTGCTCATATGACTCAGATTACTAATCCTCCCTCCTCTTTTAGTGGTCTTCTCGATCAGCTGATGCTGATAGTGTGAGTTTCATTGCAAATGAGATACAAGCTCTCAAGCATCTAATAGTCGGGCTTGATACTTTTTCTACATCTGCTTCTACTTCCGTGGTTTTCAACTTTGCTTACACAGGTATACGTGCTAGTGCTTCTACTGCCACTTGTTTTTCTAATCCTTGGATTATCAATTCCAGAGCCATTGACCATATGATAGGTTCCTTGAGTCTTTTATCTTCTTATTCTATATATTGCGGTAGAGATAAAGTTGGGGTAGCAAATGACTCATTGTAATCTGTATTTGAGAAAGGTTCCATCCATTATTCTCCGTCTATGTCTTTGTCTTCAGTTCTTTATGTTCATAACTTTTCTCCTAACTTAATCTCAGTTAGTAGCTTTACAAGATCTTTAAATATTTTTGTAACATTCTTCTCTTCTCATTGCGTCTTTCAGGAACTAGGAACAAGGAGAACGATTGATAATGGTAGAGCTCATGGTGGTTTGTATTTGCCAAAGGATCAACTTTCTCAGGCAATTCAGGCTTCTAGTTCCGTGGCCCTCCAATAGTTACATTAATGACATCAAAGACTTGGTCATCCATTAGTATAACTATTAGAGAATTTTTTTCTAGTTTTGGTAAAAGAATGTAATAAAGATAACTTTCTTTGTGATGCTTGTGAATTTGCCAAGCATACAAGAACTTTTTATCCTAATAATAATAATAGAAACATTGATCTATTTATGATTGTTTATTCTGATGTGTAGGGGTCATCTCATATTATTTCTCTTCCCGGATATTGATAGTTTGTTACTTTTATTGACTACTACAGTCGAGTTACTTGAATTTATTTGTTGCATAGGAAGGATAAAGTGTTTACTTGTTTCAAGAATTTTCATAACCAGTGGTAAATACTCAGTTTGATGCCAAAATTAAGGTTCTCAATATTGATAATGGGACTGAGTAGTTTAATGGAGAATCTCAAGCTTATCTTATAGGATATAGAATTATTCATCAATCTAATAGTGTGGATACACCTGAGCAGAATGGTGTAGCAAAGAGGAAGAATCAAAATCTCCTTGAAGTGGCGCCTTTCTTGATGTTTACTATGGGTGTCCCTTAGTTTTTTTGGGGAGATGCAATACTTACTACTGCATATCATTGGATGCATTCAAGAATTCTTGACTTTGCCACTCCTATAGGGTTGCTTCAAGGGTCAATCTTTCATTACTCTATCCCTTCAAAGGTTTTTTTTTTTGGTCTCTCAAGAAACAAAGATACATCAAATTGCACAAAAAAAAAAACAAACGACCAAAAATAACTAGGACAAAAACCAGTTTTCAAATGTATTTGGTTATGTGGGTTTTGTACATGATTATCGAAGGACCAAGGTAAAGTTGGATCCCGAGACCTTGTGTTTTGTCATTTTTGGATACTTTGCTACCCAGAGGGAGTATAAATATTATCATCTTACGTCCCAAAAAGTGTTTGTTAGTATGGACGTCACATTTCATGAGACAGAGTCGTACTTCTCCACCTCTACCATCTCTTTTGGGGAGCAGTGTATTGAATAAGATGCTAGATGATGGATTCCTTCTCTTACTTCCCAATCAATACTTCTGGGAAAGAAATCTAGCCAAGGGGAGCCTCAGGTCAAAATAACTATTTAAAGGGAGCAGACTACTTGTGGAAGATTAGACAGGGATAATTTGCAATGTTATACTCGACAACAAACTATGCAGACCACCACCCATGAGCTACCGGTCATCATCTCCAGACTCAGTTCGTGAGATCTACTCCCCTACATTAGGTAATAAGCCTCCTTGTAGTAATCCTATTGATGATCGTTTTTTACCTATTGCTAATCGAAAAGGAGTTCGAACTTACACCTAACATCCTATTTCTAAATTTATTTCTTATAATTCTCGGTCTTCCTCTTATCGTGTTTTTGTTTCATCTTTATCTTATATATCTCTTTCTCACAGTTTAAATGAAGTCCTTGTAGAGCTCAAGTGGAAAGCAACCATGGTAGAAGAAATGAGAGCTCTAGAAAAGAATGAAACCTGTGAGGAAGTCTCTTTCAACTGAAAAATAATTAATAGGTTTTAAGTGGGTATTCACTGTCAAGCAGGATGCAGATGACATTGTGGATAGATGTAAGGCAAGACTGGTAAATAAGGGGTTTAGTTAGACATATAACATTGCCTATCACGAGACATTTGTCCATGTGACTAAAATGAATTCTATTCATGTCATTCTTTCTTGTGTTGCTGGCTTGGAATAGGATATACAACAACTGGACATAAATAATGTATTTCTTTATGGAGACTTAGAAGAAGAGGTGTACATGGATATTTCTCTAAGTTTCTCTTCTCAAAGCTACAGAGAGAAAGATATGTAAGTTGAAGAAATCCCTTTATGGATTAAAGTAGTCCCCTAGAGCTTGGATTGACAGATTTCATAAGGCAATGATCAAGTTTGGATACAAGCGAAGTCATGCAGATCACACGATGTTCATAAAACAAGGGATTGGTAAGATCTCAATTCTTATAGTATATTTGATGAAATAATACTCAGGTGTGATGTAGAGGAAGTGTCTAAACTGAAAGTTCACCTTGTTAATGAATTTGAGATCAAAGATTTTGAGTGTTTACCCTATTTCTTAGGGATTGAAGTTGCCAAATTAAATAAAGGCATTTTCATCTCACAAAGGAAATATACCCTTGATCTTTTGAAGGAAACCGACATGCTAAATTGTAGACTTGTAGACTCCCCCCATAAGGACAAGTCATAGATTGTGAATTGATGAAAATGATCAAGTTAACAGAGAAAGATATCAGAAACTTGTTGGATGACTCATATACCTTTCTCACACTCACTCAAAAATAGCATATGCAATGAGTGTTATTAACCAATTTATGCATGCTCTTCTACTCCATCAAGATGTAGTTCATTATATACTGAAGTATCTCAAATCATCTCCAAGCAAATGAATATTGTTCTCAAAGCAGGATCACCTGAGACTAGGCTCTCACAAATGCAGATTAGGCAGGCTCAATAGATGATAGGAGGTCTACTACAGGTTATTACACTTTTGCCGGAGGAAATCTAGTTACTTGGCGAAATAAGAAGCAAGTAGTGGAAGGCTAGATCTAGTGCAGAGGCAGAATAAAGAGCTATGACTCATGGTATTTGTGAGCTTATGTGGTTGATAACCTTAATGGAAGACTTGTGTATCTTGAATGGCGAACCTATGCGTCTGTATTGTAATAATAGGCTGCCATAAATATTGCTCACAACCAAGTTCAATATGACATGACAAAGCACATTGAGATTGACATACACTTCATCCAAAAGAAGTTAAATAATGGATTGATTTGTACATCTTTGTGACATCCAAGGAACAATTAGTTGATGTGATCACTAAGTGACTTAGTAGTAGAATTGTTCATTCAGATATATTCAAGTTGCGTATGAAAGATATCTATACTCCAACTTGAGGGGGGGAGTGTTGACTGATAGGATATTTTAACTAAGGGCATAATTGTAATTTGCAAACTATTATGAATCAATATAAATATAAGTGATGAGAGGAGAGATTAGTTAACTCTCCTTCTCCTAAACCCTAATTTTCTCCTTTCTTGCTTCTTCTCTCTTATAAACCCTAAACCTTATGAACTTGAGTTGATCCCACTAACGCACGGTGCTAGGAGGATGCATTGCACTAGATAAAGACCAAATGTATGGCCTGGCATAAAGTGGCAGGCACCTCTCATATTTGTACCCGTGTTCTAAAGCTTGGCAACCTTAGCGACTTAGAATTACACCAAGCAATCGCCTCTCTCATTAGCAATCAATGATGTATAATGTTAAGTATCTTAAAGAAATATTATTTTCTTTGTTGTTGATAAAGTAGTGTTGTCGATAAAGAAGTCTTCAAATGTCGATAAAGTAGTTATGTGCAACCTAAAATCATTCATTTGCAATGTAATATCCCGTCCCTGGTAATAAATATTAACATTAGTGAAAATTTGTTTAGGGATAAAAAAGTAAAGGGCTGCCGATTCTGGTCTCAAACCATATATTTAATTTTATTTAGGGGTCAAAACAGAAGTCTAGGCCCTAGGGAGCCAATTTTGTACGTGTGCTAAGTTTTTTGGTTACTCATATAGGAGTTACATTCTAATTATTAGTGGTTAGCAAATTAGTAGGAGTAATACAAAGAAAGGGGGAGAAACAATCAATAGTTAGATAAAGGAAGAGATAAAGGACTGAGGAGAAGAGGACAAATGAGGGAATGTAATGTGAGACAGTTAGGAGAGTGTTGCTCAGAGAGAGAGAGAGAGTGAGAGAGAGAGAGAAAGGGGGGGAGGGGGGAGGATGAGAAAAGAAAAAAAGGAAGAGTTAGAGAAAGAGAGAGTAGGTGGTCAGATATGGAAGAAAATAAAGAGAAAAAGGGATTTGTGGCTAATCAAAAGGTAATTCATAGGCTGTAGAAATGAAGTTGAAGGAAATAATTTGGGTTGTTTTGCTTGTTCCGTACAGGGTCTTGATTGAGGGTTCATTATATTGTCCTGATCTTTCAGTAGTTGAGATTTATCTAGTTAATTAGATGGATGGGTCGACTTGGACTCCTCTTGAGCTGTTCTTGTTCTTGAATCTTTGACTTGTTATTCTTGAATTGTTGTTGACCATGATTTGTTGGTCATGTTTCTTTGCTTGAGCTGTGCTGGTAGGATTTATGCTCCTTGAATCATGCACAAGATTAGTTAGTGTTCATGTTATTCAAGCCATTCCTTGCCTGTTTCCAGATTTCTGGACATTCATTGATTCACTTGATTGGTCATATTGAAGTTTATTGCAGCCTTGATTATTGCTACTCGTCCTATGATAGGTTCTTATGGACAGGGTTATAAGCTCAACCCCCCCCCCCCTCTTCTTTTCCATAGTTTCTTTAGTTGCAGGTAGCAGGTAGAGTGAGACAATTGGAAAATACAAGAGAATATGAAGTTGAAGAACAGTGAATAGATTCTGGGGCTGAGGAATCACTTGTAGGGTGTTATATAATAGAAATTGTAAGGTGTGATTACTATTTCACTTATGGAAGAATTGTTGTCATATTTCAAGCAACTAGCACTCTGAATGGGGTATGAAAGAGTACAGGGATCTTCTGATGTACAAGATGTGAGAGTTAGTATATTAAAAAAATAAAGCACCAAGATATAAGCAAATTGAGAGCTCTATATGAAGATATAAGTCGCAGAAAGAAGATTCAAAATAATCTTTAACATCTTAACCAAGTGGAACAAAAAGTAATGCATGTCAATTAAAATCAGTGCTCTAGACTTCAGGTTTATTCTTAGGATTTCTGTAGCTGTTCATTTCATGTTGGTAGTCAACTACATGATGCAACCCTTTTCCTTATTCGGGCCTGGGCTTGGGATTGGTTGTTTAAAAGAAAGGCATTAAACACACCAAAGGCATACTAAAGCAACCTTCTTAAACATTGCTACGTCTCCGTGGCATATACATGTCCTAAAGGACACAGAAGACAACACATTAAGTTCTACAGTATTGAAATCATACTCAGACATTTTTTTGTGACAAATATTAATATGGCAAAACTCAAATAATAACAATATGAATAAATGCCCTTCAAAATTCTGGAACTCAACGAACCGAGAAACATTAGCAAAAGTGGTCCATATCATGCATAGCATTGTAGCCAAACTAGAGTAATAGGTAACCCACTAGAAAAAGAAATATAATAAACTTACTGCTCGTCATGCCAGCCCACCAAAATGGCTCAAACAAGTAAGAATAGCCTCCAGCACCTACGCCAATTCATCAGGAGAGCTAATAAAATAGGTTCACAAAACTTAATGGTGTACTGAACAATATGTAGGGATCATATACAAAGTGACACGCAGAGGCAGGCAACATTTCATGGCATGGAGAACACAAACAACTTTTGGCCATAATTGCAGCAACAACTGCAACAATGGCATAAGCAAATGTTTGGACAAGGAAATAGGGCAGGGGAAAGGGTGGGCTGCTGATAATATTCATGCAATTATACAGTGATTGGACAAAGAAAGCACAAATATATTGGTGCAGACCTTTTACATCTACAATTCGAACCAATCACATCGTTTATCAATTTCAATCAACAATCAACCAAAGGTCATACTGGCCACAAAATAGTAAAACAAATGCAACATTACACATGGTAGAACATGCAATAAAACTTTTGCCTAAGGAACCATACACCCAATCCATCATAAGAACATTGCTTCTTTCTTTCTTTTTTTTTCTGATTCAGGCTAGATGAGGAAGGAGAAAATAACTACGTGTGACTGGCGGAATCACAAGATAACGCAAGGTCCAACCGCCCAAGTGCTAAACCCAAACACCAGCTCAAAAAACACCAGGTTCTTGAAGCAAAGATGGAGCTTTTAGAACATGTAGGGATCCTGCCATTGTGTCAATACGGAACAAATAGTCCATGTACGCTAGATGCCTAGCTGTCCTAAAAGATCCACCACTACCTCAAGAGCTAAGCCCTTTTGCTGTGTTGGTTGGGTTTAGTCTTTTAACCTTGGTTATCCAGTGATTCTTCTAGTCGAATTTGGTTACTTTTCTCTTCCCCATCTTGCCTCAATCAGAACATATCCATGTAAAAAAGGTAAAAGTTCTTGAAAAGACTTGTTCAATTATCCAACCACACATTCATTGGCGATGACTAAAGAGGCACACTAGGGCTAACATACTTGTTCGGAGGTTTCAAGTGGGACATGCTCTATAGTCTATGCCTCTTATATGCGCCCCCAGCTTGAACGTTGAAAAACAAAACAAATAGAAGGTTTGTGCTATTACATAGACCAAAAGAGACCCAGACCAAGTGCACTGATTGAAAACACAAGGGAAGCCCAATCAAACTAAGAGACTTGACAAATAATTTATTTTCCATGGTATTGCACTCTGGACATGCGCATGACAACGTGAAACAGCCAACACTTTTTTCTGTAGGTAGTCAAAACAACATTGAAACCTACACATTCAAAATAAGAGGCTTACCTAAGAATTGCACCAGAAATTTACCAACTTTAAACATGCACAAGAAGTTTGACACTTACACGTGCTTCTAACATTCGTACAGTTATGGTTCCGGGTGATACACCAGGGTCTATGCCAATATCCGCAGCTATTCTTTCACGAGTGTCTACATTGGCTTTTCTAGAACTAGCCCGAAATCTCAAGGTGAAGGCAAGATTCAGCCTCTAATGTAGATGCATAGCTACTAAGGTGTTGTTAGATAAAAGTAAAACTTAAACACTGAAAACCGAAAGTGGAATATTAAGTCGTTGAATCATAACCAACAAAGAGATGGAAGTGATCTTGTATTCTACAATAATCTAAAGATGAAACATAAAAAACACTTTAACTTGAAAGCTTGGGGGGGCAACCATAGACTGATATGCTGGGAATAGGTGTGGGTTTAGGTCAGGTCAACACTAAGTAATAACAAACACACAACCCCCCCCCCTGCAAAAAAAAAAGCCGAGGCTACCCAATATTGAGCTAGAGGTGCCTAAACCTAGCACAGTCCTTAGGCATATGTCATGGCCCAGGCCCAAGGGGGAAAGCAAAATGAGTAATATTTCATTTTATTTAGCAACTTTAAAAATATCTAAAACACCTAAAAAAATAAGTAACATGGTTTTTCATCCCAAAAAAGTCAATGATTTGAATTTTCATAGTACCCATAATGTATAAAGTATATAACTTTCCCATATTTGAAATCACAAAACAAATGCAAATTATCAACTAAGGTCTGAGACCGACTCTCCCCAAACTTTGCAGTGTCATAAGCACTCTGCATTGAGCTGCCTTTTATCACTTAAGATTCATGAATCTTTGATGTTGGATTTAAGTATTAAACACCTAATTGGTTAGAGACTGACCCCAAGTCCTCAAACTGCCTAAAACTGCAATAATTTTGAGAACTATAATTAAGTACTAAACAATCAGAGAAAAAGATGGATAAGTCTTCCAATCTGAAACAAACAATATGAAGCCAATACATAGCATAACTTGAAACATATGCTCCTTTATAAGCCACACGAATCTGAAAGAGGAGCATTCTCAAAACCCTTGGTAATTGAGACCCAGAAAGATGCTACAAATAGCACAGAATCAATAATCGATTCACAATCACCATCTCACTTTTATCCTCAAACAACGGTAGAATTTCTGAACTCCAAAGAGTATTTCCTCTCGTATCTGTTCCAAAACCTTGAAATCAACACTAAAGATAGATGACTTGCATAGAGTAGTCACCCAACTCATCCCTACCAACCTAAAACAATTTATTCTATAACAACAATGTGATATCCTAATAGGGCAATGCAAGAATCAATGATCAACACCCTCACTAGGATAACGACACATAACACACTATTGCAAAAAATGAAAAGCATTAGGTCTTTTTTGTTTAGAGCATATCATCGATAATAATTTTGTCCTAAGCAATTATCCATCGACAAACTTGCAACTTTATTGGCACTTTATCCTTCCAAATCATTGTCGATGGGTCGAAANTAGGATAACGACACATAACACACTATTGCAAAAAATGAAAAGCATTAGGTCTTTTTGTTTAGAGCATATCATCGATAATAATTTTGTCCTAAGCAATTATCCATCGACAAACTTGCAACTTTATTGGCACTTTACCCTTCCAAATCATTGTCGATGGGTCGAAAGATGGAAATGAAGAATCATCCATCAAAGATTCACAGACTCGAAAGAGAAAGAACCTGATGGATCAATAACCCAACTTTTTTTATCCAAATAATCATGATCCAAGTGTACCAACAGGCCTTTGGTCCAATGGTACTCCTTATCTTATGAAGGTTTTGTCTTCTTGAGGTCAAGGGTTCAAGTCTCTCCTCCCCCTCCCCCTCCTACTCCCACTCCCANGCCTTTGGTCCAATGGTACTCCTTATCTTATGAAGGTTTTGTCTTCTTGAGGTCAAAGGTTCAAGTCTCTCCTCCCCCTCCCCCTCCTATTCCCACTCCCACTCCCCAAAAAAAAAAAAAATATCTAGGTTTTGTTGGTGCAAAATTTGCCCAATCTCCACGTCGGTTAGAATGAACTATGTTCGCCTTGGTGTCAACTTTCTTGTGGTTTAAATCAACTCTCCAAGGCTCCAAATGAGATTTTCGAAGTGCAGGCAGCCCTAAAAATAAGTCGCAGCCCTCTAATGCTCAAGTCACTAACTACTGAAAGCTGAACGACAATGTTTAGGGACAGAGTTACGTACCTTGGGCGTTTCCCATGGGCTCCCTTTTATAGTTGGAAGCCGGTGTTTGTAGGGATCCTCTAGGATGAGAGGTCTCAACTCCTTTCCCTCCAAGATATGGTTGTTGATTCAACTTGGGAGGTTTTTGATTTTCGAATAGCGGATAATCCTATCTCCTAATCCTAGTTCGCAAGCTAGGCAGGTATGGCTGAGCTAATTACTATAACTGGCGCAGCTACTAACTTTCCCCACTCCCATTGGAGATCGACATTCTTCCCAACAGTCAAGGATCAAAATTTCGTTTCGAAACAGTTGAAACGTCCAAAACGTTTCCATTTTCAAGGAAACTGAAACAAATCAGTAATGAATCAAAATTCTAATATTCTGAGGTATTCCATAATATTTCGAGATGTTTTGTAATATTTCAATGTATTTATACAATTATTTTAGAATATTTCAAGGTATTTGAAAATATTTTAATATATTTCGACCAATATTTTGAAAAAATAATTTTTAAATTTTTTATTTTTTTATTATATTTCTGAAACAGATTGAAACATTTTTGTTTCCTAAGTGATTGAAATAATACACTGAAACGAAATTTTGATCCATGACAACGGTAACTTTTTAATTAGGCGACCTTTAGTATAGCTTTCCCAATAGCATAATTAATTTTCCCTCATTAGCTTTAAACACAGAAAGAGGTGATCAAGTCCAAGTTTCTATAAAATCCAAAATTCCAAAAGACTAGATCAGAACTAGTTCCTATCCTAGAAGCAATAAAAGCACTATGTTAACAAGATGATACGATAAAGATGAGCAAACAACACAATAACTACAACTCCCCCAATCTAAATATCCTCCAAGAACCGAACGCTCATCTCATTTCCCACAAAAAATTATCTTTTTGAGAAAAAAATTCGAAAAAATGAATTTTTATGCACATCAAAAACTTTCACTTTGAACCCCATTAACATCCCAGCCATCGGGCATGTAAACCATATTTGTTTCTGATAACAAATGCCACTGCAAATTTTGGTCTAACGCAAATCTCAAGAGCCATTCCTCAAACTTTTATTTTAACCTCTTAACTGGAAAATAAGTGCAAAGCGACATTTTTAGGATAATCAGATACCTTTCTAATTAAAAACTCACACCTATTGCAATGGTTTTATAGAAAATTTCCAGCATGAAACCATAAACTGCTGGATGTATTTTTTTCATCTGCCAATTAAATACAAAAAATCAAAATTTTATTAGTTCTTACTAAATTCCAAGAGGATTTTTAAGTAAAAGCACCAACCAGAGATTGGTGGCAGCAAGCTAAAATATCATCCAGCTAACATAGGAGTCTCATAAACTCAATATTTTCCAACTTTATAGCAACAAACTTTTGTTAGAAGAGCGAAAAGTAAAAAAAGATACAATGGAGGACAAGACATCCTTCCAAAGTTCATTGCAAATAGGACAAGAGAAAATACACCAAAACTATCCAAACCAAAAAAAACCGTATGCCACACAATAATCTCTTGGCTGACATAATGTAAAAAAAGGCGGCCATCAAACTTGGGTCACCAAAGTCGACAAGGATTCCAAAAAAAATGAGCTATATCCAATAAGCAATCATCAATCTCACGATAGAAACTCTAACAATCCACTCCAACCAAATGATCTAGAAAGTTGAAGGAATTCCACAATTTCAAAGAGTGGAAGTTCGTGTATCCCTTCCAACGTCCTTTATTCCACAAACATAGAGATGCAAAGGCAGAGCCTAGTAACCATCCAACTCATTCCTACCAAATGGAATAACTTCCACCACTGTCCCAAAGCAGGACAGTGCAGGAAAAGAGGGCCAATACTTTCACACTTTCTTCTAACAATACAACAAAGTGGTACAAACAAGCATAAGCAAATCATTATTATTAATCCAAGCATGAGCAATTATCCATGCGCACATTTGAACTTCAATGGGCACCTTTATCTTCCAAATCATCAAAGATGGAGAAAAAAGTGGGGAGGCAAAATTGCCAATCAAAAATTTGAAGAATGATTTGCAAGAGAACAACCCAACAACTTCTCTTAGAAGACCCAGGATTAGGAGAGAACTCACTGATATATTACAGAATAGAACACAATTCTTAATTTCTCAATCATTAAGATTTGTAGAAAAGCTGAGATTCCAATTGGTTGGCGAGCAAGAAGACAAAATCATATAAGCAATTGAGATGTAATGTGCATCTCATAAGGGATAGCTACAAGACCAATGAAAAGCTAAAACCAAAAGGAATATCCATCAAACTCAACATCTTCTAACTTAGCATCTTTTGAGAAGCTAAAAGAAATATCCATCAAATTTCTAATATTGAATACTAACAATGTTGCACCAAACCACTAAAACATACGATGTTGTCGAACCAATAAGCATGTACAATCTTGAGCCCATAAAAGCCACAACTCATGTCAAACACCTCTGTATTGCAATAAATTAAAGTGCAATAACAATAATTTATTACTATGACAATCAAGGTGCACTGAGCTCCCCTCCCCTCCCCTCCCCTCCGTTAGCTGCCATTAAAAATGACTAGCTCCTACTGTTGTTTTCAAGAAAACAAAATAATAATAACATGAACCTTTGATTGCCAAAAGACTTAAAGTGGTCCCAAGGCCTCCTTCTTCTACCTACTGCTACTTCCAACCAGCACCTACTATCCATCACCAGCATCACCCAATATACAGCTAGGCAAACTCGTGTATAGAATATAGCTACATTATACACACACTCCATATATTATGTATACACCCCAATTATTCCAGAAGGAAAGAGAATTCTTGACCTTTTGAAGATGCAAGATTATTGTCTCAAAGATGGAAAGACTTATGGAACTAAAACCATTGAGCTAGGGCTTTACGAGTGGAATCAATAGTACAAGATCACGCTCCACTTCTTAACAAGCATTTCGCCACCAAAGAGACAAGATAAAAGCATTCTTGGTTGGGTTTGTATATCAAGTTTGGCATGCTTGCTCAAGTGGACCCATGGACTCAATTTGCAACAAACCAAAAAGTGGAAAAATTGCATCTTAGCTTATGTGTGAGTTATGACCCCACGTTAGGACTGGTCACGCTAAGGCTGAGATGTATGTCATAGAATTGTCCAAGTCCATATACATACCCTTTATAAATTAAAAAAACTAATAGTTCCGAGAGAGGAATGGAAATTCTGGAGAGAGAGCATTGATAAAATGGGTGATATTGAAGGACTACCACATTGAATACAACATTTATGATGATTTGACCATTGATGGTATATGGCTTCAAAAAATGGGAGGTGCCTCTTTCAAACATAGCTCTATGCCTTGGTGGTGTAAAGTGAATGATGATGATGAGGGAGGTAGGTGATGGTGATTTGGCGGGTGTGGATGTTGCAGTGATGATGTGATATCATCTAGACGTGTTCGATTGTTGTGATTTGGTGGAGGTTGTGGTGGTGGTGGTGTTTGGGGTTGGTAATGCTATAACGGGCTTCGATGGTGGTCTGAGAAGGAAGTGAAGGAAGAGTGAAATGGTGGTGGTCCACTCGTTTGGATGGGTTTAGCGTTTGACAATGGTGTTTAGCAATATTGGTGCTTGCCGTTTTCGAGGTGGGTGACCAGTGAATGACCACTAAAGGGTGGGAAAATAACTTGTTAAGCAATGAACAAGGTAAACAAGTCATTGGATTCTGGCAATGTGGGGTAACGTAGTCATTCGATGTCTTCCACTGACACTGTTAATTGATACCATATAATACAGTTGCCCATTGTTATTACTCAAATCACAGGTGTATTAGTGTTTTCAGGTCAAACCTCAGAGTGATGCATTAACACTTAAAACAAAGATCATACATGAGATAGTTCACCAAACAAACACAAAGTTCATTACGGTCCAACAAAAATGCAGCGGATAAAATACCATCAAACAACGAAATGTCAAAACAAATGCCTCTCAATCCAATAATTTCCTCTGCCACAATAAAATAAAAATAAAAATTCACACCATTTTTTAAGAAGAAATTTCCATTTTGAAGAACTAGTTGTCACAATCTTGACCAAATAGCCAAACCTTTATAACATATCCGGCAGTATTGTGGGTGGGGGAACAAACAGATTAAACCTCCGCAAGATTTGATAAACCCATGTCCAAAAAAAATTGAGAACATTCAATAATGAGTCGTACCATTTTCAGGAAAACAAAAATGACCATTACCAGAATCGCAAATTACATTGCATGCCAATTAACAATTTGAACAAATATTCACAAACCACAATAACTAAAAAGATAAAAGATAAACCCGTGTGAAATATATTGAAGTCTATCAATTTCCAAGGAAAAATGAAAAAAAAATATAGAACACAAAACAAAACGAGCAATACCACAATTCTTTACAAACCACGCAGATCAATGATCAGCAAAAAACCTACATTAATGGCAATCAACTCCATGCATTTCAAGTCCAAATTAACATCAAAATCAAATCACAACTATTTCGACAAAGTATTACAACTACCTTCTCAACCACAGTGCTTTACCAGATTCAAAAGCGTCAACGATTAAAAAAAAACGCAACAATACCTGCCCTGACCCCAGAAGCACCAGCCTTTTTCAAACCCTTCTTCTTGACGATAAAGCTAGCACCAATGAAGAAACTCGAAGAAACGGCCAACACCAAGCCCTTTATGTTGTCAGAGGATATGCCTTTGTACGCGTTTGACCAGCTTGTTGACTCCTCTGAAGCAGTCTCCATATATAGTGCCCAAAAATCCCAATAACCCTCTTCTTTAGCACAAAAAATACATCAGCAATAGCCTTTTCTTCCATTCCATCATACCCATTAAGATCCACAGTTCACTTTCTGCTTCTCATTCTAAAGCGAGGGAAAGTTTAGTATTCGGGGGAGTTATGCAATGGAATAGAGATCCTGATAGGAAAAACGACGGTTTAAGAAACGCCTACTGTTGATTACCAAGAAAGTTTGACGAGATAGAAAGAGACAGAAGGGGTAGAACAGTGCGTCTCGTTTGTTTCTTACAGGAAAGAGAGATAGTAACTGCACTAGTTGTTCGTTAAACTCATCTATTATATCCCTACTCCAAAATTACATTAAGGTCCCTGTAAAATATATTAATTACAAGGACACCCTCCTTATTTTTTGAAATAGTACAGATAATCTTTAAGAATTTTTGTTACTAACAGAAGCCACGAAATATGTATCTATTGCTCATAATAAAGGGAGAGTGGATACGTTGTTCACTCTACATGAATTATCTATGATACCCCAATTTTCTTCTTCTTTAAACTACACAACTCCTTTTTGAACCAAACTCAACCACTTATGCCATTATAAGTTTATCTTTTTTGGTTTTGTCTCACTCTTATATCTCTCTCCCTTTCCCTATCTCCCTATCACTCCTTTACAATCACTATGCATGTGATCATGATACTGACCTTAGAGAGAGGGGATAGGGTAGTTGGACACCACCACCACCCTCCCCGATACCCTCTCTCCTTCTCCGTTGAGACTCTATCTTCTTACTTGAAATTTTTTTTTTTTTTGACAACTTGGGGTTAGGAAAGGGCACCATTTACTCCATTCCGTTCTAAAGTCAAAAATGACAGGATAGGCGGCCCCTACCCTCCTCTTGCAACCCCTCTGCCCTACCATTGACTACCCTTGCCATTTTCACCTAAGCATGTTCCTATGGTTAGCACTAAACCTAACTTTTCATTAATTGCTACAAGTAAAATCCATATCCTAATTGGGAATCAACTCAACTCACGGTAATATTGTGAAAACCACACTCATCATTGGATTTAACTAGTTTTCTTCTATAAATCTATACCTATACTTCTACTAAAAGACAATTAGAATGAAAAACTTTAATTTTCCTCATCTGTCCTTGGTTTATCTTAAAAAGCCAATTTTAGCGTTACTNGTGTTGCACGAACTCACCACCATTCCACACTTACAAGCACACATACGAAAAACTGTTATTACCGCACATAAAATCACACACCATCAAATAAATAGCCACTGCCATTGTCACTCTAAGTCACCACACTACCAATAGGCTAGTTCATGGGCCGGGTTCCCTACGGCCTGATGTGCCCTTGTAGAATCTTTTCCGCTATCTCGTTCGGCCTGAAACGATCTTCACTTGCCCAACCCCTAGTACTCACGTTGTTTTTCCTACGCTGCATCATGGCCTAAATTTCGACCCGTAAACTCGCCTAAGACGCCTACCCACTATACAACTTTTATGTTATAATTTTTTTTTAAATTCATCTGCCATATACACATAAAGTTGCGATTTTTAAGATTATAAGCTAACAATCCATAATTAATATAAAGTGATAATTCATAAGTTATGAACTTTTAAGTTGTAAATTACAAACTTTGCAGTATTTTTTCTATGTTTTAATAAAAAGGAAAAAGCATGCGGGCTGGCCCGTCCAATAACTCGTCTGATAGCTATAGTCATGGTCAATAGTGCAAAACCCATTACATGCATCCCAACCCATCAACTTCATGCAGTCAGGCTTGGCCTGGTCGGGAACAGTTTTGTTGTTTTGCGCCTGGTCTGGCCTGTTGGGACCCCAACCTACCACCAATCAACCACCCCCTTATATTTAATAGGGTGCAACTCAACCCTAATCTAACCTTGAGTATATAATCTTCAACCCTAATTTTAACCCTAAACTTACCTTGGATTGAGGGACTCAATTCGAGCACTGCCCGAGTTTAATTTGGTCGGACTCGGGTTAAATTCGGGTTAATGATTTCGAGCTATTTTACGGGTTTAATTCGGGTTTAATCTAAAATAAACTTGTTGTTCTAAATTCNGTGTTGCACGAACTCACCACCATTCCACACTTACAAGCACACATACGAAAAACTGTCATTACCGCACATAAAATCACACACCATCAAATAAATAGCCACTGCCATTGTCACTGTAAGTCACCACACTACCAATAGGCTAGTTCATGGGCCGGGTTCCCTACGGCCTGATGTGCCCTTGTAGAATCTTGTCCGCTATCTCGTTCGGCCTGAAACGATCTTCACTTGCCCAACCCCTAGTACTCACGTTGTTTTTCCTACGCTGCATCATGGCCTAAATTTCGACCCGTAAACTCGCCTAAGACGCCTACCCACTATACAACTTTTATGTTATAATTTTTTTTTAAATTCATCTGCCATATACACATAAAGTTGCGATTTTTAAGATTATAAGCTAACAATCCATAATTAATATAAAGTGATAATTCATAAGTTATGAACTTTTAAGTTGTAAATTACAAACTTTGCAGTATTTTTTCTATGTTTTAATAAAAAGGAAAAAGCATGCGGGCTGACCCGTCCAATAACTCGTCTGATAGCAATAGTCATGGTCAATAGTGCAAAACCCATTACATGCATCCCAACCCATCAACTTCATGCAGTCAGGCTTGGCCTGGTCGGGAACAGTTTTGTTGTTTTGCGCCTGGTCTGGCCTGTTGGGACCCCAACCTACCACCAATCAACCACCCCCTTATATTTAATAGGGTGCAACTCAACCCTAATCTAACCTTGAGTATATAATCTTCAACCCTAATTTTAACCCTAAACTTACCTTGGATTGAGGGACTCAATTCGAGCACTGCCCGAGTTTAATTTGGTCGGACTCGGGTTAAATTCGGGTTAATGATTTCGAGCTATTTTACGGGTTTAATTCGGGTTTAATCTAAAATAAACTTGTTGTTCTAAATTCGATACATATATTACATAATATTCATCTAAATTAATAACCAATAACTTCAATCAAGTTTTTAACATGAAAACCATAATATTAAGAATTCAATGTTTGAGATAATACAACCACAACCATACATAACACAAATAAACACAACTAGAATTCTTGTACAAATGTAGAGTTCACTGCTTAAATAGTGAGTGAGAGAGGCGCACAATGAAAACGTCATAACAGATTAACCCTAGACTTACAAATGTATTTATATGGCTATGAATATTCGGGTTAAACCTGAATATTAAATTGAGCTGAACCCGATTTTAATATTCAAGTTCAACCCGGTAATCCGAGGAGTCAACCCGAGGTCCGCCCAACTTGAATTCAGGTTGAGGTTTTTTGACGTAAACCCAACACAAGTATTAAAAATCCTAGCTTAAGTCTCAATTTTTTCGAACTGGACTTAAGTTAAAATCAGATTAGCCCGCCCAAGTTGCACCTTTAATAGTNTTTCGGACTAGACTCAAGTTAAAATCGGATTAGCCCGCCCAAGTTACATCCTTAATATTTAAACACAAAACTTACAGACATGGTCAACTTGTTACAAATAATGTAAACCTACCACTACCAACATACGTAATGCTAACCAACTGGATATTGGCCAGAACCTCTGACTTTTCAGTGGGAGGTCAAGGATTCGAAGTTTTCTGGGTGCAAAAGCGTAACTGTTTGGTAAGATAAGCCCTCAGTTACTTGAATAAACCGTATCCAAATCTTTGGTGTGAGTCTTGAGTCTCAAAAAAAATACAAGTCCTGATTTAAATGGTGTATGAGTTAAAGAACTGGTTCATACTCTGAACTTTGTCTTTAGTTCTACTTAAAGTTACGAGTCTGATCGACATAAGCGCGCCTCGCTCAGAACAGACAATGAAATTTCTCCATTTCCAAAAAAAAAACATACGTAATGATTTAGGCTAATTGTATGCGATATATTGATCGCTTTGGGATGTCCTTCATGGTTTTAAAATGCATCACAACAGTGAAGATAAAGTTTCGACATATATACTTCAACGACCTTCGATAATTAGGCAATTTATGACAAATTAATGTACCAAACACCTCACCCTTTCGCAGGGATCTTGGATTGTTAGATGGCTAAACTTTCAGCTTTTACAAGTACCTCAAGCTCATTCTTGTGGCGCCCACTCATCTCCAAATGGGACTTGCTCTACCATTACAAGGCAGGTCTGGATCTAATATCACTTGTAATGACTCGACCAAACTAAATGTGATATTGTTCACTTTGGGTTCCACATCTCGGCTTTAAAATACATCACATTAATAAAAACAGAGCTTTTTATATCTATATAGAGCAATAACCTTTTCTAACTAGACGATATGGGATAAGTTCATGGACTAAGCACCTCACCAACCTTCTCACATCAATCCTCAGCTAGTTCTTCACTATAAGATCTGCAATCCGAGCAGGATGGGCTGAATGTAGTTTGTTGATAAATAAAAGGAATCTCAGAACACATTATTCGCAAAGTCCATGTAGAATTAAATAGAAGATTGAAGTAACTTTAACATCCATTATACTTAGAACAACAATGGGGAAATCCCATAGAATACTATTGAAACAAGGTGAACATGGAAAAATTGATATTGAAAAGACAGTCATACAGATAAAGTCTTCCACTTATTTATGGCATATGGGAAGTTACACCCCTAAGACGATCTAGTAATGAAGCTTTAAGATATTTGTTTGTCATGAGGGTGGAGGCTTTCATCGGAACAGGGGATGCATGGAAAACTATCTTTTCATTTGGAATTGCCTTCTCCAATTTGAAGTTTCTGACCACATTATGCATGAAAACGAGCACCTCTAGCCGAGCATACTCTTTCCCAGGGCACATCCGAGGTCCGCCTCCAAAGGGGACGTAAGTGTATGGAGCAGGCCCACTTCCATCAAACCTCGAAGGATCAAACTTTTCTGGCTCGGGAAAATATTGAGGATTTGTGTGTGTTGTATGCACAGTCCAAAATGTCTGCAAAAAATTTAATTGTAAGAACCATAATTAAATATCACTTTATATACTATACGATAACGCTTTATGAAAGTCTTTTTTTTTAATGATCTTTTAAGAAGTATACATGCATTTTTTTTTTTTTGTAACAATTATCGCATATAAAGTAATATAGAATACATATATAAAGAGTGTAATTGAGGTCTAAAGTGCATATTTTCATTAAAAAAAAAAAGTGTTAACAAAAAGCACTTAACGTTTTTATAATAAATTCAAGTGTTCAATACCTTCCATCCCTTTGGAATGCTAAAGCCTGCATATGTGAAATCAGTTATAGCCTCTCTAAAGGCTCCTTGAGCAGGTGGTGATAGTCTTAATGCTTCACATGCCACATTCCAAGAAAACTTCATCTTCTGAATATCTTCCCAAGTCAGTAGCTCGTTTGGACCTTTCGACTTTGCAATCTCCATTTGTTCTATGAGAAAGATGATTCGAAGACATTAACTAGTTAACCTCACTTGTCCACTCAAATGTAATATAAATCAAAAGAGGGATTGGTTTTAGACGGGGACGGAGTCATTAGTGGGCTGAAGCCCAGAGTAAAAAAAAAATAAAAAATTATCACTTTCATATAAGGCTATCAGTATCAGCTCACTAAATCACTAATCATTAGTCTAATTTTTTAAAGCTCTTAAGTCTTAAGTCCCAATAATCATGAAAAAAAAAAAATTTCAAGGTTTTCTATTATTATTTTGATCAGAACAAAGAGGGGATTACGCAAAGGCNAACTTCATGCAGTCAGGCTTGGCCTGGTCGGGAACAGTTTTGTTGTTTTGCGCCTGGTCTGGCCTGTTGGAACCCCAACCTACCACCAATCAACCACCCCCTTATATTTAATAGGGTGCAACTCAACCCTAATCTAACCTTGAGTATATAATTTTCAACCTTAATTTTAACTCTAAACTTACCTTGGATTGAGGGACTCAACTCGAGCACTGCCCGAGTTTTATTGGTCAGACTTGGGTTAATGATTTCGAGCTATTTTACGGGTTTAATTCGGGTTTAATCTAAAATAAACTTGTTGTTCTAAACCCNCAAAAAAAAAAAAAAATTTATTAGTAGGGTATATGTATTATATATTTATATAATACATTATATATGCCCCTTATTTATATTAGGCCCACATTATTTACCCAAACAAATTAAAAAATTTAACCCATTTAAAATAAAAAAATTTGATTTCAATATTATCTACCCAAACCTATTACAAAAATTTTTGACTCAACATTAAAAAAATAAAATTTTTGACTCATCATTAAAGACAAAATTTTTGGGCCACAATTAAAAAATANAACTTGTTGTTCTAAACCCGATACATATATTACATAATATTCATCTAAATTAATAACCAATAACTTCAATCAAGTTTTTAACATGAAAACCATAATATTAAGAACTCAATGTTTGAGATAATGCAACCACAATCATACAGAACACAAATAAACACAACTAGAATTCTTGTACAAATGTAGAGTTCACTGCTTAAATAATGAGTGAGAGAGGCGCACAATGAAAACGTCAGGACAGATTAACCCTAGACTTACAAATGTATTTATATGGTTATGAATATTCGGGTTGAACCTGAATATTAAATCGAGTTGAACCCGATTTTAATATTCAAGTTCAACCCGGTAATCCGAGGAGTCAACCCGAGGTCCACCCAACTTGAATTCAGGTTGAGGTTTTTTGACATAAACCCAACACAAGTATTAAAAATCCTAGCTTAAGTCTTAATTTTTTCGGACTAGACTCAAGTTAAAATCGGATTAGCCCGCCCAAGTTACATCCTTAATATTTAAACACAAAACTTACAGACATGGTCAACTTGTTACAAATAATGTAAACCTACCACTACCAACATACGTAATGCTAACCAACTGGATATTGGCCAGAACCTCTGACTTTTCAGTGGGAGGTCAAGGATTCGAAGTTTTCTGGGTGCAAAAGCGTAACTGTTTGGTAAGATAAGCCCTCAGTTACTTGAATAAACCGTATCCAAATCTTTGGTGTGAGTCTTGAGTCTCAAAAAAAATACAAGTCCTGATTTAAATGGTGTATGAGTTAAAGAACTGGTTCATACTCTGAACTTTGTCTTTAGTTCTACTTAAAGTTACGAGTCTGATCGACATAAGCGCGCCTCGCTCAGAACAGACAATGAAATTTCTCCATTTCCAAAAAAAAAACATACGTAATGATTTAGGCTAATTGTATGCGATATATTGATCGCTTTGGGATGTCCTTCATGGTTTTAAAATGCATCACAACAGTGAAGATAAAGTTTCGACATATATACTTCAACGACCTTCGATAATTAGGCAATTTATGACAAATTAATGTACCAAACACCTCACCCTTTCGCAGGGATCTTGGATTGTTAGATGGCTAAACTTTCAGCTTTTACAAGTACCTCAAGCTCATTCTTGTGGCGCCCACTCATCTCCAAATGGGACTTGCTCTACCATTACAAGGCAGGTCTGGATCTAATATCACTTGTAATGACTCGACCAAACTAAATGTGATATTGTTCACTTTGGGTTCCACATCTCGGCTTTAAAATACATCACATTAATAAAAATAGAGCTTTTTATATCTATATAGAGCAATAACCTTTTCTAACTAGACGATATGGGATAAGTTCATGGACTAAGCACCTCACCAACCTTCTCACATCAATCCTCAGCTAGTTCTTCACTATAAGATCTGCAATCCGAGCAGGATGGGCTGAATGTAGTTTGTTGATAAATAAAAGGAATCTCAGAACACATTATTCGCAAAGTCCATGTAGAATTAAATAGAAGATTGAAGTAACTTTAACATCCATTATACTTAGAACAACAATGGGGAAATCCCATAGAATACTATTGAAACAAGGTGAACATGGAAAAATTGATATTGAAAAGACAGTCATACAGATAAAGTCTTCCACTTATTTATGGCATATGGGAAGTTACACCCCTAAGACGATCTAGTAATGAAGCTTTAAGATATTTGTTTGTCATGAGGGTGGAGGCTTTCATCGGAACAGGGGATGCATGGAAAACTATCTTTTCATTTGGAATTGCCTTCTCCAATTTGAAGTTTCTGACCACATTATGCATGAAAACGAGCACCTCTAGCCGAGCATACTCTTTCCCAGGGCACATCCGAGGTCCGCCTCCAAAGGGGACGTAAGTGTATGGAGCAGGCCCACTTCCATCAAACCTCGAAGGATCAAACTTTTCTGGCTCGGGAAAATATTGAGGATTTGTGTGTGTTGTATGCACAGTCCAAAATGTCTGCAAAAAATTTAATTGTAAGAACCATAATTAAATATCACTTTATATACTATACGATAACGCTTTATGAAAGTCTTTTTTTTTAATGATCTTTTAAGAAGTATACATGCATTTTTTTTTTTTTGTAACAATTATCGCATATAAAGTAATATAGAATACATATATAAAGAGTGTAATTGAGGTCTAAAGTGCATATTTTCATTAAAAAAAAAAAGTGTTAACAAAAAGCACTTAACGTTTTTATAATAAATTCAAGTGTTCAATACCTTCCATCCCTTTGGAATGCTAAAGCCTGCATATGTGAAATCAGTTATAGCCTCTCTAAAGGCTCCTTGAGCAGGTGGTGATAGTCTTAATGCTTCACATGCCACATTCCAAGAAAACTTCATCTTCTGAATATCTTCCCAAGTCAGTAGCTCGTTTGGACCTTTCGACTTTGCAATCTCCATTTGTTCTATGAGAAAGATGATTCGAAGACATTAACTAGTTAACCTCACTTGTCCACTCAAATGTAATATAAATCAAAAGAGGGATTGGTTTTAGACGGGGACGGAGTCATTAGTGGGCTGAAGCCCAGAGTAAAAAAAAAATAAAAAATTATCACTTTCATATAAGGCTATCAGTATCAGCTCACTAAATCACTAATCATTAGTCTAATTTTTTAAAGCTCTTAAGTCTTAAGTCCCAATAATCATGAAAAAAAAAAAATTTCAAGGTTTTCTATTATTATTTTGATCAGAACAAAGAGGGGATTACGCAAAGGCAGGGACAGCTAGGCCAAGGTGGGCAAGTGCACCCCTCTCAAAAAAAAAAAAAAATTTATTAGTAGGGTATATGTATTATATATTTATATAATACATTATATATGCCCCTTATTTATATTAGGCCCACATTATTTACCCAAACAAATTAAAAAATTTAACCCATTTAAAATAAAAAAATTTGATTTCAATATTATCTACCCAAACCTATTACAAAAATTTTTGACTCAACATTAAAAAAATAAAATTTTTGACTCATCATTAAAGACAAAATTTTTGGGCCACAATTAAAAAATAAAATTTTTGGGCCACATAATATATTAAAAAATATTTATATTTTGTTAGTCGTATGAATACTTAGTTTAACCCGGAATAAAAAAAATCATGGCTCCACCCTTGGTTTTAGAATCACAAAACAATCTGAAAAATGGACTAAACAATAATAAACCGAATGAAAGGATTCAAATCCTTTTCATTCCACTTTTATTTAATTTTACTTAATTATAAATTACCATCACGTATGGGTGAGAGAGAGGTTCACTATAAATAGTGAGTCACACTAGAATTTTAACAAATGATATACTTGATTAAAACTAAGTAAAAATGTAATGAAAATGGTCTCAATCCCAATAGATTAGTGGGTATTAAACCATACCCAGCACTCAGTAGGCACTGATATGGAAGGAGACAAAATCAGTTTGGAGTATTACCTTTAAAAACCTGGGTGTAAATGTGGGGAAGCTCCGCGAGATACTTCAAGACAACAGTGACTGCGGTACTGGTTGTTTCATAACTTGCAACAAGTAAACCCACGATGTTATTAGAGATTTCCTTTTCATTCATGAATTTTCCATTTTTATCTGTTACTAGCAGCATACGAGACAACAAGTCCCCATCTCCTCTCTCCTTCTCCATTAGTTCCTTTCTTCTCTCCCTGATAATGTTCAGAACTTCTTCACAAACCNAAAGCGTAACTGTTTGGTAAGATAAGCCCTCAGTTACTTGAATAAACCGTATCCAAGTCTTTGGTGTGGGTCTTGAATCTCAAAAAAAATACAAGTCCTGATTTAAATGGTGTATGAGTTAAGGAACTGGTTCATACTCTGGACTTTGTCTTTAGTTCTACTTAAAGTTACGAGTTTGATCGACATAAGCACGCCTCGCTGAGAACAGACAATGAATTTTCTCCATTTCCAAAAAAAAACATACGTAATGATTTAGGCTAATTGTATGCAATATATTGATCGCTTTGGGATGTCCTTCATGGTTTTAAAATGCATCACAACAGTGAAGATAAAGTTTCGACGTGGTTTTAAAATGCATCACAACAGTGAAGATAAAGTTTCGACATATATACTTCAACGACCTTCGATAATTAGGCAATTTATGACAAATTAATGTACCAAACACCTCACCCTTTCGCAGGGATCTTGGATTGTTAGATGGCTAAACTTTCAGCTTTTACAAGTACCTCAAGCTCATTCTTGTGGCGCCCACTCATCTCCAAATGGGACTTGCTCTACCATTACAAGGCAGGTCTGGATCTAATATCACTTGTAATGACTCGACCAAACTAAATGTGATATTGTTCACTTTGGGTTCCACATCTCGGCTTTAAAATACATCACATTAATAAAAATAGAGCTTTTTATATCTATATAGAGCAATAACCTTTTCTAACTAGACGATATGGGATAAGTTCATGGACTAAGCACCTCACCAACCTTCTCACATCAATCCTCAGCTAGTAATGAAGCTTTAAGATATTTGTTACACCCCTAAGACGATCTAGTAATGAAGCTTTAAGATATTTGTTTGTCATGAGGGTGGAGGCTTTCATCGGAACAGGGGATGCATGGAAAACTATCTTTTCATTTGGAATTGCCTTCTCCAATTTGAAGTTTCTGACCACATTATGCATGAAAACGAGCACCTCTAGCCGAGCATACTCTTTCCCAGGGCACATCCGAGGTCCGCCTCCAAAGGGGACGTAAGTGTATGGAGCAGGCCCACTTCCATCAAACCTCGAAGGATCAAACTTTTCTGGCTCGGGAAAATATTGAGGATTTGTGTGTGTTGTATGCACAGTCCAAAATGTCTGCAAAAAATTTAATTGTAAGAACCATAATTAAATATCACTTTATATACTATACGATAACGCTTTATGAAAGTCTTTTTTTTTAATGATCTTTTAAGAAGTATACATGCATTTTTTTTTTTTTAACAATTATCGCATATAAAGTAATATAGAATACATATATAAAGAGTGTAATTGAGGTCTAAAGTGCATATTTTCATTAAAAAAAAAAAGTGTTAACAAAAAGCACTTAACGTTTTTATAATAAATTCAAGTGTTCAATACCTTCCATCCCTTTGGAATGCTAAAGCCTGCATATGTGAAATCAGTTATAGCCTCTCTAAAGGCTCCTTGAGCAGGTGGTGATAGTCTTAATGCTTCACATGCCACATTCCAAGAAAACTTCATCTTCTGAATATCTTCCCAAGTCAGTAGCTCGTTTGGACCTTTCGACTTTGCAATCTCCATTTGTTCTATGAGAAAGATGATTCGAAGACATTAACTAGTTAACCTCACTTGTCCACTCAAATGTAATATAAATCAAAAGAGGGATTGGTTTTAGACGGGGACGGAGTCATTAGTGGGCTGAAGCCCAGAGTAAAAAAAAAATAAAAAATTATCACTTTCATATAAGGCTATCAGTATCAGCTCACTAAATCACTAATCATTAGTCTAATTTTTTAAAGCTCTTAAGTCTTAAGTCCCAATAATCATGAAAAAAAAAAAATTTCAAGGTTTTCTATTATTATTTTGATCAGAACAAAGAGGGGATTACGCAAAGGCAGGGACAGCTAGGCCAAGGTGGGCAAGTGCACCCCTCTCAAAAAAAAAAAAAAATTTATTAGTAGGGTATATGTATTATATATTTATATAATACATTATATATGCCCCTTATTTATATTAGGCCCACATTATTTACCCAAACAAATTAAAAAATTTAACCCATTTAAAATAAAAAAATTTGATTTCAATATTATCTACCCAAACCTATTACAAAAATTTTTGACTCAACATTAAAAAAATAAAATTTTTGACTCATCATTAAAGACAAAATTTTTGGGCCACAATTAAAAAATAAAATTTTTGGGCCACATAATATATTAAAAAATATTTATATTTTGTTAGTCGTATGAATACTTAGTTTAACCCGGAATAAAAAAAATCATGGCTCCACCCTTGGTTTTAGAATCACAAAACAATCTGAAAAATGGACTAAACAATAATAAACCGAATGAAAGGATTCAAATCCTTTTCATTCCACTTTTATTTAATTTTACTTAATTATAAATTACCATCACGTATGGGTGAGAGAGAGGTTCACTATAAATAGTGAGTCACACTAGAATTTTAACAAATGATATACTTGATTAAAACTAAGTAAAAATGTAATGAAAATGGTCTCAATCCCAATAGATTAGTGGGTATTAAACCATACCCAGCACTCAGTAGGCACTGATATGGAAGGAGACAAAATCAGTTTGGAGTATTACCTTTAAAAACCTGGGTGTAAATGTGGGGAAGCTCCGCGAGATACTTCAAGACAACAGTGACTGCGGTACTGGTTGTTTCATAACTTGCAACAAGTAAACCCACGATGTTATTAGAGATTTCCTTTTCATTCATGAATTTTCCATTTTTATCTGTTACTAGCAGCATACGAGACAACAAGTCCCCATCTCCTCTCTCCTTCTCCATTAGTTCCTTTCTTCTCTCCCTGATAATGTTCAGAACTTCTTCACAAACCATTTGTTGGGTTTCCCTCCTTTGTGGGACTCATCAATTTGCTAATTTTTTGGTGGCTTACCCGTGTAGGACTCTTATCCAAGGCTTGGTTTGGAGTCTTCTAGTTAAAAAGGAATTTGGCAGCCATCAAAGACTATAAGTTTTGTCCTTTTATTTGGTTTATCTTTTCTCGGTTGGTTTTGGCAAGAAGACATATTTTTCGGCAGTCTTTGGTTCAACAAAAATTCAGCCATCTTCTTCTCCTTTTTGGTGCCAGAAAAATCTGCAAATTTGTTCTTCAAGTGGGTAATATTTCTTCACTTGATATTTGGGTTTCTTGCGGTTTGTTCTTGGAGATTTGGTTCACTTATTTTGTGAGGTATTTTCCTCTTGTGATTTACACCTTGGTGTGTTTGTAAGGCTTATGCCTTTTGGCCACTTTGTAATCTGATTTGGTGATAGTGGAAGAAACTGACCTACCGGTCGTCGTGGATGTACCTCAAGTTATTTGAGGGAACCACGTAAATCTTGTGTGCTTATTTATTTTCTGTTATTTTATTTATATTGCTTCCATTGATTTACACTTGTGGGAAAGCCTATTTTCCCAACACCTGGTATCAGAGCAATTGGTTAATTCGGTTCCGATTCGTTATATTTCTGTGTGTGAATTATGGACGGCAACGTTGGACGTATGGTTAGTTTCAATGGCACAAATTGGGTGACTTGGAAAACTAAAATGGAAGATCTTTTATTTTGTAAAGATTTGAATGGACCCATAGAGGGTGATAGTGGCAAACCGGAAGGGATGAAAGATGACGAGTGGAAAAAGCTAGACCGGAAAGCTGTCGGTTTTATTCGGCAATGGATTGATGATAGTGTCTTTCATCATGTCTCTACAGAAAAATCTGCACATGGTCTTTGGACCAAATTGGAGAGTTTGTATGATAGAAAGACGGCAGTGAATAAAGCCTTTTTATTTCGAAAGCTTGTGAACTCTAAATATAAGGAGGGTACTTCTATTGCAGAGCATTTGAATGAGATTAAGAGCATTGTGAATCAGTTGGCCGCCATGAAAATTACTTTTGATGATGAGTTGCAAGCTTTGTTACTTCTTAGTTCACTTCCCGAAAGCTGGGAAACTTTGGTGGTCACAGTTAGTAACTCCGCACCTGATGGAGTGGTAACAATGAGTCAAGTTACCAGCAGTTTGTTGAATGAAGAAACAAGAAGAAAATCATCAGGTTCTTCTTACTCCGAGGCACTTGTAATGGAAAACCGGGGGAGAGGCAGGAGTAAGAGTAGGGTTCCGCACAACCGTGATAAATCTAGAGGTCGTTCAAGCTCGATGTCAAAAAAGGATGTTGAATGCTATTATTGTCACAAGAAAGGGCACATGAAGCGGGAATGTAGAAAACTCAAGTTCAAGGAGCAGAACAAAGAGAAAAATTCAGAGAAAAAGCAAATTGATACAGCTGTAGTTACCGATGATGAACTCATGATTATCCGTGATGATGCTAGCGTTAATTTGATTGGCCAAGAGACGGATTGGGTAATTGATTCTGGAGCTTCATTTCATGTTACTTCGCGGGCTGATTTCTTTACTTCTTACTCACAAGGTGATTTTGGGAATGTCCGTATGGGAAATGAAGATGTGTCAAAAATTGTCGGCATGGGTGACATTTGCTTGGAAACAAATATTGGATGCAAATTGCTGCTTAGAGATGTGAGGCATGTACCAGATATTCGACTCAATTTAATCTCTGCTGGAAAGTTAGATGATGAAGGCTACATCAACAATTTCAGTAATGGAAAATGGAAGCTCTCCAAAGGTTCTCTAGTGGTAGCAAAAGGAAAGAAGACTTGTTCTCTTTACACTATGCAAGCAAAAATCTGCAAGGGTGTTGTGAATACCTTAGAGAATGACTCATCCACTGATTTATGGCATAGAAGGCTTGGACATATGAGTGAAAAAGGATTGCAAGTTTTGTCCAAGAAAGAGCTTCTAGTGGGGATAAAAGGTACGCCTTTGAAAACTTGTGTTCATTGTTTCCATGGTAAACAAAACAGAATATCATTCCGTAGAAACATTGCATCTAGAAAATCTCATGTTTTAGATTTGGTACATTCTGATGTATGTGGTCCTTTGAAAGTTAGGACACTTGGTGGTGCTCTATACTTTGTCACTTTTATTGATGATCACTCTAGAAAAGTTTGGGCTTATACACTGAAAACTAAAGATCAAGTTCTAGATGTGTTTAAGATTTTTCAGGCCAAGGTTGAAAGAGAAACAGGTAGACAGTTGAAATGTGTTCGCTCGGATAATGGTGGTGAATATATTGGACCATTTGATCAGTATTGCACAAATCATGGTATCAGGCATGAAAAGACAGTTAAAAAGACACCTCAACAGAACGGGGTTGCAGAGAGAATGAATCGCACCATTCTTGAGAGAGTCAGATGTTTGCTCTCACATTCTAAATTGCCAAGATCCTTTTGGGGTGAGGCAATGAGGACCGCAGTTGATCTTATCAATTTGTCTCCTTCAGTTCCGTTGAATGGTGATGTGCCAGAGAAAGTTTGGACAGGGAAGGAAGTCTCCTATGATCACTTGAGGGTATTCGGCTGCAGAGCTTTTGTTCATATTCCAAAAGATGAAAGGTCCAAGCTTGATCCAAAAGCAAAGCAATGCATATTTCTTGGCTATGGGCATGAAGAATTTGGATACAGGTTGTATGATACAGTTGACAAGAAAGTTGTCAGAAGCCGAGATGTTGTTTTCTTGGAAGATCAGACTATTGAAGACATCGACAAGCTTGAGTCAGCTGAGTCTAGTACTGATGATCTTGTTGATTTAGATCCTCTCAATCCCTCTGCTGTTCATGATATTGATGAGGAAGTGCAAACACCTCATGATGATGCAGCAGAAGATGATGTTGAGCCAGAGATTGAGGGGGAGCAACCACCCCAAGAGCCACTACCACAGACACCGTTAAGGAGATCTACTAGAGAAAAACAGTCATCCAGAAAATATTCTTCAAATGAGTATGTGATGATATCAGATCAGGGGGAGCCAGGGACTTATCAAGAAGTCTTGAAGCATGAGAACAAAACTGAATGGTTCAAGGCAATGAAAGAGGAAATGAAGTCTTTGCATGAGAATCACACCTATGATTTGGTGAAGCCGCCTAAAGGGAAGAAAATTTTGAAAAATAAATGGGTCTTCAGACGAAAGAATGATGGGAACAGTTCTCAACCGAGATTCAAGGCACGACTTGTCGTGAAAGGTTTTGATCAGAGAAAGGGAGTTGATTTTGATGAGATCTTCTCACCAGTTGTGAAGATGTCCTCCATTCGAACTGTGCTTGGTATAGCTGCGAGTATGAATTTAGAAGTTGAGCAGCTTGATGTGAAGACCGCATTTTTGCATGGTGACTTAGAAGAGGAAATTTATATGGAGCAACCTGAGGGCTTCAAAGATAAGGGTAATGATCAGTTAGTTTGCAAATTGAAGAAGAGCTTGTATGGATTGAAGCAAGCACCGAGGCAGTGGTACAGAAAATTCGATGCTTTCATGAGTGAGAATGGGTATTCAAGAACCACTTCAGACCATTGTGTGTTTGTGAAGAAATATAAAGATGGTAATTTTATTATTCTCTTGCTTTACGTTGATGATATGCTTATTGTGGGCCAAGACACGAGTAAGATTAGCAAGTTGAAGTCAGAGTTGAGTAAGTCCTTTGCCATGAAGGATTTGGGTCCAGCAAAGCAAATTCTTGGGATGAGAATTGTTCGTGACAGATCACATGGGCTGATTTGGTTATCTCAAGAGAATTATATTAAAAAGGTTCTTGAGAGGTTCAATATGGACAAAGCAAAGCCTGTTAATTGTCCACTTGCAGGCCACTTCAAACTAAGCTCAAGTCAGTGTCCTACAAGTGATGAAAAGAAAAATGAGATGCAGAAAATTCCCTATGCTTCAGCAGTTGGTTCTTTGATGTACGCCATGGTTTGTACTCGACCGGATATTGCTCACGCAGTTGGGGTTGTCAGTCGATTTTTGTCTAATCCAGGGAAAGAACACTGGGCAGCAGTGAAATGGATTATGAGGTATCTTCAGGGCACTTCAAAGATGAGTTTGTGTTTTGGTAAAGGCGAGCCTATTCTTGATGGGTTCACAGATTCTGATATGGCTGGTGATGTTGATAGTCGAAAATCTACTTCTGGTTATTTGATTACTTTTGCAGGGGGAGCAGTGGCATGGCAATCAAGATTACAGAAATGTGTTGCTCTCTCCACCACAGAAGCTGAGTTCATCGCCATCACTGAAGCTTGCAAAGAATTATTGTGGTTGAAGGAATTCTTACAAGAGTTGGGTTTGAAACAAGAAAGGTATGTCCTTCATTGTGATAGTCAGAGTGCAATCCACTTGAGCAAGAATTCTTCATTTCATTCGAGATCGAAACATATTGATGTTAGATATCATTGGATTCGTGATGTCTTGAATGATAAGTTGTTACAACTTGAAAAAATTCACACTGATGATAACACTTCGGATATGTTAACTAAGGCATTGACTAAGGACAAGCATGAGAAGTGTCGACTTTTGGCGGGAATGGTCGAATCCTCCACATAAGTCGGGAGGGGGAGAATTGTTGGGTTTCCCTCCTTTGTGGGACTCATCAATTTGCTAATTTTTTGGTGGCTTACCCGTGTAGGACTCTTATCCAAGACTTGGTTTGGAGTCTTCTAGTTAAAAAGGAATTTGGCAGTCATCAAAGACTATAAGTTTTGTCCTTTTCTTTGGTTCATCTTTTCTCTGTTGGTTTGGCAAGAAGACATATTTTCGGCAGTCTTTGGTTCAACAAAAATTCAGCCTTCTTCTTCTCCTTTTTGGTGCCAGAAAAATCTGCAAATTTGTTCTTCAAGTGGGTAACATTTCTTCACTTGATATTTGGGTTTCTTGCGGTTTGTTCTTGGAGATTTGGTTCACTTATTTTGTGAGGTATTTTCCTCTTGTGATTTACACCTTGGTGTGTTTGTAAGGCTTATGCCTTTTGGCCACTTTGTAATCTGATTTGGTGATAGTAGAAGAAACTGACCTACCGGTCGTCGTGGATGTACCTCAAGTTATTTGAGGGAACCACGTAAATCTTGTGTGCTTATTTATTTTCTGTTATTTTATTTATATTGCTTCCATTGATTTACACTTGTGGGAAAGCCTATTTTCCCAACACCATTTTGCCTCCTTTCTTAGCACACGATTATAAGCTGTGCCAGGCAAGTCTATTGGCACTGAGAACATCCCAGAAGTAACCAGAATGAAGGCATCAGCTAACCTTTTGACATGGTTAGGATCTACTATGCTCATGAACAATCGACACGCCAGTTCAAAAGTATACTTTTTTGATAGATTGAAAACCTTCACTTCATTAAATGGAACCCATTCGGTTTCCAAGTGTTCACGAGACATTGAGTCCATGATGGGTATGTACAGTTTTAACGCTTCGGGCTTGAGAATTTCTTGTAAAAAACTATGTTGTAGTGCTCCTAATTCCTTGGCAGAGTTTTCGGCGTATGAAGGAAAGATCAGAACCTTTTTCAATGATTGTGGCCACCATGAGGTGAGAAGTTTTCCATCATTCATGAACAGAAACTTGTTACCTGCTGCGCCACAGAACACTGACAGTTTCTCTCCCAACGACGATGTTCGAAATATTTGAGGCGAGTATTTGTTCATTCTTCTGGATATGAACTTTTGTGGACCTGAGAGGACAAAGTCAATATTTTCTCCAACCATTGGCCACCCAGTTGTTCCTGGTGGTAGTTTTAAGCCAGCAGAATTTCGTTTATGGTTGATGAACAAGAGAGAAAGAGATATAGCGAGGACCGCAAGGGGTAGTAGATATGTACAGAAGGCTTCCATGGTTTTTTGTTTTTTTTTTTTTTGAAGCACAAGAATAACCAAGAAATGAAAGATGGAGGTGTGTGTGCCAATAGCAGGCTTAGTCGAAGCTATTTATAGAGAACAAATGGCTTCAAGGCCACCAAAGTGTCCTGCCTCTTGTAGCCAATGCGACAGACAGACATTCCATCAAGCTAATAATACAAACTCAACTATATAATTCATCAAGCTATGATTCATCTAGAACGTTTAGGACTGGATCCCATACTGTGGATTAATCTATGATATCTACAAATACAATTGTGGATACGAGACTAAAGCTAACCGAAAGCCGTATATTTGTAACAATTTATTATTTTTAACATGGTAAAGAACCATATAAGAGCAAATTACTCCACTTACTAAGTGTGTCTTTTGAACTGAAAACTCATGTGCAACAAATGGCATTAAAGTCATAGCCTAAGTCATTGTGCGGAGTCAGCTCCTTGTATCGGATAGGAGAAGAATGATGGTCATCCATTACAAATCTCACTCGAGAGGGGAATTGTTGAGGTATTAAACGAATCCCACGTCAGCGAATGATGAGGGGTCTAGAGTCATATAAGGGAGCAAATCACTTCACCTATTATGTGTACATTTTTGGGCTGAAAACTCATGTCCCACAAATCGTTTACCCAATACAATATAATAAAAATCAATATATTTTATCTCGTACAATTAGAAATGTTTCAAAATTAAATAAATTTTGTTACTAATATAAATATTGACATAAATAAGATACAGATCGAAATAATACAATTCAAAATCACAAGATATAAAGATTGAACAGTATCCGATCCCTTTGTACTCCAATAATACACACATATACATACACGCACAAAATTTTCTAATTGCAAAAAAACTAAAATAATAAAGTGCCATTATAGTCAATAGTTATGAATTGATACTATTTTTAGATTATAAAATAGTATTACTTGAGGGGGTCTAAGGTTAGCTGATCATTAAATGTTTTCTTGAGCGGGTCTAAGGCCAGCTGATCATTAAATGTTTTTGTCAATTTGAAAATCTCTCAATGTTTTCGCACGCCACCTAGAGGGGGCGCTGTTAGCTCTAGTTTGGTTCAATTTTAGCTCTATTAAAAATAAATAGTTGTTGGGAGAAATTTGTAATATTTTTTTATTATTTTTGTAATTAATGCACATTTAATTTTGTTAAATTTAAATGTTAAATAGTCAACAAAAATGTTAGAAGTGGTTATATAGGATACATGAAAAAACCTATATCGGAGGAAATATTTTAAATAATTCAAAATAAAGAGAATTCACTAACACCCCCAATCACATTAAGAATGTTAACTGAAATGTAATTTTACTAAATTGTCTATAATATATTTGAGGACAAACTTCATCAACATCCCCTCTAAATAATCATATCTTTAATGAGACCCCTCTTATTAAAAATTTTTTATGTATTAAAATTCGGATCAAGTTAATTAAAATTTATTTAATCGTTTTGAATTTTATGTAGAAAAATTGTTTGGAGTTTATGTTGGGGTATTTTTTATTTTTTATTTTTTTTGTTAGAAATTGTGGTTTAATGGCAGGGGATGTCAGTGATGTTTAAATATAAACTAGAAAAAGTGTCAGTGATTTTTTAATAATAGAAAGAGTGTCTTTAAAGATATAGCAAACTAAAAGGAGTGTGGCTAAATTTTTTCTAATTTTTATTTTTCTCAAATAGATTGATTAGATCGTTTATAATATTATTATTTAATTGCATATTACAAAATAAAAAAAATAACATATATTTGACCTCAAAATTCAATTTGGTAACTACTTGTGTATAATAATTTAATATATATAAAATTTTACTTGTTCATATAGATAAATAATTGTATATAACTGTATTACTAATAACTGAATTCAAAATAATTTACAAATCTTTATAAAAGAGTGCAAAACAAGTTGCTTAAGGATATGACATTCACTTTTTCCTTTGAAATTTAAATGTAGAGCAATTAACAAAGATAATACAAGTAGCTACATCGGTGATTTCAAGGCATAGTTAAATTAGAGGGAATCAATTACATAACTCAAAATTATTATAAGAATTTAGTGTTTAACGAAGAAATACTTCTTAAATCATCTCCGTAAAATTTTGAATGTTATATAATAATAATAGTGTTGTATCCGTGTGATGCACGAGCTATGCAATGCAAACCCCGTCACTCTCTTCCTTCCATCTGCCATTTGAAATAAAGAATTAGGAAATGCAAGAGTTTGTGGAAAATTCAAATAATTATGGGGAAGTTATTATAGAAATTAAAATTATTTATTAAAAAAAAATGAAATGAGTTAATAACAGAGTGGACTGGTAGTTATATAATCAAAATTAGGGGGAAAAAAGGGGACGNTTCAAATAATTATGGGGAAGTTATTATAGAAATTAAAATTATTTATTAAAAAAAAAATGAAATGAGTTAATAACAGAGTGGACTGGTAGTTATATAATCAAAATTAGGGGGAAAAAAGGGGAAGGCTTATTTAAGCCCCACCTCACCTAAATTTGAGTGTTATATATTTATAAATAGATGATTAATTAAATATATATATTTGTTTAAATTTTAAACTTGCTTAATATTCAGTCCAAACTTGAGTATTTTTTAAAATTATTTCAAATTTAAATTTTTGCACATCCTTCTTCATTTTTTTTCACATTTAACAAATATTAGTTTAATTCATTAATGGATAATTTTGAACGAAGAATTTGAAAATGTAAATGATATTTTGTACTACGGAAAATTTATAAATTATTGATTGATATCGTAAAAGAAATGTCAGCAATTCCCGCCTTCACATTAGTTCGAGTCCATACACTTGAGACGAACAAAGTCTTCTGCTTTTGAAAAATTGGTTGCCCTTCTAGATAATAGCTGTACGATGTTTTAAATTGCTTGCCTTCTAGACAGATGGTTTAGAGTAGTTCATCCGTTCAATAACTCGGTTAATTCATTTTTTAAAAGAGTCTCTTGTTCTTTGAAGAATTTTTTATTCATAAGATAAAGAGTATTTGTTCAGACTAGTTGCTTGTGTTACATTACTAGGGATATAATACCTCTTATTTAGTCTTTGGAGACCTTGCTTTATTTTCTAGAGTGATCCTTACCCCTTTTTCTTAGCAGATGCGTCTGTTACGCAATCACCGTGAATAATATTGAAAGTANGAGACGAACAAAGTCTTCTGCTTTTGAAAAATTGGTTGCCCTTCTAGATAATAGCTCTACGATGTTTTAAATTGCTTGCCTTCTAGACAGATGGTTTAGAGTAGTTCATCCGTTCAATAACTCGGTTAATTCATTTTTTAAAAGAGTCTCTTGTTCTTTGAAGAATTTTTTATTCATAAGATAAAGAGTATTTGTTCAGACTAGTTGCTTGTGTTACATTACTAGGGATATAATACCTCTTATTTAGTCTTTGGAGACCTTGCTTTATTTTCTAGCGTGATCTTTACCCCTTTTTCTTAGCAGATGCGTCTGTTACGCAATCACCGTGAATAATACTGAAGGGATTACAACTCTCTTGTCTGAATGTAGGACCGTTGTGATTTATGCATAGCAACACTCCGATAGGTACTAGCTATCATCCTTACTGTTCCCACGATGGTATTGTTTCTTTGGGGGGGCGGGGGCCACCTGCACACCTTTAATTGTTTGTCACGAGCTACGTGATTTAAACTCAAATAATTGAACTGGACAACCGAGTTCAACTTTAATCAAATTTTAAGTATCATCATAACTAAACATATAAAAATTATAATTTTTAATACAATGATTCAGATATTATACTGTTGCCCAATTTTCATCATCCTAAAAAGTTATAAGTAACTACCCAAATGGTATACTTGACCCCAAAAACAATTATTGGCCCTCACAGCTCAATGTTAGACACCTTAATCAACCATCAATACTCTTCACAATGTCAAATAATTCTATTAATCCACACTTATATATATTTCTATTATCTCTCTTATTTTCGCACTCTTTTACTTTAATTTAAAATTGTATAATTAAAAAAGTTTTGTTATTTAACATATAAATATTATGTGATTAATATTTTATTTTTGATATTACAGAGTATTTTTAGACACGTGATTATTATTAGTACATAAATAATTTGAATCGGATCATAATTACATCGGATGTATGTATATCCAAATTCAAATTCGTAAAATATAAGATATTAAGTTTGAATTTAAATCATCGATAAAAAAAATTTATCAATTTATATTCAATTAATCGAATTCGAATTAAAATCCGATTCACCGACCACTCTGGTTATAATTGTGAGAAAATGAACTGAGGCTAACTAGGACCACAATGCCTTTTAATACAGCCAATAGTCGGTGACAATCAAAACTCGGTCCACCAACATGCACGACTTTACGGAGTTGAATACGGTATTGATAAAAAATGTTTGGTACCATAATTCTAAAATTTATTATTTTAAAAAATATTTTTATAGGTCATTTTATAATTAAAAAAATTATTATTTTTATTGTCAATTTATCAATTTTGTGAATATTTTTATCACATTTATAATAACTATTTTTATTATTTTTCTTAAGTATAAAAAAAATATCATTTTTACGAATAATTTATCACATTTGTGAGATTTTTATTACATTTATGAATATTTTTATAACTATTGTGGTAATTATTTTTATTAAATTTTAAAATATCATAATAATAATAAAAATACTCATAAAAATTATTGTGATAAATTTCGGTACCATACGAAAGCTTTAAATTTCTGGGACCCTAATCCACTCCGACTTTTTACATATACCTATTTTCAATAGTTCCAATGACAAATACCATAATTCCAATGACAATCAGAAGTGTCCCATCAGAAACGGGTGATGACAATATGTAAGACTTGATTACGGTATCAATAAAAAAATTTGGAAACGTACCTCTATAATTTATTGTTTTAGCGGGTATTTTTATAATTTTTTGAGTTATGTTATAGTTAAAAAATGTATTATTTTTTGGGGATAATTTGCTATTTTTGTTGGTAATTTATCACTTTTATAAATGTTTTTATCAATATTATGGTAATAATTTTTGCCAATTTTGCAATACAAAAAAAATTATCATTCTTGTAAGTAATTTACTATATTTGTAAATATTTTTATCATTACTGTAAGTGTTTTTATTATAGTTATAATAACTATTTTAATCATTTTTTTTTGTGGTATAATAACAGCGATAAAAACATACACAAATATAATAAATAATAGTATGACACCAATTTTTTTTTTTTTGGGTACGATAGACAACTCCCAATATCTATAACATAACCAAGTTCCTATGCCAAGTTGATGGAGTAGACTACGTTACTCAAAAAAAAATTGATACAATACAGATAAATTTTACTACTTAAATCAGTGTTTTAATAATTTTGTGGACAATTTTATAATAAAAAAATTATTATTTTTGTGAGTATTTGTATCACTGTTATGATAATTATTTTTATCATGTTTTTCTGTACAAAAAAAATTGTCATCTTTGTGGATGGTTTACTATTTTTGTATGTGTTTTTAACATTTTTGTGAATGTTTTTATCACAATTGTGATAACTATTTTTTACACTTTTTTTAGAACCACAACAGTGGTAAAAACACTCACAATAATAATAAAAAAATTCACAAAAAATAAATAAACAAAAATAAAAACACATGTTTAATATTATACCAAAAATTCTCCACTCAAACCCCACCACCCAAACCCATCCCCAACCTCACCACCGAAACCAACACCACAGACCACCATTTGCCACCAAAAACCACCCCACTGACCACCACCCAACCCTATCCCTGAAAAACCCACACCCAAAAACCCATACCACAATCGAAATCCACCAGCTCAATCCTCCAAAATCCACCACTCATCTATATATACAGACAATATACATAGATCTAGGGCTTGAGAAGATGATTGAGAAGGGCGATGGCATGTTTCCCCCTTTTTCTGTTTCGTCTTAGTCTTTGGCAGAGAGAGAGAGACGACTGATAGGGGCGATGGAGATGCTTCGACTTTGTCTTTGGCATCGAGAGACATAGAGAACTGAGAGAGGCGATGGAGATGGAGATGGAGATGGCTTCTCTTCGTCTTCAGCCTTTGGCATCGAGAAAGAGAGAGAGAGAGAGAGCCAACTGAGAGGGGTAAAAGAGAGAGATATGGTTTTTTATACTCAAAACCAAAACAATCATATTTTGTTGTCAAAGAGTATCGAAATCAAGACCTCATTAAATCTTTTTATCAATAGCGTGTTTGTTTTTTTTTTATGTTTTCAAAAATATCATTTTGGACGTTTTCATATTTTAGTCTTGTTTTCAAAACAGAGCAATTAAAGAAAAACGAAAACATTCATCAAAGATGTTTTTATTTTTATTTTTTACCATAAATTAAAAAAAAACAAAAAAAAAACAAAAATCACCGGTTACCAAATACTACCTAAGTTGTCCCCCTCTCCCTTCCCCTTCCCCCCCAAAAAAATGAATAAATAAATTGAATACTTTAAGCACTTAATAAATTAATTCATTTGATAATCTAAAATTTATATCACTTAATATTTTAAGTACTTCTTAAAAATAGTCTAAAATTTTAAGTAACAAGTCATCTAATTATCACTTAATTATCACTTAATGATAAAAATGTCAATTAGTACGAATTTTATCAATTTCTCATAATAGACAAATATACCCTTGATGAATTTTACACTCTTAACTTTTTAATATCTATCACCACCACCACCACTACCATCATCCCACTGCGATCACCATCGCCCCACTGTCATCACCATCGCCACTACCACCACCATTGTGTTGTTGCCACCACCAACTACCATCATTATTATCATTGTGCCACTGTCATCACCATCATCACCACTATCACCACCAATGTGTCGCTGCAATTACCACCACCATTGTTAAATTTCGATTAAATTTGTAATATTTAATGGATATGAATATTGATATGAATTGTAAAGACAAATTTTAATAGATAATCATATCGCATTCAAAATAGAGTTTTCAAATCTAACTTAGATTTGAATCACTCAAAATTTGATGATTAACATATCTATTTATAGTTTACATAATGATTTGTCAAAATAACATTTTTCATGAAAATTATTCTAATACTAGTACTTTCTATAAAATAAATTTAATATATTTTTTCTTAATTAGGTTCATTTTTTTACGCATAAATTATGCATGAAAAATTTTTAAAGCAACAAAGTAAAAAAATTATCATGAAAAATTAATTTATAAATAGTGTAAGTGGAAAAACACTTATATTTGCAAGACACAACAAATTTTTGATGATTGTTCTTCAACCGTTTCCCTCAAATTGAAGATTGCTCCCACTAAAAATGGACTCTAGCTCTGCCATTGTTTTTCCTTCTTATTTTACACTCTAACCAAACAATATAAAATAATTCTTTCCATCATATTTTCTATCTTCTTCTTTTCTTTCACCCTATTTTCACCATAGGAAACAGACTATTAGAATACAAGAAAGTCTTAAAAAAAAAATAGAGGATAAGAAAGTCTCAATGACAAGTTCAACAGTTCCGAAACAAATCGGGTATAAATAAAATTATCTTTTACACAAATTCTCTAAAACTCGACACAAACTCGTCTTTCCAGCATGGTTGACAAGCCTACTCCCACCTATACTTATTGTCAACAATACTAATTTCAATAACAATCAAAATTTATCCCATCAAAAACAATTGATGGCAACAATTATTGTATATCCAGGTCGCCCATGACCAATTCACTACTAAGAAAATATCCATCCATCTATTTAATACCAAGACACTCATGGTTAAATAGAAACTCCCTACTTTCTTATAGATCTAGAGTTATATTTATAAGTCGAATAATAATGTTATTTAGATTTAAAAATTTGACTTAATGTGCTGACATAATGATGTAATTTCATAAAAATTATTGAATCAATATTAAATTCTAATGTTAACAAATTATATCATTAAGTTAAAGTCACAATAACATTGCTCTTATAAGTCAAAGTGAAAATTTATTGCAAGACTTAAGCATAGGGATGCCGTGAACTTGGGATGAGTATGGTTTACCAAGTCCCAACACGCTAGGCTTTCACCTTCAGGTAGTGTGTGTGAACTACAATAATTCTCAATGACAAAGTTCTAACAATTCATGTTCAATTATCCATCCATCTAAGTCAAACCAATTGTATTCTTCCATTCAATAAACCACAGAATGCCCCCACCAATTCAGCTTATCATGTTCCGCAAGGGTGTTTGAGTGGCTAGCTTCCCACCATAACGATGCTCAATTATTTATTTTGACTTCTTCCAAAGAAAAAGAATGGAACTGAATGCATAACAATTATTCGGATCCTAATAAATATACCATCACCAATGCACCATCCTCCATCCTCCATCCTCCATCCCCCTACAGATTGCTGACCCACCCCATGTCCTCTTGTTGTTGCTATAACCACCAAGACCGTCCAAGGGCCGACCCGGTAAACCTTGGTAGTATTTTTCAGGCCCAGTCAAGTCCCATCTCGCGGAATGGCCAGGTCTTGGTATAGGTATCTCATGCCATGGCCCATCCAGTAACACGTGCCATGAGCTACAGAATGACCATGGCACGGGTCGGGCTGGGTTGCGAACTGGTTTTATTTCTGGGGGCTTTTTAGCGGCAGGTATAATATGTTGGACTTTTTGACCTCTCGAGATATGATAGGATCAAAAGAAATTCATCAATATCAAAATACAAATATGAAAACATCCAAAAAGATCATCGATATCTAGGTTGTTTAGATAAATATATATGGTGATAGAGGTTTGTGTGATTCTCATATTTATCATATGTATTCCTCACCCTATAAATATGATTGAGCCTTATGTAATTAAGTGTTATCAATAATTTATATAATAAAGTAGAATGAAGTTTGAATTCAAAAGACAAAGAGAGGTTCAGATCGTTTTAAGATAAAACATAAACACATCCAATAGACAACGTAATTCCAACATAAAATACGCTTTAGATTATTTCAAAAATTTTAATCTAACAGTTTACAGTTAGTCCTGAATTTCTTTTCCCGCGCCATGAAGAAGTCTTTTATCGTAAGACTCTACACTCCTATCTCTCATACGTCTTTATCTTAAATTTAGAAAAACACAATAACAACTCAGATTGAATTCATTTTAATTAAATGATCTAAATTCATCAAATTTAATCCAATGGCTCACAACACATCCCACACAAAAATAAAATCCCACCAAGGGTGGAGCCTGAAAAATACTTTAGGGTGGGCACATTAATAAATTTTAATTATTTTTTTGTCAATGTTACCAATAACTTAATTCAATGTAAAAGCTATTTTAGTTGTAAATTTCAATGTTAGATGAAGTCTACTTTCAAGCAAAGAGGTGCATTGACTTATGTAATCAAATTAGATCTAAATTACATTTTTTTATTTTTTTTTCAATTGACCATAGAAGTTCATAAATTCATATTTACTATAATTATGTGTAAAAATTCATTAAACATAAAAGGTTAAAAACGATTTGCATGAAATGAACAAACAAAAAATAAAAATAAATTAATTAAAACTTTATATGAGACTAATTATTATCATTTTACAATTAAATCTGATTATTGTTTATCATTTAAAAGAATTACAAATCAATGATATCAATAAATACTTTTTTTCTATATACAAAATAGTAATAACAATCTTTCATTTATCACCTTGTAATTTATTATATTATGATGCCCATTTCTGTACAATAATAAAATAATTCTATAATTTAGAAAAATGAACGCCATATGTCTAAAAATTATTCGGACATGTTTGTGTCTAAAAATTTAAGAATAATAGTAATTACATCTAATTCAAAATTTAAGTTTATATCTTGACCAAAAAAAATTTAAAATTTAATTGGTAGGAACCCAATAGTTTGTGACCAATGGATGGATAGTAGACGTTATTAAATATAGGAATTCACTATTAGATTTAATATCAGAATGTATTAGTTCCAATAACATTATTTAAAAATTAATTATTATTTAAGTAATCATCTATCTTAATCAATATCACAATAAAATAATAATAAGGTAGACACAATTAAATATGTCTAAATTTTATTTTAAAAAATATATATTTATTGTAAAAAAAAATTGAGGCTGGGCACAATTAAATATATCTAAATTTTATTTTAAAAAATATATATTTAATGTAAAAAAAAAAAAATTGAGGAGGGCACGTGCCCACCCTGGTCCAAGGGTGGCTATGCCCCTAAATCCCACTCAATTTAATTACACCCACATGCTACCCATTTTGTTTAACACACAGCCTAAACTCTTTTTCTTTCTTCCATTAACCGTCTCACCTCTCTCTCTTAGTTTTTCAGAAATCATTGTCATCCTCCTCAATCTCTCATCTCTTTATGTAGACTCCAACAATTAACAGACCTTCTTCAACGACACACGACATAATTTNGTTTCATAGTTTTTTAGAAATCATTGTCATCCTCCTCAATCTCTCATCTCTTTGTGTAGACTCCAACAATTGACAGACCTTCTTCAACGACACACGACATAATTTGGAGGCCCATTGGATTTAACCACTCCGACCATCCATTTTTTTCCATCCAAATTATATTTACGGTGATCTAACCTGCGGAAGTACTCTCGCTGGTACCCATTATTATTTATCATTGATGATTTTTTTAGTTTAGTTTAATAGTGTATGTTTTGATAATAATTTATTGTTTTTAATTTTTAATGTTCGTGTGGTTTAGTTGTTGATATATTGTCATTAACTGATTATTGTTAAATGTTATATGTTAAAATTGTATTGTTTGTACCTTAATTTAGGTTGATTTTGTTTAATTTCTAATTTTACGATAAAATTTTGCATAAAATTAAAAATATTTCTATTAAACACACATAAAATACATAATAATCGTTAAGTTCAGTGCTTCTATTTCAAAGTTTGACAGTTTAACATTTGATTTCAATTACTGCATACACACCGTCATTACAACACAAAAATTAGTACCTAAATAGACAATGTCATTATTTTTGGACATGTAAGTTATTTAGTATATCGATTTTTTCAAAACCTTTAATATAATATTTCATTAAAAACCATTATAAACTTACTATATAATTTTTTATCCTTCTTATTACAAATTGATTCATACCTAGAGTACACTATAAGTAGATTTTCTTATCACACATCTTAGTACCGATGATTGATGTTTATTTCTTATTTCTTATCAATCAATGAAATTTAAATTATTTTTATAATCCATAAATAAAATCATCAAGTTAATATTCATTCCAAAAATAAATCACTATTGTATGAAAACCTATAGTTCTCAGAAAATTAAAAAACAAAATTCAAAACCCAAGTTAATCAGTAATTAAAAAAAAAAAGATACCAATTGCACCAACAAAAAATGTTCAAAACCAATCTAAGCGCTATGTATTGAAATTATTCAAATATCCTATCTTTGTGTGTTGAAATTTTATAAGTAACATAGTGTCTTCAGGCACAGACAATGACTAGTACATCAATATAGTTCATTGAACATTTAGGTTCATGGACGTAGGCACTATGCCGAACCATTTTATTCCTAGTTTCTCATTTTTTTATCANGCATAGTGTCTTCAGGCACGGACAATGACTAGTACATCAATATAGTTCATTGAACATTTAGGTTCATGGACGTAAGCACTATGCCGAACCATTTTATTCCTAGTTTCTCGTTTTTTTATCATTATTATATCTTCAATCTCTCTAATATTCTAAATTTCTTTATATAATTTGAACGGGTCGATTATATCTCAATTTGAATTGGGTGGAACTATTTTCACCCTATAAATCACTTTCTCCACCCCCATTTAATCATATTATTTCAAACTACTAAATTCACCTCATCTATACTTATCTTATTTCATCTCATTTATACTCATTCAATTAAACTATTAAATATATATTAAATAAACCGAAACAAAAATAGTAATTGAAGCGAAGTTTTAATGTTTCAAGGTGATATATATTATTTTGAGGTGTTTTAAGATATTTTGATGTATTTTCACCAATGTCTTTGAAATATTTTGAGGCGTTTTAAAATATTTTGACTAATATTTTAAAGGGATAATTGCACTAGAGATCCTCAAAGTATAAAATTTGTCTCATTTTAATCCCTAATATTTCAATTGCATCATTTTGGTCCATGAAGTATTAAATATGTTTCTATATGGTCGCTCAAGCAAATAACATCTAGATTACTAACGATTTTTTTATAATAAACTTGTCATGTGATATTTAAATATGGACAAAAAAATAATTTTTATAATTCTTGATTAAATTTTTACTCAAATTTTGGTTAAATAGCTATCCAAATTATATAGTTTTAATAATTAGCTATCTAAATTTTGGTTAAAAACTACTAATATTACACATTTTTTGTCAAGAGGTACCCAAATTTTGTTTCAAAGCTATTAAAAAAAATTTTTTGTTCATATTTAGGTATTACGTGACAAGTTTATGATAAGAAATCGTTAGTAATCTAAATGTTGTCTGTTTGAAGGGCCATATAGAAACATATTCAATATTTCAAGAACCAAAATTATGCAATTGAAATATTGGGGACTAAAATGAGACAAACTCTATACTTTGAGNGAAACATATTCAATATTTCAAGAACCAAAATTATGCAATTGAAATATTGGGGACTAAAATGAGACAAACTCTATACTTTNACAAACTCCATACTTTGAGGACCTTTAGTGCAATTAACGCTTTGAAATATTTCCCATTTTTTTTCATTTTTCACAATTCAAACAAAAATATGAACATCTTTAAATAGAGTTGGCCAATAAAATTCATACTGCAGAATTTTAGCAGCAATTTTCTTTGAACAAAAATGACCTCCACAAGCTTAAGAGTGACAAAATTGAATCATCTGAAGAGGTCATCTAATGGGAATCCCAAATCAACTCAAGTCCTTCATCTAATGAGGTCTAGATGTTTTATTGATTCGTGGGAAGTGCGGGACTAGGATGGAAGTGAGGATCCAAGCATACCCCGTGACAATGCCTACGGGATTTCAAAGACTCAAAACCACGTCCACACTCAACCTAGTCAAATCAAACCAATGTACACTACAAGCGGGGGAAGAAAATGAGTTGATTTAGCACACCCAAGAGAAATTCTCCCTTAGATTAGCCAACTAAAAATCTAGCTAATCATACTAAATGCAAGAACAAACCAAATGTNCATCCCACACAAAAATAAAATCCCACCAAGGGTGGAGCCTGAAAAATACTTTAGGATGGGCACATTAATAAATTTTAATTATTTTTTTTATCAATGTTACCAATAACTTAATTCAATGTAAAAGCTATTTTAGTTGTAAATTTCAATGTTAGATGAAATCTACTTTCAAGCAAAGAGGTGCATTGACTTATGTAATCAAATTAGATCTAAATTGNAATGTTAGATGAAGTCTACTTTCAAGCAAAGAGGTGCATTGACTTATGTAATCAAATTAGATCTAAATTACATTTTTTTATTTTTTTTTCAATTGACCATAGAAGTTCATAAATTCATATTTACTATAATTATGTGTAAAAATTCATTAAACATAAAAGGTTAAAAACGATTTGCATGAAATGAACAAACAAAAAATAAAAATAAATTAATTAAAACTTTATATGAAACTAATTATTATCATTTTACAATTAAATCTGATTATTGTTTATCATTTAAAAGAATTACAAATCAATGATATCAATAAATACTTTTTTTCTATATACAAAATAGTAATAACAATCTTTCATTTATCACCTTGTAATTTATTACATTATGACGCCCATTTCTGTACAGTNAATAAATACTTTTTTTCTATATACAAAATAGTAATAACAATCTTTCATTTATCACCTTGTAATTTATTATATTATGATGCCCATTTCTGTACAATAATAAAATAATTCTATAATTTAGAAAAATGAACGCCATATGTCTAAAAATTATTCGGACATGTTTGTGTCTAAAAATTTAAGAATAATAGTAATTACATCTAATTCAAAATTTAAGTTTATATCTTGACCAAAAAAATTTTTAAATTTAATTGGTAGGAACCCAATAGTTTGTGACCAATGGATGGATAGTAGACGTTATTAAATATAGGAACTTACTATTAGATTTAATATCAGAATGTATTAGTTCCAATAACATTATTTAAAAATTAATTATTATTTAAGTAATCATCTATCTTAATCAATATCACAATAAAATAATAATAAGGTAGACACAATTAAATATGTCTAAATTTTATTTTAAAAAATATATATTTATTGTAAAAAAAAATTGAGGCTGGGCACAATTAAATATATCTAAATTTTATTTTAAAAAATATATATTTAATGTAAAAAAAAATTGAGGAGGGCACGTGCCCACCCTGGTCCAAGGGTGGCTATGCCCTTAAATCCCACTCAATTTAATTACACCCACATGCTACCCATTTTGTTTAACACACAGCCTAAACTCTTTTTCTTTCTTCCATTAACCGTCTCACCTCTCTCTCTTAGTTTTTCAGAAATCATTGTCATCCTCCTCAATCTCTCATCTCTTTATGTAGACTCCAACAATTAACAGACCTTCTTCAACGACACACGACATAATTTGGAGGCCCATTGGATTTAACCACTCCGACCATCCATTTTTTTCCATCCAAATTATATTTACGGTGATCTAACCTGCGGAAGTACTCTCGCTGGTACCCATTATTATTTATCGTTGATGATTTTTTTAGTTTGGTTTAATAGTGTATGTTTTGATAATAATTTATTATTTTTAATTTTTAATGTTCGTGTGGTTTAGTTGTTGATATATTGTCATTAACTGATTATTGTTAAATGTTATATGTTAAAATTGTATTGTTTGTACCTTAATTTAGGTTGATTTTGTTTAATTTCTAATTTTACGATAAAATTTTGCATAAAATTAAAAATATTTCTATTAAACACACATAAAATACATAATATCGTTAAGTTTAGTGCTTATATTTCAAAGTTTGACAGTTTAACATTTGACTTCAATAACTGCATACACACCGTCATTACAACACAAAAATTAGTACCTAAATGGACAATGTCATTATTTTTGGACATGTAAGTTATTTAGTATATCGATTTTTTCAAAACCTTTAATATAATATTTCATTAAAAATCATTATAAACTTACTATATAATTTTTTATCCTTCTTATTACAAACTGATTCATACCTAGAGTACACTATAAGTAGATTTTCTTATCACACATCTTAGTACCGATGATTGATGTTTATTTCTTATTTCTTATCAATCAATGAAATTTAAATTATTTTTATAATCCATAAATAAAATCATCAAGTTAATATTCATTCCAAAAATAAATCACTATTGTATGAAAACCTGTAGTTCTCAGAAAATTAAAAAACAAAATTCAAAACCCAAGTTAATCAGTAATTAAAAAAAAAAAGATATCAATTGCACCAACAAAAAATGTTCAAAACCAATCTAAGCGCTATGTATTGAAATTATTCAAATATCCTATCTTTGTGTGTTGAAATTTTATAAGTAACATAGTGTCTTCAGGCACAGACAATGACTAGTACATCAATATAGTTCATTGAACATTTAGGTTCATGGACGTAGGCACTATGCCGAACCATTTTATTCCTAGTTTCTCATTTTTTTATCATTATTATATCTTCAATCTCTCTAATATTCTAAATTTCTTTATATAATTTGAACGGGTCGATTATATCTCAATTTGAATTGGGTGGAACTATTTTCACCCTATAAATCACTTTCTCCACCCCCATTTAATCATATTATTTCAAACTACTAAATTCACCTCATCTATACTTATCTTATTTCATCTCATTTATACTCATTCAATTAAACTATTAAATATATATTAAATAAACCGAAACAAAAATAGTAAATGAAGCGAAGTTTTAATGTTTCAAGGTGATATATATTTTTTTGAGGTGTTTTAAGATATTTTGATGTATTTTCACCAATGTCTTTGAAATATTTTGAGGCGTTTTAAAATATTTTGACTAATATTTTAAAGGGTTAATTGCACTAGAGATCCTCAAAGTATAAAATTTGTCTCATTTTAATCCCTAATATTTCAATTGCGTCATTTTGGTCCATGAAGTATTAAATATGTTTCTATATGGTCCCTCAAGCAAATAACATCTAGATTACTAACGATTTTTTTATCATAAACTTGTCATGTGATATTTAAATATGGACAAAAAAATAATTTTTATAATTCTTGATTAAATTTTTACTCAAATTTTGGTTAAATAGCTATCCAAATTATACAGTTTTAATAATTAGCTATCTAAATTTTGGTTAAAAACTACTCATATTACACATTTTTTGTCAAGAGGTACCCAAATTTTGTTTCAAAGCTATCAAATTTTTTTTTTTGTTCATATTTAGGTATTACGTGACAAGTTTATGATAAGAAATCGTTAGTAATCTAAATGTTGTCTGTTTGAAGGGCCATATAAAAACATATTCAATATTTCAAGAACCAAAATTATGCAATTGAAATATTGGGGACTAAAATGAGACAAACTCTATACTTTGAGAACCTCTAGTGCAATTAATCCTATTTTAAAAAAAAATTATTAATTTTTATTCTGCTTTTGAAATATTGTCGTACTGAAATAATACAACAAAATAAAATTTTGATCATTGCTTATAGAATAGGTTGAAATAAAATTGAATTAAAATTTTTAATTAGTAAATATAAATGAGGTGGATTTAATAATTAATGAGATAAGTATAAATGAGATAAATTTAGTAATTTAAAGTAAGATAATTAATAGGGTGAAAAGAATATTTACGGGGTGGAAATAATTTCACCCATTTGAATTTGCTTCTTCTTTTCCAATTTTAAGATCTATCAATTTGACATATTCTTTGATTTTCTTTGCTAGTTCTTTTCTCTTTGTTTTAATTCTAGCCTGCAAAGAACTTTCTTGCCCTCCTTGCCATCAACTCCTAGTTGCTATAATCCTTTATTATCACCACAGTCGCCAATGAGGAACACCCCTATTCAAGCCAAAATCATTCAAGTGGGAAAAGTGTTCAGATTCCATGCCAAATGAAGGCCTTGCAAGATTGCTCTGATTGTGTCTATCACAGAAGGAGGTGTTATAAAGAATTATCTGATGGAGAGTACTCCATAGTTGGATTGTTAGGAGAAGAAGCTAGTGACGTGTCAATGTGGAGAACAAAAATAATAAAAGATAGCAGAGTGTCGGAAAGAGGGCTGAACCTCAAAGAAAGAACCTTTTTTTTTTAAACAAAAAAAAGGAGAAAAACAAAACAAAATAAAAAGAGAGAAAAAAAATATAAAAAATTTATTTTGTCCCACCTTATCGTTAAGGGAGAGTTGGAGGAATTTCATCACTATAGTTACATTATCTGATGGACAAGCAACCACCACAAATTATTAAACACTTCATCTAATTCCAATGTACCAACTTGAGGAAGAGCGTTAATGATATTATAGAATCAGAAGGAATCTATTAATATTCAGATATAAATACAATCGGATCCAAAAAAAAATATCAATATTCAAATTGTTTAGATCAATGTTTTAAAACCCAACTTAATCTAACAGATTAACCCAAAAAATATCCAACTAGTATCTGAATTGGACAAATTTTTAAATTGGACAAAATTTTAAATTGAGCCGTCAAATAACCGTTTATACCGGCCAAAATGGGATAAATTTTAGGATAATTTAGAAGTCGGTACAAAAATTTAGACTTATTTGAGCTAAACTACATTAAAGAAACTTATTTGGCTCTAAGTGCATTTTTAAAAAAAAAAAAAAGACTAAAAGGGTATTTGTTACTTCATTACTCTCTCTCTTTCTTGCTCTCTCTATTATTCTTTCACTCTCTCTTCCCTATTTTCTCTTTATCTATTTTTTTTTCTCTCTCTCATATTGATATTTTTTTTAAATGTGTAAAGATTTGTTTTAATTTTTTCATCTCTCTCTCCCCTATTTTTTCTCTCTCACTCTCTCTCTCTCTCCTTATTTTCTTATTCCCTCCCTTTTTATCTCTCCTTATATCAACATTGCACAACACAATTACACTAATCAGTTACATCAATTAATTAGAATTATTCTATAATACAATAAACAGTTACTCATGTGTTATAACAAACCAAACAGGTATACTAAACAATTATACGAAATTACAACACTGACTCAATTTGTTATTTTGTTATTTACATAAATCAAAGAGTTACACCATTTAATATCATGACATGGTTATACCAATTATATACACCAAATTGGATTTATCATTGCACAAAAGACTTTATCATTATACTAAATTTGATATATATGATTAATGTAACGATGTCGTGATACTAAATAGTGCAACTATTTAATTTATGTAAACAATTGAATGACAAATTGGGTTGGTANACCAATTATATACACCAAATTGGATTTATCATTGCACAAAAGACTTTATCATTATACTAAATTTGATATATATGATTGATGTAACGATGTCGCGATACTAAATAGTGCAACTATTTAATTTATGTAAACAATTGAATGACAAATTGGGTTGGCATTTGTGTAATTGTTTGGTGTAACTGTTTGGTTTATTAAAATACATGAGTAACTATTTGGTGAATTATAAGACAATTGTTTGTAACTGATAGTGTAATTTTGTTGTTGTAATGTTGATATAAATAAAGAGAGAAAATAGGGAGAGAGAGAGAAATGGTTACAGAAAATAGGGGAGAGGGATAAAAAAATAAATCAAATCTTTACATATTTGAAAAGAAAATAAATTATCAATGATAGAAATATAGAGAAAATAGGGGAGAGATGAGGAAAGTAATGGGGAAAGAGAGAGAGAGAGATGAAGAGAAACTAGGGAAGAGATAATGAGAGAATCTAATGAAATCTTTACATATTTGATTAGATATATAACTGTCAATCAAGAATACATAATTTAAGGAAGAGTATTTAGGTAAAAAAATCTTAATTTCATTTCAATTTTGTACCTAAACACAATATGTTTTATTAAAATTAAACTTAATACAGTAAATAATTTATCCATACATTTTTCCTCAAACAAGTCTAAAAAATTGTACCCACGACCAAAAAATCCTGAATTTTATGGAATCAATTTTTAACGGGCTAATTTTCACAAATCAAGACATATCCTTTTTCAAAATTGGCCTTACATGAATATTAGAACTTTAGCTAATGATCCAATTGCCCACTTTTGACCACCTCAACCAACCAGGCTATCAAACCCAAAGAACTATTATCGTTATAATACTATAAACTTTTAACATATTCATTGTTAGGACTAATAATTTTTTATTTCATGAGAAATGCGTTGGTTGGGCATGCTATGTGTTTACATAATTTTGTCTATTAAACATTTGATAAAATACTTATGAGTACAAGTATGTTAATTGGATGAATATCACTTCTAACATGCTTGGGATTGATTGAGGACATGGATATGTCATTATATGTTTTATGATATGATGAACATGAAGTATAAATTACAATTTTACATTTTGATTGCATAATGAGATGAAATGCAATTGTACATTATATTTACATTTGCACGGGTAGTATCGCATTCATGGGCATTGATATGAGTGTGGGTGTGTGTGCAAATTTTTTTATCAAACACCATTGTTGATGATTTGATACGTGGGCTTGAGAAGGTTGGACTTAAATTCGATTAAGTCGCACGGATTACATTGAAAATATGTGTCAGGATTAGCAAGAAAGGCTAGATTCTCCCTTGGGTGAAAGACCCGAAATTCTCGAATACACACTCCCATTGATATTGAGTCCATAAAGTGTGTTAGCGTACGCGGAACAGTTGGTGGAAGTCCATAGATATCGTGTCGGTTGGGTACCCGTTGATGGAAGTCTATAAATACCCACCCCAAGAAAGATACAAGATTTTTATAAAATGATCATTGGATGTCTAACATCAATGGCCGTGACTTGGAATGTCCAGATGAATACGCATGATATGACATATGTTATGGGAGCCGGTGGAGGGTTCGGGTCTGCATTACATGTGTGAGTTTCATCTCATGANCCAAGAAAGATACAAGATTTTTATAAAATGATCATTGGATGTCTAACATCAATGGCGGTGACTTGGAATGTCCAGATGAATACGCATGATATAACATATGTTATGGGAGCCGGTGGAGGGTTCGGGTCTGCATTACATGTGTGAGTTTCATCTCATGACATGACATGGTTAAGTAGCATTCATTTATGAAATGAATTTATTTGAATGGATGCTTGAATTGTTGAATTGCATGGGATGTTTCATATGTATATGGGTTGGGAAGTAACCACCTTAGGAGATACTTTATTGAGTGTGACTCATCTTTTATGGGNAATTTATTTGAATGGATGCTTGAATTGTTGAATTGCATGGGATGTTTCATATGTATATGGGTTGGGAAGTAACCTCCTTAAGAGATACTTTATTGAGTGTGACTCATCATTTATGAGAACATTTTTAGGTGTTGGACAAACTCCAGTAGACGACCCTTACTTGGACCCGTGTTGATGACGAAGCCGAATTGTGCCTCTTAAATTGCATTTGTGTATTCAATTATTTAATTTGTTATGGACTTATAAATTTGGTAAAAGGAACATGTAATGAACTCTTTTGAACAATGTTTTGATGTAAATGAATGAATTGATGAATATAGAATGAGATTGGATGATCTAGAGTTGAAGTTTTGAAAGATTGAAAAAACTTTGGGCTCAAGTACCAGTACTTAAGCTCATCAATACCGGCACCACATTGTTGGATGACACAGGTACCAGTACCTAGATTTATAGGTACTAGTACTTGGATTCTAGTGGGCTCAGTTACCAGTACCTAGGCCTCAGGTACCGGTACCCCAAAGGACAGTAGACCCAAGTACCGGTATCAAGTCACATAAGTATTGGTACCTGAAAAACAGAAGGCCCAGGTATTCGTACCACGTTACTTAGGTATCGGTACCTGAAAACCAGAAGGCTCAGGTACCGGTGCCACTTGTAAGAGGTACTGGTGCCTCTTCAAAATATTTAAAAGGTAACATTACCGAGCTTTTAGATCTTGAGTCATCTTCTTTGGATGATATAAATGGCTATATATTAAGTCCTAAATTATGGGGTTTGGACCTTGGGATGGTCATACGATTAGTGCGTGAATAGGTTATCTGTTGGGTAGTGCTCCCGTGCAAAGGAGACTCTTCCAAATTCTATTTTGGTTATGATCTCAGTGAAAGGGACGTAACAACACGATGACAGGTAATACGACATTCACGGGTACTTAAGCGAGTTGATGGGTTATCAACGAGTTGAGAAAAAACCCCCAGATTTTGGGGCGTCACAACATCTCTCTATTTATAGGCTCGGAATAAGATTTGTCAATGGGTCCAAGAAAATACAAATTCGTAAACTACTAATCAATCGGTAGAAGGGAAGTCAGAGGGTGATGGTCGCTAGAATGAAATTTGGATTCAAACCAGAAAGGGAGAGCAAGGACCGCTCAAGCGACCTTACGGACCACACGAGCTGTCTCAAGACTGCTCGAGTGGCCCTCTACTGCCACACACATAGCCTTTTTTCAAATGTTTCCTAAATATTTTAGAAACTGCTCTAGCAAAAGTTAGTAAACATAGGATGGTCCCTACTAGTTTTTAAGCCTAAAACCAAGTAAAAAACTTGTCATTTGAAACACTAAAGTGCGTTGCTCAAGAGAGGTTCGCTTGTAGCCCAATCTATGTTTCTAAAATACAAAAGTGGTTTAGAAAACCTTTTCTTTGAAGAACACCTATGAGCCATTCACGAACCAATCACTGATTCCATTTTAACACTAATTATCCTAAATCTAATAAATTAAACCAAGGGTTCTTAGGTCTCTAAAGTCATTACCTTTGTCCTAAGCATGAAGTTTCATACAGAGACTTCATTTGATGTAGCTTGAAGCATGATCTCTTCCCTTTCATTTGACATTTTCAAATTTTCATCGTTGTAATATCATAACCATAGAATAGGTTGAGATTTATATGGACATTACGAACTTAGTCAATTATAAAATATGATCTAACTGCATAGTATGTTAAAAAGTGAGAAATTTAGGAAAACATGATAAGAAATAGCTATTAAACAAAAAAGATTTGAATAGAGTGTTGTTTCCGGTATAATTTGTTTAACTCAAAACTTACACAAGACAATTGGTTAATGAGTGAATGAGAGGTTGAAGAAATCTTGATCACAAGGTTAAAAATAATGAAACAACACAATTTATATAATAAAGTAGTTAGATTGTTTGTCTTGAACTTTTTGCGGCTCATATTGTTTTGATCTAATAGTCCTAATTGGATTTTCACTCTTTTTACAACTTTAACACTATCATTTTTCATATAATTCTCTCTATNAGCTCATATTGTTTTGATCTAATAGTCCTAATTGGATTTTCACTCTTTTTACAACTTTAACACAATCATTTTTCATATAATTCTCTCTATCTATCTTATACGCTCTTTTTCTCTCATACTATTTTTTTTTTTTTCCCCTGTGTTGTTTTTGTTATTATTTACTCTATAAAACAGATGAAACCACATGTTATGCAATTATTTATTTTATGAAACTAATTTAAAATTTTTATATATCTGACGACATGCATTTTACCACTTACTTCTTAATTTGTAAATAACACTCAATATAAATAAAAAATAATATATTGATTATAAACACCAAATAATATTAAACACGAAATGAATTTTAAATTATAAATTAATATATAATTTTATTAGAAATTGACATTTAATTTTATCCAATTTATATTTAACTTTGTCAAATTAATATCAAATTAATTTTTATTGTTATCAAACTAATATTGAAATTAATTTAATCAATTTTTTTGAGTACTAAATTATATTATTTTTTGGGTATTAAATCAAATTTTATTTGATTTTATTAAATTTTTTNATCAATTTTTTTGAGTACTAAATTATATTATTTTTTGGGTATTAAATCAAATTTTATTTGATTTTATTAAATTTTTTTATTTTTTTGGTACTAAATTTGGAGAAGGGCAATTGTAAAAATAATAAAAAAAAATGGGATGAAATTATCAATTTCTGTTTGTGACATTGACAGAAGAGAGACAGAGGGGATCTCTGTGCAATGAATTTCAAATCTTAGGGGATCTTTATGTTATTTATAAAATGTCATGAGGTGTTTGTGTAATATTGTAAAAATTAGGGGATGTCCATGATTTTTACTCTATTNAAAATAATAAAAAAAAATGGGATGAAATTATCAATTTCTGTTTGTGACATTGACAGAAGAGAGACAGAGGGGATCTCTGTGCAATGAATTTCAAATCTTAGGGGATCTTCATGTTATTTATAAAATGTCATGAGGTGTCTGTGTAATATTGTAAAAATTAGGGGATGTCCATGATTTTTACTCTATTTTTTAATTAAACATTATTTTATTATTATTTTATCTTAAAAACTTAAATTATTGTATTTCTAATAAAAATATTATTGGTTATGAGGGTGTGTTGGTAACCAAAAAAGAAATATGTGTTTTTATGTATATTTATATGTGGAGGATTTGACATTTGGTGATATAATTTATGATTATAATGTGTNAATAAAAATATTATTGGTTATGAGGGTGTGTTGGTAACCAAAAAAGAAATATGTGTATATGTGTTTTTATGTATATTTATATGTGGAGGATTTGACATTTGGTGATATAATTTATGATTATAATGTATCATTTGAGGTTGAATAGTGATAGTGGTGATAAATTCATAAGTTTTATAAATGAGTAAAATTTGATTAATTTTATTTATAGCTTAAAAATTGTGAATTTAATTGTGTTCTGTTAAATTTTTTTTTTTTTTTGCTTAAGGTATTTATTACATAGGGATAGAGTGGATTGAAAATATAGTAGTTGAATTTATAATTATGTTGTATTATTGAATTGAGTTGTAGTAGATGTGATGAATTCGTGAGTCTTATAAATAGCAAGATTTTATTTATTATTTAAAAATTATAAATTTCAATAGGTTATGTTAGTATTTGTTTTTTTTTTCAAAGGCATTTATATATATGATGTTATTTTTAGATTCTTTATATATTTTTATGACAGTTCCATTAATATGGAGGATATGATTGATAATATATTTTTGTAGCTATTTTAAAAGAAGAGTTTGTATGAATATTTTTAGGTCATTCCTTTTGAATTTGAGCAATTGTTTAAAAAAAATTTATTTGTTATATATTGTCTTCAGGCACAAGCAATGACTAATTAGTTAATAAATGAATTAGAGGTCGAAAAAACCTTCGTCACAAGGTTAAAAATAATAAAACAACTAATGTGCATATGGTACTAACATTACTTCTTGGGTTCGTTTTGAAATAAGTCATCAAAAATTTAAAAAAATTCACAAAAATATTCAAAAATAAAATAAAAAGAGAAAAAGCATCAAAAAACTATATTATTACAAATGTGGGTTGTAAAAAAGAAATTAACAAAGAGAAAGATTAATATTGGTACATTTTAATATTATATATAATTTATTGTACCAATATAATATATATATGTGAATCTTGTTGTGCAATATATAATATTGATACATATATCATACCTACTCCTATGCATGAATCATATTTATGAGATGAATATATAATGCATATATATGAACTTGATGCATACATGTATCTCTTATTAACTTCTATATATATATCATATTTATTAGATGCATATATAAACTATATTCATGAACTTTACCCATGCACATTTATGTATGACTTAGGTTTATAAATTAATTATTAATACATACATGTATGACTTAGATACATTTATGGCAACTATGGTTGGCAACAGTGATGATGGTGGGGGTTTTTGGGTGACGATGTTGGTAGTGGTAGCCATAGTTTAATGTGGTGGTGGTGGGTGATGGCGAATGACGGCGATGGTGGTTGGCAATAGTGGTGGTGGGGCAACGCGGTGGGGGTGGCGATGGTGGGCAACAACAAATGCTTTTTGTGGGTGACAGTGATGATCGGTGTTGACAAATAACAATGGTGGTGATAGGTGTGATGGGAGTGAGTGACAATGGGTGATGACGATGGTGGGGGGTGACGGCTGGTGGTAGGTGTTGTGGGGGTGGGTGACGGAGGTAGGCGACGACTGATGGTGGTGGGTGGCGATGAGTGGTGGTGGATTGTGCTAGTGGATGGTGGTGGGCGACGATAGTAATGGTAATAAGTATAAGAATAAGATAATAATGATTGTGGGTGCTGGCGGTAGGCGGCAGTGATAGTAATCGATGGTGGGTGACAACGATAATAATGGTGATGAGTGGTGATTATGGCAAAAGTGGTGATGGGGTGGCAACGGCGGCGATGGCGGTGAAGTATTTTGCAGACAAGTGATTTTAAGAAGTAATTAAAATAAATTGTTCTAAATAGCACTTTAAAAAAAAAAAAAGTGTTTATGATAAGTCATAAATCTTAGAAGAATTTTTGAAAAAGTTGTCCCAAATAAACACTTAGAATGCCTATTTGTCCTATTAAATTTGAAGAGTTAATATTAACCGTTCAATCAATTTTAAATAAAAATTAAAATGATATCAACCACGAAAAATAAAAATTATTTTTTATATTGTGTTTAATAATATTATATAGATGTGTTGCTTACCAATCTAAATCATACTGGTATATACATCAATATATGAATTCTGAAATCAAGATATGTAAATATCAAAAAAATTGTACAAACATGTCCTTAATCACAAGATGGGAAAGAGAAAATAAGGGGAAGGAAGAGAGAAGTTGAGATAATAAAGATAAAGTGTATTCTTATCATTAAAATATATGCTTGTATTTATTGACAAAAAAAAAATGCTAGAATATTCTATTTTTTAATTTTCACAAATTTTAAAATGGGTCAAATTGGGAACAGAGAAAACCAAATTTAAAAAAAAAAAACAAATATAATGATCTGTACGTCTTCCAAAAATTCCTTTGGATTGACCAAATTAACAGTCATGAGCTATAGAATTTTTAGATGGCTGGGTCAGACCCATTTTTTGACCAGCCCATTTCCAAACCGTGGGTTTTGTGCCCGGCCCTTTACGAGCCGGGCCTTACTTTTGACGTTGAAGTAGCAAAATTTAGCCCAACAAAATAAAGCCAATAGATGTTTTGTTGAACGGAATGACTCAAAAAAAAAAAAATGCTCAAATTAACAAAGTACAAAGCTCATCACTAAACAAGTATAAATGCAACTCTCAGTCCGTTCAACCAACCAACTCTCTTTTTCTCTTCCCGGTAAGTTTCCAAGTCATTTTCCCGCCTGCGTGTTTGATCAAACACTTCCTCTAGTCAAGTGTGGGCTCCACACTTTGGACCCACCAAAGACTTTTGTGTCAAAGACCCNTGGACTAATGATTTCATTTCAATTCAAAGAGCGTAACACATGAGGTTTACAGGTTGTTTTCGAAATGAACTTTATTTTTTTTAAAATTTAATTCTGGTATTTTCAAATGTAAGCACAAACCTTAAATTTATTACCTTTTTTTTTTTTTTATGTAAAAGCATTTTTTCAAAAAAAATGTTAATAGAAAACTAAAAATGTATTTTAAAATATACACATTCCATAAACCATGTTTTTATAAAAATAGAAGTAATTTGAAAAAAAATTGAAATTAAATAATAGCAAAACTTAAGTTTCAAAATTAATTAGCAAAGCGATTAACAATATTTTATAAAACTCAAAAAATTGTATGAATGAGTTTCAATAATTTTTTCAGTGAGATCCACTCATCCGATATTCGTTTAAGCAACGGCATGTATTTGGATTTTATTTGAGTTATATGATATTTTTTTGTAAATNAAAAAAAAAATTGAAATTAAATAATAGCAAAACTTAAGTTTCAAAATTAATTAACAAAGCAATTAACAATATTTTATAAAACTCAAAAAATTGTATGAATGAGTTTCAATAATTTTTTCAGTGGGATCCACTCATTCGATATTCGATTAAGCAACGGCATGTATTTGGATTTTATTTGAGTTATATGATATTTTTTTGTAAATTAATTATCCCTTTGGGCGTGGTCCCCGAGGGGGTGGGGTTTCAGTCAAAGTCAAAAAGATAAATTCCACAACAACGCTAGACAAACTGTTGTCAGTCTGGTCTTCCAACACCAAATCCAGTCAACGCCACTTACGCACAACAATTTTCCAGACTTCCTCCCCATTCCCACTCTCTCTCTTTTTCTCTCTCCCCCCTCTCATATATTCCCTTCTCCTCAGAGAAATTTCACCCCACCCCAAACAAAAAGAACATTCCTGTATGGTACATATCTGTGCATTTTACTGTATAAAATAAGAACTGCTGGGTTAATCAACTCAAACAGCAGAAGCCAAAATGAGCAGGTATGTCCACTTGATCTCTCTCCTCTTGTTTTTCTTCTTCTTCATTCACTTGGTGTCCTCTCGACTACCCACAAACCAGATTTCCACCATGAACAGGCTCTATGAACTTCTCCACAACAATACAGGTCCTCCTTTTCCATGGAATGTGACCAAAAACCCAGACCCATGTTCATGGAAGGGAGTTACATGCAGTCCCAGCAACTCTTCCATCATCGAACTTTCTCTCTCTTGGTTTTCTCTCTCATCCTCCGATATTTTATCTGAGTTTTGCAAGATTGATACTTTGGAGTCTCTTGATCTCTCCAACAATCATTTGAGCTCAATCCCTGATCAATTCATCACTGATTGTGGAGGGATTAGTGGGTTGAAAGTATTGAATTTTAGTAGGAACAGATTGGTTGGTTCTTTGCCTACTTTTTATGGTTTTGGTGTGTTGGAGTACTTGGACTTGTCTCATAATTATCTGAGTGGAACAATTGGTTTACAATTAGATGGGTTAAATGGATTAAAGACGTTGAATCTTAGTGACAACCAATTCAATGGGTCAGTTCCTACCCACCTTGGAAAATTAAACCTCTTAGAGGAGCTAGAGCTTTCCACCAATTTTTTTCAGGGCGATATCCCCCAAGAAATTGCAAATTATGGGAATTTGACTCTGATTGATTTCAGTGTCAATCATCTTTCTGGGTCAATCCCTGATAGATTTGGGGAGCTCTCAAAATTGAAAACCTTGATTCTATCTGCCAATTATTTGAGTGGTGAAATCCCCCAATTCCTTTCTAGTATTGGGACACTTTTGCGATTTGCAGCGAATCAGAACAAATTTAAAGGTACTGTTCCATCTGGGATTGCTAGGTACCTCAGGAATTTAGACCTTAGCTATAATAAGTTGAATGGGACAATTCCAGGGGATTTTTTATCCTCCTCAAATTTGCAGTCTGTGGATTTGAGTAACAATTCATTGGAGGGGTCAATACCTGCAAACATGTCTGCAAACTTGGTTAGGATTAGATTGGGAAGCAATTCTTTGAGTGGGATAATCCCCTCATCTTTTGGGATGCTTCATAATTTGATGTATTTGGAGCTGGACAGCAATAGGTTGAATGGATCAATACCTCCTGAGTTGGGTTCATGCCAGAACTTAGCTTTATTGAATTTAGCTCAGAATAGACTGAGTGGTGGTATACCGCCGCAGTTGGGTAATCTTAGCAATGTTCAGGTTTTGATGCTTCAATTTAACAACTTGATTGGTGAAATCCCATTTCAGATTACTCAATTACATAGGTTGCAAAGATTGAATATGAGCTGGAATTCGCTAACTGGTTCGATCCCTGCTTCAATTTCAAGTTTGCAGAGCCTTACCAACTTGGGCTTGCAAAACAACAATTTTCGTGGTCCAATACCTTCTTCAATTCGCAGCTTAAATTTTCTCATAGAACTCCAACTTGGGAAGAACCAACTTAGTGGGACAATCCCAGAGCTGCCACCAAGATTGCAAATTTCTTTGAATCTCAGCAATAATCAGTTTGAAGGACCTATTCCACACTCTCTTGCTGGATTAACTCAATTAGAGGTATTGGATCTCTCCGACAACAGGTTTTCTGGGGACATTCCTGATTTCCTGACTCAGATGACAGTTCTAACGCAACTGTTGCTTTCAAACAATCAGCTTTCTGGAGTTGTTCCAAAGTTTGGGCCACATGTAAATGTCAATATAACAGGGAATAAGGGCCTGATTAACATAACATCGAGCTCTTCACCCCCTTCGCCAAAGAAGAGAAACAAAGTTGCTGTAGCGATTGTCATTGCTGTTGCAGCTGCTGCCCTGGCGGTTGGGGTAGTTGCCCTTATTGCTGTAAAGGTCTCCAGACGGTTGTACAGAATTAATGACGAGCACTTACAATCTGGAGAAGACCTTCATCAACCCCAGGTCATCCAGGGCAATCTTTTAACTGCAAATGGCATGCATCGGTTGAACATCGACTTCAGGAAAGCCATGGAAGCTGTGGCTCACCCCACAAATATCATCTTGAAGACAAGGTTCTCAACGTACTACAAAGCTGTCATGCCATCTGGTGCAAGCTATTTTGTCAAGAAGCTTAACTGGAGCGACAAGATATTCCAATTGGGTAGCCATGGGAAATTTGGAGAAGAGCTAGAGGTCCTCGGAAAGTTGTCCAATTCAAATATTATGACTCCTCTGGCCTATGTCTTGACTGTTGACAGTGCTTATCTCTTTTATGAGTTTGCCCAAAATGGTACCCTTTTTGATGTTCTTCATGGTAGGTTGGGATATGATATGGATTGGGAAACTCGTTACAGTATAGCTATCGGAGTAGCTCAGGGCTTGGCTTTTCTCCATGGATGCCCATCGGGTCCAATTCTCCTCCTTGACGTTTCCAGCAAAAGCATTCTGCTGAAGTCCCTAAAGGAGCCGCAAGTTGGGGACATTGAGCTTTGTAAGGTGATCGATCCTTCAAAAGGCACAAGCAGCCTTTCAACTGTTGCTGGCTCGGTTGGTTNCCATCGGGTCCAATTCTCCTCCTTGACGTTTCCAGCAAAAGCATTCTGCTGAAGTCCCTAAAGGAGCCTCAAGTTGGGGACATTGAGCTTTGTAAGCTGATCGATCCTTCAAAAGGCACAAGCAGCCTTTCAACTGTTGCTGGCTCGGTTGGTTATATTCCTCCAGGTAATGGTGTGGTTAACCTTATCTTAAGGTCATTATGATGAAATTATCTCTTTTGATTAATTACTAATGTTTTATATTAAATTTATGTTCCTGCGTGCAGTTGATTTTTCTTGAATTATTCGCATATATAAGTAATATGATTAAATGCCCAACTTTCCATAATGATAAGATAGACTTCTTTTCCTAGCATGCATCAGTTTCAGTCTTATTATCAAGTTTGTGCTAAACGTTGGCGTCATCTTGAAGGTTCCCACAGCTGAATTTACCATAACCCCAAAATTTTGCACTAAACCTTACGAGTTTTTTTGCCTTCTGTCTTTCAGAATATGCCTACACCATGAGAATAACAATGGCTGGCAATGTCTATAGCTTTGGTGTCATTCTGCTAGAATTGCTGACAGGAAAGCCAGCAGTTAGTCAAGGAACCGAATTGACCAAGTGGGTGTTGAGCAACCCGGCGCAGCAAAATAAGTGGGATAACACTCTTGATCTCACTGTGAGCAGAAAATCAGTTGCCATTAGGAGCCAAATGGTGGCAGTCCTGAAGGTTGCTCTAGCTTGTGTCAGTGTCTCACCCCAAGCCAGGCCGAAGATGAAGAGCGTGTTACGAATGCTCCTAAATGCAAGGTGAGCCGAGCTGAGCCTTGGAGATAAAATATACTTGAGCGCGGATTAGAGCGATATAGGACCATGAGTTTGCCACTTTGTGTGTTACTATTGTAGATACATAGAAAGCTTCAAGATACGGAATATGAATTAGAGCTGTTGGATTTTAGAATTCAACCTGGATGTAATATAGATGAGTTGTTTGAGTTGTGATGGAAGAATCAATCCATCATATGAATTCAGCGATTTGCCTGTGTCTAATGGAATTTCTTCCTTTTTCATATAAACTCCATGATCTTTGTATTGGTTGCTTATATTATTTTGCCTGCATTTGATTTGATCTCTTTTTAACCTCTCCATCATAGGCATTGATTTAAGATCCTCAGACGTTTGATACGTACAGGCTGGTTTATATTTACCTTACTTAAAAGAGACCTTTAAAAAGGAAATGCTGGCNCGTTGGCGTCATCTTGAAGGTTCCCACAGCTGAATTTACCATAACCCCAAAATTTTGCACTAAACCTTACGAGTTTTTTTGCCTTCTGTCTTTCAGAATATGCCTACACCATGAGAATAACAATGGCTNTGTTGGCGTCATCTTGAAGGTTCCCACAGCTGAATTTACCATAACCCCAAAATTTTGCACTAAACCTTACAAGTTTTTTTGCCTTCTGTCTTTCAGAATATGCCTACACCATGAGAATAACAATGGCTGGCAATGTCTATAGCTTTGGTGTCATTCTGCTAGAATTGCTGACAGGAAAGCCAGCAGTTAGTCAAGGAACCGAATTGACCAAGTGGGTGTTGAGCAACCCGGCGCAGCAAAATAAGTGGGATAACACTCTTGATCTCACTGTGAGCAGAAAATCAGTTGCCATTAGGAGCCAAATGGTGGCAGTCCTGAAGGTTGCTCTAGCTTGTGTCAGTGTCTCACCCCAAGCCAGGCCGAAGATGAAGAGCGTGTTACGAATGCTCCTAAATGCAAGGTGAGCCGAGCTGAGCCTTGGAGATAAAATATACTTGAGCGCGGATTAGAGCGATATAGGACCATGAGTTTGCCACTTTGTGTGTTACTATTGTAGATACATAGAAAGCTTCAAGATACGGAATATGAATTAGAGCTGTTGGATTTTAGAATTCAACCTGGATGTAATATAGATGAGTTGTTTGAGTTGTGATGGAAGAATCAATCCATCATATGAATTCAGCGATTTGCCTGTGTCTAATGGAATTTCTTCCTTTTTCATATAAACTCCATGATCTTTGTATTGGTTGCTTATATTATTTTGCCTGCATTTGATTTGATCTCTTTTTAACCTCTCCATCATAAGCATTGATTTAAGATCCTCAGACGTTTGATACGAACAGGCTGGTTTATATTTACCTTACTTAAAAGAGACCTTTAAAAAGGAAATGCTGGCTCTACATGGTCTGCATAACAGAGGGAATAGTGTGCCTAATGATGATGTGTTGCCATATAGTAACAGTCTTAAATCTCAATTTTTCTCAAGGAACGTTTTAAGCCTTCGGTTAAGCTTGCAAGTGTTTCAATATAGATATCAGCTAGGACAGACAATTTTGAATAGGACCCGCAAACATGACACAAAATCGACAGAAAATTAGCAGGTGGTAAATGGATAAATTCATAAAAAACGCTTAACAAATGTATTGACAGAAATCGGGCTAAAGACAACTTACAAATGGATCAGCACATAGCTGCTTGCAAAGGGACATGCTACCTTAATGGCTACTGTCCATGAAATTATGTGTGCTGGCTACAAACAGCAAACTGTGAGACTCGTGCCTTTTTTCTCATTTCTTGGTAACTTTTGACCAATACATTACACATAGAAAGACAATGCTTGCTAAAAACTCCATTATCACAGCAATTTCTTAAAAAAGATAACTGAACAAGGAGATTTACAAGACAAAATCAATGATCAACGCTTAATTAAGCCACAATTTAATACAATACAAAATATATCCTCAGTGTCTGAAACTTAACAAAAGCTAATTTAAAGGAAAACTATAACAATATTGCTCTTCAGAATTCTGCTCCTGTTGTTCTACATAACTATGTGCAGATAGTGATTAAGTCTTGACTTCACCCCAATGGTACTCAATAAAGATCCCGGATGATAATCAAATGGATGAGAGTCACNAGTCTTGACTTCACCCCAATGGTACTCAATAAAGATCCCGGCTGATAATCAAATGGATGAGAGCCACAAAACAGTAAAAGAAATTTATCTCAGAAAACCAGGGGGACTAAAGGGTAAGATCTTTAGGGTCCTCGATTATCTGAGCCAGAGATTGCAAGAATGAAGCTAGATTGGAACCGTATATGACGCGATGATCTGCCGTAACATTTACCTGTAATTATTGCTTCGTCAAAATTCATTACTCAACAAGAAGTTACTCGCAAAGTCTAATGAAAAAATCAAGACATCAAATACTAATAGTGGAAATAAACAAGAGATTAACCTGCATCTGACTTCTCATGCCAATCCGACCGTCCTTTGTAGCAACTACAGAGGGCTGAGATGCTCCAACAGCCATGATTGCACCCTGTACAAAAATAATTCCCATAGATCAGTTACATTTGCTCAATTTGGTCAAATGACAGGTAATCTAGTAGAGAGGATGAATTTAAATTTAATTGCAAACACTTACAGTTCCTGGTGGTAAAATGGCATCAAAGCGATCCACACCAAACATTCCAAGATTTGAAAGGGTAAAGGTACCTGGCATACAAAAAGCCTGCCATAATAAGCAAATGTTTAATCTGGTCGTATTCTAACTGTTGTAACAAACATGAATGGGTTACAATTGACCAGAAGGAAGCCCACACCACATCAGCTCACATGAAAGATCAAATAATTGCCTTTTAACAAAATTCTCTCCATTCACAATACTCAAGGCCTCTGCATGACATGGCCCCCTAACTGGATTTCTTGAGAACTAGTAACAGTATAAGGTTTTTATTTAAACCATCACGCAGAACTACACTACCTAGAAAAGCTTGCTGAGACTACCAAAAAAAAAAACAAGTTCAGTCTCCATCATTGGGGGTCTGGGAGAGGGTAGATTGAGAACCAACCTAAACTTCAAATTATGTGCACAAAATGGCCGACCTCAGTTTCAAACCCGCAACCTGAAGGTTTAATGGACTGAATTTTAACAAAGAACCTGGCCAGCAAGCCCAGCTGCTAAAAACTTGTAGCTGAGATTGTCCCATCAAAATTGCAGTAATCGAATATTTTCTTGGTCATGAACCAATATTTTACTAATCCATGAACATAATACAGTGCCTCATGTCCACACTGATTTTTCCCTTTCTTAGCAGGCCTCTAAACGGACTAGACAGTTCAGATTCATGAATGTGTCTTTGTCTGACTTACAGAGCTTATAGAGTACTGCTCTGCTATCTTTTTTGAAAATAAAAGATTCCAATATTTAAAGTTCTTCCTACCTCCAACAATATATGTACAAAAAACAATGGAAACTCCTGTCACTAGATTGAAGCTATTAGACTAAACTGTTCAATAGTCAGAACAACCACACTGACATGATCAAACCCTGCTGTTACTTGGATCTCTGGGGCCAGTGTCCAATTGATTCAAGAGAATACTCTCCAGACAAAACAATAAAACATGTGCCCATCATAGTTCACTCTCAAAACAATAAGATTGGCTCCCCCTTACACACACCAATTCTAACCAAAACAAAAGCTGGTAAGCATTCCTTTTCCATACAAACTGAGTCTTACTAAGAAAAGAAAAAAGGTGCTTGATGTTACCGTCCACAACTAAAAGTTGGTAATTAACCAAATGAGTAGAGTCTACGAAATTAGAAAACCAGATATCTTACCCTATCATACTACAACAAGCGAAATAGAATGCATATGGCTTTTTGGCTAAATTGGGGCGATCCGCAAACAAAAAGTCATCGAATTGACGATTTTTTATGCGAATTCGGCAGGTCAACCCCCCTTGCTACTTGTTCCCCCAGTGACACATCAACCACACCCTTTCTCTCTCTCTGATCATAAAGCCCCCTAATCCTTTGTCTTTTTCCTGTGAAACAAAGCCAAGACTTTTCTGCCCCCCATCCCACTAGCACTACAAATGGTAGGGGAAGTTGCACCACTAAAAGAAGTCAGAGAGGTAGCTAGACCAAGTCCATTACTGGATCATCCAACAGCAACCAGATTCGGCGTGATGAGGAATCCCAGAAAAGATCGATTGAGATCCCCCCACGGTCCCACGAAGATCTCTAATCATCCAGTCCAAGACAACTGAGATCTTCCGGTCTGGAGCAGCAAAATACAGGGCATACAAGATTTTCTTCATGTTCACCTGAGTGAAGTGGCTTTGATACTTTCTAGGATCCACAAGTGGATTATTTGCCTAAACATGTTCTCTCCTCAATGCAAAGTTACCTGAACAATAGCATTTTAGAAGTGTCAACTATTAAGAGATTATTCTTCAGGACCTTCAAGTGTTCAAATATCCCCTCGTTATCAATAAAGGAAAAGTTGGGGGACTCATGGTCTATAAAAGATGTTCACCTCACAAAGTCTGGACTAGGCTATTTATCTAATTTCTTCCTTTTTTGATATGCAGGCTTGGGCTTGCCTAAAATGGAAGGGAAGTCGAATTGGCACGCAAATAGGTATAAAATGGTGAAAAAACTAATAAATTTGAAGCCAGTTGCCATGTTTCTTTAATAAGTTAGTTAAAATAGTAATCATCTTGTTGTGCTTAGGGCTTAGATGGTTGAATCCAAACACACATATTCCTTCGCACAATAAGCATTAATGGATGTCCTAAAATTCAACCCCATCACCTCACAGAAGTCANTATCTTGTTGTGCTTAGGGCTTAGATGGTTGAATCCAAACACACATATTCCTTTGCACAATAAGCATTAATGGATGTCCTAAAATTCAACCCCATCACCTCACAGAAGTCAACCCAAGCTTTTAGCACCACAACAACCAACCACTCTTCCAACCTTTTTAAATGGCAATATCGAGAAGGAGCTGGGGTTGAGTTGAACTATTTTGATTTGAATGCATAAAGAAAATTTTCAAGGATAAGCACTTGGAATCTTGGATAGGTAACCAAGCAAGAAGAGCTACCCATCTAACCCTAAACTTTACAGCAATGCATGGAAAATTTCTAGAAGTACAAGTGACTTCTATACGATTTCTTAACCACCACACTGCTTATTTTTATGGCAGTCAATTATCGCCAACTCCAAACTTCATGATTGTAAAATGTCTCCTAGAGAAGTAATGCTATATGAATTATTAATCCAACCATAGACTTGCACAGAATTCTAGATAAGGTTCGAGTTCTACAACAATGGAAATCTCAATCCTCTAATATGTAAAACGTTGGAGGTAATAATATATATATATATATATATATATAAAAAGAGAGAGCGGCACAATTATGGAGGCTATGCACTTCACTATAGCCTTTGGTGAGAACTTTTTACACAAACCATTAGATTGTGATCTAATACCCATAAAAATTATGAGATTGATTTGTTTCTACTACAAATAAAACCCATAAAAAATCTAAAAAGAAAGTGTGGTACTAGGCTCTGGTTACGGTACCGAAAGATTATTTTTTGGTGCCGTAAATTCATTTTTCACCCAATAAAAACACAGCACAAGTAAATTTTTTATTTTTATTTTCTTTTATTTCTGTATTTTTTTTGGGTACGTTACTGTAGCCATATAAGTGGTTCTATCTTGCTAACTTGTGAAATGTATCTTTCGGTAAAAATATGTCTACTAAAATATATTCCAACTAGAAGAAATTGAGATAGAGAGAAGAGATTTAACTCCTTTTTTTTTAGGATTAAAAGATGGTTGGAATTGGACCATAATACAATTGGATATAGTAAAGCAAAGAGCTATAAAGGTTGATAAAACTAGTTCGGGACACTGAGTTGACCATCTGACAAAATCGAACTAGGGTGAAGAATCCTTTTGTTTATTTTAAAATATTTAATTATAAAAACAAATAGACTTTCCTAATATTATTAGGATTATATTAATATGCTATTCAAATTTCCTTTTTAGTCAAGAGTTAAACTTGGTAGCTTTTTACATTAAATTTTGGTCTTTTTAGATTGATAACCAAACGGTTCATGTAAAAACTTCCCACTAGAGGCTATAGTGCATAGTTTTCATATATATATATACTAGCAACAACCCTATGCCTGTTGACACTATGCAATATAAAAAATTAAATATTAATTTTGTAATCTTTTAAATAGTAATTTGGTTTTTTTAATTATGCAATTTAAAATTAAAATGAAGAGATAGGTGTAGATTAATGAGATTGTTTAGCATTACAGAGTGTGTTGATGTATTGATTGACTTGTTTGACATTGGGAGCTATACATAGAATATGATGTTTTTGAGTGAAAAAAAATTTTATGATGAATTTTGTACCATTGGATCAAAGTAGAAAAAGATTGGATCAATCTTGACCGTTCGTGTGCTTTTTTATAAGTTGATAATTCAACTTGCTAGCTGTAATATTAAATGAATATATATACATAGGACCAATTGTTAGCTCTATTATCTCCGGTACCCAAATGAAATGGTGCAGGGTTTAAGTGCCCAATGGGACATGAGTGCTTGAGTACCACTTATCCAAATAACACAAATCTTAATTAGTTATAATACTATGCTTGAAAACCATTTCAAAAAATCTTTGAACATGTCTTTTCAGTTGGAGCTAAAGCAAATCCCTACTTATGCCCGATGCCAATAATCATGCATAGGATTACAGAACATTTCCAATGGGTATTTCCATCGTAAATTGTCTGTAACACCCACTTAGAATGAAATTAACAGTGGCAAAAACAAAAAAGAAGAAAAAGAAAAAGAATATGTATACAAGACTCTAGATCAACTCAAAGCTGAAAAAGAAGTAGGAGGAGGTTCATATATTGTCAAATATTGTCCACCCTAGGCTTCAGGTGTGGGTAACAAACAAAGCAAAATTAGATGCACCTCTGAGTTTTTTTCATAGGGACCTAGTAGATTTGACATTTCCATGATGCAACAAAAAGTAACTTAACTGAAACATTAGGTAGGCACGGTGTTTTCACCATGACCCAATAAATTGTGTTACCTTATTGATAGATCCCCAATGCTTTGGAAGTTCTGAAATTTTAACTCTCTTGGAATCCCAAATCATCCAACTCAAAGGCTGATTTACTTATCAAGAAAAGAGATCTAGCCTTACATGAACTGTTAATCCTTGTCCTTGCTTAAAGTTTTTCACTTAAGCTGGTCTTTTAATTCCACATTACAATTTCAGTTCCTTAAAATCAAAGTTACAAAAGCCAGCTGTACAATACCTAAGAAACACAATTGAGGGACTGCAGGAGCAGGATTACAGATGCAGTCAACACACAATGAGACTTAACACATTAGACATGTTTGTAGCAAGGATATATTAGGTACAGCATGATGAATTGTGGGGGAAAAGTTAATAGACAGGTAAGAATAACAAGCAACATTTATTAACCAATGCATATTGGGAAAAATAAACTGTATATGGAAATTATCGGACCTGGCAACTTTTTTCTCTTAGTATATGAGCTGGTTGTATATTCAATGAAACAAAATCACCCAACCTTGAGTTCCAATGTTCCCAAGAGAGCTCAAATAGCTAATGGCATTTAGAAATCCAGGAAATAGTGCTTTTCTTTCTCCACAATAGTTTGTTACTTTAATATCAGCCACTAACTCCCAATTATTACAAGCTGACGCCTAAACAACTAAAAACTGATAAAGATCTACTAGCAATAAGGAAAACAAATTGCCGCCATTTGAATTATTCAATGAAAAGCATAACTGAAGGGAACATGGAGAGCTCTACTTCAAAATGTTAGGGGTTGTGTAGGGAGCAATCACACGTACAACAAGATAACCAAGTACCTGTAGTATATTCATGAGGCTGCAGCTGCTTTGCTCGGGCCTTATCGACTAGCTCCTTCCACTTTCTTGACAATGTGTAGATATCAACCTAAAATNAGTTGTGTAGGGAGCAATCACACGTACAACAAGATAACCAAGTACCTGTAGTATATTCATGAGGCTGCAGCTGCTTTGCTCGTGCCTTATCGACTAGCTCCTTCCACTTTCTTGACAATGTGTAGATATCAACCTAAAATAAATAGTGCACCAATCCGCCTTTTACTGTGACCATTCAAATCTAGTAATCCCACAAGGAAACTATAATAGCACTAACAAAATAAAAATTANATAAATAGTGCACCAATCCGCCTTTTACTGTGACCATTCAAATCTAGTAATCCCACAAGGAAACTATAATAGCACTAACAAAATAAAAATTAACCTACCTTATCAGCATCTCGAAGAACTGGTGTAATCAGCCCACTGTCTATGGCCACTGCAACCGCAATGTTAATACTGCTATTATACATAAAGCTCTTACCATCTCTACAACTGGAATTCACAACAGGGTGTTTAACCAATGCAAGTGCCGTTGCCTTTGCTAGCAAAGCCGTCATAGTCACTCCCTTCGACTTAATCTAAAATGTAAACCGAAATACATGAGATATTGAAATACCAGTCCATCTCACTTATTTTTCATCCTGATATGGACAATTGAATACTTCAGGAATTCCTACTTATTTTCACATATTTCATAGATTTTGAAATGAATTCACAAACAAATTTACCTGCATTTTCAGCACATTCCAATCCTAAAACAAATTTAACCCAATTCAGCAAAATTATAGTCTAAGTTACATATCCCCATGGATAAGCTGCCTGAGTGAGCAAATTTTTATCCCAAATCCAAATAATTCTATCTATATCTTGAGCTCATAAACCATTCTTCCCATAAGGAATTTTTGAAGTTTGGCAAATAAATGATTGATAATTAATCCCACTTCAATTCAGGGTCCAATCAGAATTGAAACTTCCACAGATATTCAGAAAATCTCACAAACAAAGAATCATTCCTTAGTATTAAAACCTTTACCTTCTTGTATAGAGCATCCAGCGCATCGGTAGTAATAGTATACCCGACTCTAAAAGTGGGTACAGCCAAACTCTCCACCATATTCCTACTCACAGCACCCTGCATTGTTGTGAACGGCACAACTGTCCCCAATTCAATACCGGAACCCGCCGGAGTTTTAGCCACCGACATCGAACCTCCACCAGGCTGGGGTGCCTCCGCCACAACAGCACTAGCAGTGGCGGCGGCAGCTTCAATATCCTTAGCCACAATCCTCCCCATTGGGCCACTACCCAATACTCCACTCAAATCCACCTTCAATTCCTTCGCCAATTTCTTCGCGTACGGCGACGCCACAATCCTTTTTCCACCGTCTGCCGCGGGATGTGAAGAAGAGACCATCACCTTAGACACAGTTTTCTCCACCACTTGCTGTCCCACCGAAGAAGAATCACCAGCGGTAACCTCCACCGGAGGTGAAGTCGGAGAAGAAGAAGGGTCGGAAGGAGAAGAACTTGTGGAGGCTTTGGACTTGGCTTGGGCGATTTCGTCTTCGGTTTCAGCTAAGAAGGCGATAGCGGAGCCCACAGGAGCGGAATTGCCATCTTCTACAATAATGGCAGCCAAGTAGCCATCGTAGAAAGTCTCGACGTCCATGTCGGCCTTATCGGACTCGACGACGACGACGGACTCGCCTTTGGCGAGCTTATCGCCCTCTGACTTGACCCACGAGACGATCTTGCCCTCTGTCATGGTGGAGCTCAGTGCTGGCATGAAGATCTCGCGGATCTTGGATTGGACTTGGATTTTTTGTGTTGGGATGATCTGGGTTAGTGGACTAAGGGTGGTGGCATGACGGCGGAGGGAGAGGGAAGGGGTGGGGATGAAAGTGGTGTTGAGGAGGTGAGCCATTTGGTTGTGAGAGAGAGAGGGGATGAAGAAATAGGAAGGGGTGTGTGTGCTTTATGGGGGCTGTGTTGGGTTGTTTTGGTTTCTCGAATGCATCGAAAGAAGGCGGAGGTCTCAACCACCTTACCGGTGAAAATGGTGCTGCTGAGATGTACGTTGGGGTTGGCTGGCTGGCTTCTTAAAGTTCAATTTTGTTTTTACACCTTGCCCCCCTTTCTTTTGCTGTATTCCTGCTAATCCCGCGGTTATGTTTGGTTTGGCACTTAAATGGTGTAATTAGTCTAAAATGTATTGTTTCATAACCTAATTCACTACTTAAAATTTTTAAAAAATATGTAGTTTTTGTCGCACTCCGATCCCTAAATAAATATGATCTAACTAATAACCTTTGAAATCATGGGAACATAACTAAAAATATCATAAAATAAATCAATGGAACATTGCTCAACATCACCTACCTAAAAATTCTGAAATAAATATAAATCAATCACATCTCCAAAACTGTGAATAAAAATAAATATATCTCCAAAACTTTGAATAAAAATAAATATATTTCCCAAACTAGAAAACATTCATAAATATTAGGGAGAATTACATTTAGACTTTTTAAAGATTGTCATTTAATCACTCACACCCCTGATATTTGACATATTACACACAGACTCTCTAAAATATATACGGACGTGAAACTTTTACCTTTATCGTATATTCATTATTAAATTATATCTAGATCCCTTAAAATTTATAGGCGTGTAATATTTAGACCTCTCAAGTTTAAAATATTATACTTAGACCAAAATACTCTAATCAAAGATAAAATATCAAGTACTTTAATTTTATAACCAAAATTCATGTTCTATTATGACATTTATTGATATAAAATCAAAAATAAATATTTAATTTTTGCTTAAAAAATTATAATTAGTATACAATTATACTTTTTATTGTAATAAAACTAAAAAATTAAATAAAGGGTTTAAGTCATTCAAAATAGAAAATGAATTTTATAATCAAAATTCATGTTCTATTTTATCATTTATTGAAATAAAATCAAAAAAATAATATTTTTTCTTAAAAAATCATAATTAGTATATAATTATATTATCTATTTGAATAAAACTAAAAAATCAAACAAATGATCAACTGTAATAGACACAATATATTCTAACTTTAATTGAGATAATTTCATAGTTTAATTTGATCGTTTAAACGACCAAATTAAATTCTAATAAATATTATAATTATATACTAATTATAATTTTTAAGAAAAAATTAAATTTTTAATTTTAATTTTATTTGAATAAATATCATAATAGAACATAAATTTTTATTGTGAAATTTAAATATTTAATATTCTATCTTTTATTAATATATTTTTAGTTTTAATATAACATTTTAAACTTGAAGGGTCTAAGTGTCACACGTTTACGAATTTTAAGGATCTAGACATAATTTACTAACTAATGGAAATTGATGGCAGGGTCTTAAGTGGTGTTTGGATCAAAGGATTAGGGCGGATTATAGGTGAAATTGGATTAAAATAGTGAATGGATCCATTTATCCTTGGTTGGTTGAACAATGTGGAATGAGCTCTTCGGTGGGATTCAAAAAATCATCGTTGTCTTGCAGAGTGGATAATTCTTCCCAGGTGGGATTATCTCAACCCATGTGAATGGACGGATTCAAAATCTAGTGAAGGGGATACATTGTTAAATTACATGAACACCCTTAAACAATTTTTTTATTTTTGCAGAAGTATTTACAACAAGAGTAGAGATTCAATCTGCTGTTGGTGGTGGTTCTGATGATGCGTGGTGGGTGAGTAGGAGAAAGAGACACTGCGCATCAGAGGGTGAGACCCTCCAAGGCAATGGTTGGATGGAAGTCATATTTGTTTGAATCCAATGTAAAAACCAACAATTTTTCTAGGTACTTACAACAAATTATTTGATGTATGGAAGGGAATTAATTGAGGTTGGATTGAATTTCACTGGTCAAAAGGAATCTCAGACATATATAATGAAAACAGAGCCTCAGACGATTGTACTTACAATCTTCTCTGTTCTTGTCTCTCCCTTTTTGGTTTTGATTTCTCTGCTTTTCCTTGATGTGCTGAATAGAGAGGTTGGGACTCTCTCTTCTTCGGATCTCAGAATTTGATCTTCTTGATCAAAGGATTTGGGAAGACTTCATCTGTTTGTTGGAATTCCACTCTCTCGTTTCCCATCTGAATCACAGTTTTACCAAGGCTGAAAATTCGTGTTTTACCAAGCCACCTTTCACTCTACATTTTATACACAAGCCAACCCACCACCAGAACCACACATTTCACTCCAGTCCATCACTCTCTCAAAACAGCTTCCCACCACCATTTTTCTATTTTCTTTGTTGAAGAGTAGACTCACAAGAGTGAAGGGAGGGGAGAGAAGTTTTGGGTCTTTAGCAATGGCTGGGAATGGAGTTTTTGCGCACCCTCGAAATGGAGATGTGTTCAAGTTTTAGATGTTTCTCTCTCTCTATCTCTGTCTCAATGGTTTCTCTGTGCGTGATGTGAAGCCGAAGCATCTAGAACCCTCTCCAGTGTAATCCAAGGAAGATGAGCATTTTAACCAAATTAAAATCTAGTTTATACCCTAGTGATTTGGATTTTTTGCACCTGACCCCCATTATTTTGAAATTAACACATAACTCCCTTATTCTTTTTAACTGAATTGCTATCGTTACAAATTCTCTATCAATTGACAAAATGTAGCATGCAAGCACATGATTTGAGAGTAAGTATGTAAAAATATTCGATCTAAGTCAACTTTGAATGAAATAGTTTGGGTCTCATTAAAAAATCACAATTGTTATATGGTGTTGGGTCTGATTAAAACTTAAATTTTTAAGATCTTAAAAATTTTATACTTATCCATTGGTTTCCTTATATATGAACTCTTAATCAAATTAACATTTTAAGTATAGCAACATATTTTAAATTTACTTGATTTGTGCTATTAATTCAAACAATAATATTAAAATGCCCCAAAAATCATGGAAAATAAATTGCATTTGGGTCATTGAAAAAATTTAATAAAGTTCAGATTAATTATGTTGTTTATTGGAAAAAAAAATTAACTTTTATTTTTAAACACACAACTAAGGATTTTAAAGAAACAAACAAATAACGACTTATGCATGAGTTGTCTCGATTTGTATATTATTTTTCTGTTGAATTTTTTTTTTTTTGCATGATGCATATGATTTTTGTGATTAAAAGTGTATTGTACAAATTAAATTAAATAAATGAACAAAATATTTATTGCAATATTTTGTAAAAATGCATAATTTATTGATTCATATTTTTTTTTCACAAATAAGACAATACTAATGGATTGAACTGTTTTTTCATTCCATTCCAACACATGGTATAGAATTGGATAACATTTTTTTACATAAGGATAAAATGGTCATTTTAGTATGTTTTATCTTCACATGTGAATGGGGGCCCACAAACCAAATGAAACATATCCAAACATGGGATAGTATTTGAATTCGAACTTTATAATCCTTCTAGGGATGTCAGTGGATCGAAACGGAGGCGGGGGGTATAGTCTCCATCCCCGTACTCGCTTAAAAAACTTTCGTTCATCCCTGATTCACCCCTGATAACGGGTATATTTTTCATTCTCATCCCTGTCCGCGGGAAATTTTTTAATCCCCACCCCCGCTTCCTCCTTACCCGCCCAAGCCCAAGCTCAAACCCAAACCCAAACCCAAGCCAACGTAATCCAAAATTTTAAATAAATTCAACATTTAAAAATCCAACAACATTCTCCAATAACTACTTGAGTTTGATATAATTCAAACAACCAATGAAGAAATATGGAAAATACAAATAACATAACACGATATACTTCATCAAATGTCCAAAATACTACGTAATGGGGAATGGGGAAACATTTGATATAATTGTCCAACAAAACACAACACATGTCTTAACAATTGTCCAAAATAACAAACAACAAATGTCACTACTTTAATGACATTTAGTTTCACACGGTCATGTAGCTTCACGCAGTCACTATTTTGCCATGCAGCTTCACACGTTCACACCTATAATTTAATAAAGAAAATAAAACATAAAAAACTATAATAATTGAATAAAAAATATTTTATATTTACCAATAAAATTGATTGGTTGAAATTAAAAAATTATCAACTCAATCATCTCTTAATACCATCGGTGGTGGTAGAATCTACTTCTTCAATATCATTTTTCTACATCATTAAAAGAAAAAGAAATTAGATTCTTTCAAAGAGAAATTTTCAACTTAAACAATATACATCATCATCAATATCAAGATCCTCCAATAATGTGCAGCTTTTCAGGCCCTTCGAAGTAGATGAATCTAACAAAAAAAATGCATTAATCATACTTTGCCCCCCAAAAAAGTTATGATGCATATACAAATGATATTACATTACCTCGTTCTTCAGCACATAGCCAACTTTGAGAGCACATTAAAGCATTTACTGTAGTTGGAAGAAGTCTATTGCGATGTGGACTGATCCTCTGTAACACCCCACATTTTCTTTTATATATGTATATAGATATATAGTAAATAATTGTGATAAAAAAATGTGGATATATGTAGTGATGTGTATTTGAATTTGATATATTGAAAAAGTAGATATTTAAAATGTTAGTGAAAATAATAGTTAAAATTTAGTTTTAATAAGTAAAAATATGAAATTTTAGGTCCTAGAACTTATATTAAATAGGTTTGGTGTAGAAATATGTGTTGGAGAGGTTTGGAATGGATTTGGTTGGCTTAGGAATGGATTGGATATGGAAAAGGGACGAAGACAAGCTGTGAACAGTGCACGTGAACAGTGCACTACTGCAACTTCAAGCTCGATTTAGACCTTGATGCAGTCAATATCTCTCAAAACTCAAAACATGAAAGTTTTAGAGCTCTTTCGTATCATTCCATAGCATCTTGAATCATCTCAATCGGA
>CAUOFW020002713.1:392045-429545 GCA_963454935.2 Ilex paraguariensis
TTTTCTAAACATTGTATGGGTTTGAGAGAATTTTTCTACAGAGCTTCGTGCTCACCCCCTATCGCTAACATTTTTTCAGATTACCCGCTTGAGGAGGAGGACATAAGGGTCGAGGAGCCCGCTACTTGGGAGACTCCACGGGACGGGAGTATGGATCCCGAGGTGGACGCATAGAGCGACCTCCTTTCTTTTTGTACTAGACTAGGACATTCTTTTGGAACATTGTGTAGTCTAGCTTCTTTTGTTTATTCCGTTGCGCTTCTTTAATTAATTTTTGAGATGTAATAGTCATGACTTGAGCTTATTCTTTTGGATAATGCTGTAAATATTCATGGATGACAACTGAAGTCTTGTTTCTTAAGGGATTATATTAATGCTCTCATGATATGAATGATTTTAGAATGTAATGTCATCTAGGGTGTGTTTTGGGGCGTTACATCACCCCCCCACTTGTGCTAAAAATAGATTTCGAGACAACAGTAGAAATAGGAATAGCAAAAAAATCTTTAGCAATCATTTGAAGCAGTGGATACTTGGGACCACTTGTTTTTCAAAAAGATAGTATATCAAAATCTAAAGCTCTTGGCATCATACCATCTTCTAAGTAACGATCCAACTCAGACCTCCCACGTGCTTTTGTTAAGTCTTTTGTTTGTATAAACTTATCAAAATCAGAGAGATCATCAATTAATGGGCATTTGGAATCAATATCTGATTGAAGAGAGGGAGAAGAAGGTTGCAGTTCATAATTACTTCCTTGCCTCATTTCATATTCACCTACTAATTCCAAGCAAAGCTCTTTAATCCTTTTCACTTCATTTAAAGCTTCCACACCTCCATATATTTTCTCATAGTAATACTCCAAAATTCNGAAGAGGGGGAGAAAAAGGTTGCGATTAATAATTACTTCCTTGCCTCGCTTCATATTCACCTACTAATTCTAAACAAAGCTCCTTAATCCTCTTCACTTCATTTAAGCTTCCACACCTTCATACATTTTGTCATAGTAATACTCCAAAATTCTCAATTTATACCGTGGATCTAAAACAGTGGTTATTCTCAATAATACCATGAATTACACTCCAATATTTGTTAAACTTTTCCAACATATTCAAGGTCATATCTTTTATCACGTCTTTGAGACTTTGAAGCCACTTAGATATTTCTACTCTTATCCCACAAATAATTGGAAAGTATACGTTGACAGTAGGATACTTTGTACCTGAAACGATTTTGTTGTAGTATGAAACAATTTCAATTTTTCACAAATCTCTCTTGCCACTTCCCAATCATCTTCACTCGGACAAATCTTATAATGAGAATCTCGATATTTCAAGTGAGCAAACACATCTCTATAAATCAAACTAGTTTGAAGCATGAGAAAAGTAGAATTTCATCGAGTCTTAACATTAAGAGCAAGCTTCTTGTTACTTGGAATATGTATCTGATGAGCTGCCTCTTCAAATTTTTGTACTCTCTTGGGAGATGCTGTCCAATAAGCAACACTATCACGAATTCTTGCAATACCATCTTCAATCACATTCAAACAATCTTAGACAATTAAATTGAGAATATGTGCACAACAACGCATATGAAACAACCGACCATTCAATATTAGTGAACCAAATGAAAGTTTATCCAACAAAATAGCCACAATTGCATCATTGGTGGTACAATTATCCACAGTCAAAGTTATCGACTTTCTATCAAGGTTCCAATCGAAAAAACAATCCATCAAAAACTCCACAAGCACTTCCTTGGTATGTGGATAAGGCACATATAAAAATCTAAAGATAATAAATAATATATGTTAATGAAAGATCATTAGTACGTTAAAATAAATAACACATGCTAATGAAAAATCATTAATAACTTATAATTCGACTTTGCAATGTCCAAGAATTGTCAATAAAGTGTGTGGTTATTACCATATTATTTTCTTTGATTGTCCGTAGTGATAGCAACTCTACTTTTTGTTTATTCTAACAACTTCATTGTCTTCTCCTTTTTGGTTTTGTAAATTTGAAAGATATCATTTTTGAGAGTGTTGCGAGATACCATTTTGAACATTAGTTGAAGAGTGTGACAATATTTTTGAAATTCATAATGCTCAACCATACTAAGAGGATATTTATGCAATATAATTATATTGACAAGATCCCTCCTCCCTGCCTCTTGAACAAATCGTCAGTTCTCCATTGTTTTCTCGGTATCTTTCTTTGATTGGTTTGATACCAATAAACATTGCTTCAAATTTTATATTTTTTTCTCAGACAACTTTTAAGATGGTCATGCAAGTGGCTAGTTCCATTCGTAGCACCACCAACAAACATTTTCTTACATTCATTGCATTCAGCCTTTAACTTTCCATCAACTGTTTTCCTCTTGAAATGATCTCACACAATTGATCTATGTCTATCTGTTTCACCAAAAGTCATTGGAGTTGAGTAGATAGATTGATTTTCATCAATAGAGATTGAAAGTTGGTTGCTTTCACCCGGTGTTACAGAAATTTCAAGAGTTGACATATTATTTCTTACTTTTTCTCCTTCTATTGTTTGTAATCAACTACATGTAAAAATCAACTAAGTAGAAACCAAACTATAATAAACACAAATCTATCACTTTCGACTATGGGGGTTGAACTCTAAAAACCTATCATTTTATACTAGTGAAATAAGGAAAAAAATAATATTTAGGTATTTTAAGTATCTTAATTATCTAAGTATTTTAATTATCTAGGTATTTTAATCTATCACTTTTCTAGGTATTTCAAGTATTTAATTATCTAATAAGAAAAACAAGGCATCACGCACGGCTAAAACTGAACAATTTCACAAAATTAGTCAATACACAACAAAAAATAAAAGAAACAAAACGACCTTCAAAATTAGTCAAATGTTGTTTTATTAGTTGAATGCATATTGATCTGATATTGTACTGTAATGGGTCATATCATCTTTTACCAACATGCAATTTTAAGGCACCTACTTGCTCAAATACAAAAAAAATAGAATTTAGGAGATACCTTAGGAATGTGCTTGAAAGTGAGTTTTGCCGCAATAGCTGTAATTTAAGCAAAACAACCATAAAAATGATATTAGAGTCAAACTTATGTGACATTTAAATTTGAAATACCAATTAGCATGAAAATACACATTAACATAGTGTTTGTCGTAGCTAGTCATTTTGCTAATGTAGGCGAGCAAAAAAGGAGTCAAAAAATCAAACATGATTACTAGTAATAAAAAATTGGATATCATCCTAGATTCAGTCAGACAAACTTTATCCATCTTAAATAGATTACATGTGTGGGTGGAACAAACTCTTTGAGAACTGTTCCATGTGTCCTCTGGATGTGTTTTGAATTTTGTTGTATATGCTTATTAATGGGATTAATAAATGATTCACCTTCCAAGAGACTATTCGAGGCTAAAAGATTAGTAATCTTTTCCCTCCAATCTAACCTAAAATCTGACAATCTAAATAACCATCATAGTCCTTTATCGTTGTCTTTGATGAAAATCATACAAGAATGAAGAATCGATCATGAAATGCAACAACAAGGCAAGACCAATCATACAAACAGGATGATCAGGTTCACTTATCACATCGCAAATCCACAAACAAAAGGACTACATGCTTTGCTATTCTGATTAAAACCCACAAAAATATCTCTAAACATGATAAAGTTTGATGCGTGCCATGATAAAGTTTATCAGGCAAAATCATTCGCATGTTTGATGTGTGTAGAAATGTGCAAATCATTTTACCAATGTATTAAAAACTGTACCCAAGCATTAACAGAAAATTGTATGGTTTGTCGATCCCTCCCAACGCAACGATCAGCGAGAGAAAGTCTCTGTGAGAGATATTTTTGTGGAGGCAGAGAGATGGAGGCAGTGAGCAAGGCAGAGTCTTAGAAAGATAGAGGCAACAAGCTAGGTAGAGTCTCAGAGAGATGGAGGCAATCGGCTGTGAGAGAGAGAGAGAGAGAGAGAGGGAGGCGGCGCTGAAGGTTAACAGAGGAAGACGAAGGGCTTTAGGACTGGGAGTTTATATATATATATATATATATATATATATATTATTTATTTATTTATTTATTTATTTTTTTAACAAGTATAACGGGGACGGGGTGGGGCAAGGGTAAGTCTATCCCGCATGGGTTTATACGGGTATTTTCGTATAAGTCCACCGTCCAATACGTATAGTCTATCCCCGATCCAAATGGGGCGGGTTTGGATAAATACCCGTTTTTTTCCGGTCCACTGCCATCCCTAATCCTTCAATCCGGATCACATTGCATTGGGTTGAATTGAGTTCGAATTCAAATCCAATCCAATCCAATCCTCCCATGGTGATCCAAACACCACCTAAGTGTTGCGCACGTATAAACCTCAGGGAGTTTGTGTGTAGTATTTCAAATGTCAGGGGTATTAGTGATTAAATAACAAATGTTAGAGAGTTTGAGTGTAATTCTCCCTAAATATTATTTCCTCACATAAACAACAAAACTAATTTGGTAAACAACTATCTAAGCCTCTAAAATCAGATCAACATCCTAATCCGCCTCAAAACACAACTCCACATGCTCACCAAGATTTGTATCCTCTTTAATACCAAAATCTAAATACAATTAGAGGAAGGAATGAGCAAAACTAACACGTTAAGAAAACTTTATCAAACCTAAACAAGGTTTAGAAATAAATGAAATAAGTATATCTCAATTTATAAAACAACACATATAGCTTTTCAAGTAAAACATGTGGCGTTTGATAACAATATCAAGTTTTTGATACGTATAAGAAAATTCATTATAAAATGGATCTTCAATAAACAATAGCTCATAATAGAAATATTTTATATACGCAAGTTAATTAACAAAAATTCACACATTGCATTTATCTATCCCACACACATGCACACTAATCTTCCAACCAATCCCCATAGGGCCACAACGGTTTAGGAAACATATATACTGGCCACATTAGAATTTAACAAAATCTTTACATAAATAGTACACTAACTCTTAACCTCAATCCACATGAACGAATAGTGTGAATTCTTAGAACCTCACAAGGAACTAAGCAACACCACTACAAGTGATAGGCAATCTTCAAATCTCTCGAGGTAAAAAACTCATATAAGCACTATGCAATATAAGTTTGAGTGCATTCAAGCTCATCACACTCATCCAGACAAAGAGATATTAATTATACTTTTCAATAAAATCCACGTGCATCACAAATTTCAGTTCCACAATTTTCAAAATAAAGGAAACTTCAATAACAACATGCAAGATATCACCAAGAAACATTTTTGCTTCTAATTGTTGCTTTTTGAAATCTGATTTTTGCTTTGTTTCTATTTGTAATTTATGTTTCCAAAAATTAATAACTACAAAATTACAAATATGTGTGTTTACCCAATTTTCTATTTGATTATTTTGGACAGAATTCGACCAGAATATTACCCTCACTTTGGCCTTCTGCAAAGTATTGGGTAGAAAGATGAAATATCATAATTCCTACCCTGTCGAGTAGGGTGAACACTATGTTACCCATTTAGCTTTTGGCTCGGCATTGGCATGTGGCTGTCTTGCCCAAAAAAACCCATGCCTTAGCCAAATTGAGTTGTGCTTGGTGAAACAAACTCTTAGTACAAAGTTGGCTTCCTAAGAACTTGGACGTGCATTTTGTTGGGTTACAAAGTGGTTCAGTAAAGGCTCAAGTGACATGCAATGACTATGCCCCTAGCTCAAGTTACTATGACTTATTGGCTTAGAGTATGTTTGTTGCTGCCAATAGGATTTTGCTCACTAACGTTATTACAGGGAGTGTCAGACCAACTTCCCTAGGGACCTCTATGCTCTTGAGCCTTGACACACCAAAGTAAGACACACCCCCAACAAATGTTTGCTATGGACGGAGGCAAAGCATTTCAAAGTTCGAGACCCGAGATGCGGGATCGATGATTGGTGGGACCCATCGTTGACGGAAAGTCTCATGCATAGTGAGGGAGGCAATGCATGCATGAGCACGTTAAGCATGACCAGTGGATAGATTGAAGCCCCATGCATAGCTAAAGAAGGCAACTCATGCATGAGCACGTTGGACACAAGCAAAGCTAACTGGTGGGCTTGAATTGTAGGGCATTGCTAACTTGGAAGACCAAGTCATGGGCTGGGCATGAAAGCAAGACAAATCAGGTGTTATGGGATTTCAAGGAAATCATGTGCACAACATGTGAAGTGGTTCCAAATAGATGAGGCATGTATACTATAGATGGTGGTGGTTCTAGACGGTTGTCAGCATGTGCACAACATGAGAGAAATTGCTGACATGTGCACACATCATGCACAACAGTTATGGGCAGTTGCTGATTGGGTCAGCCAACAGTTGCAACTGCCCCTTGCCATGATCAGCACTGTGAGGGAGTGGTAGAGGGACTTGACTATGATTAGCAGGTTGTGAGAAGCTTTTGTTGGCGAATTTGACTAGTGTTTTGCATTGCCTAGGCGATTGGGTTTGTAACCACCACATTGTATGCTATTTATAGGTATGCTAGGGTCTGCAAATGCAATAAAGAGAGTTTGGACACGTTTTGTAAGCAAACCCCTAGCCGGTTTCCTTTAGGCTTACTGAGAAGTAAAAAGTTTGGTCATTTAGTCTATAAAGTTTGTGTGTTTGCTCATATTCTGTTCGTGTGTGCATTTTTGTGAGTATTTGAGTGCATTGGTTGAGACCGTGTGTTGGATCCTAGCGCCATCATGAAACAAAATTCAAGTGAAAATTTAACCCCATGACACCTAATTAGAGGGATGCAAATATCTCCTTGTCCCATCCAATCCTCCAGTTTGGTAAACAAAATGTCAAGTGTTGGCCTTATGGACCAACTGAATTTAGGAAAAATTTCATCAACACCCCCTTCAGTTTGGTCTAAATTAAATGACATTCTCACCCGATTCTGAAACTTCACTGCACTCCTTTCTGATTTATACTTTCAAATCAAAGACACTTCCTTAACGGTAATTTTTAACTCTGTCAGTACAAAAAGTTATAGTTTGACTATAAATTTTCTAAAAGTGTCAAAACTACCATCTTTATGTAAATATACAAAAATGCCCTTAACTCTTTTCCTATTATATATACCATACCTTTTATTGTTTGTAAATGTCCAAAACGTTCTGGGGTTGTTGGAAGTCATAGGGGACTGAAGACAGTCATCATTCTTTAACTCGTTCTCCACAGAGATCGATCACTACCTAAGTTGGTAAAAAAAAAATTATTTTTTTCTTGCAGATTTGTAAATATTTTTCATGCTGATATTTTTAAGTTTTTTCATGCATTTTTTTTTAATTTTTTTTCATGCAGTTTTATTTAATTTTTTTTTTTCATGCAGATAGTTTTAATTTTTTTCATGCAAAAAATTTAAAATTTTTTTCATCCAAAACACTCGTTAGACTTTTAAGTCATTAAGTCCATTTTGTTATAAGTTGTTAGGTAAGGGTACACTTTTCGGTTTCTTATTTTCTCATATTACCTAAGTTTTCTCTATGGTATATTTTTTGTTGTTTGTTATAATTTACAGGGTTTTAAATTTATTTTATATTTAAAAATAATTTTTCAATAATAAAATTATGATCAATAAAATCAATGTTAAAATTTTATTCATTTCTAACTTTTCTATTATTGTCTGTTCTCTACAATGTCACTTGCCCACACTTAATACATCACCCTTCATATATAAAATTTAAATATTATTTGATAAAATTTAATATTAATTAAATAAATTTGGTCTTAAATTTAAATATTAATTTGGTTTTAATTTAATAAAATTAAATATTAATTTAGTGTTGATTTCATAAAATTTAATGTAAATTGAATAAATTTAAATGTTGCTTTAATAAAATTGAATGTTCATTTGGTGTTAAATTAAATAACTAACATTAATTTGATAAGGTTAAATGTTAAATTAATAGAATTTAATATTCCATTTAATATATTAAATTTTTTGACCAAAAAAATGTATATATTTAATTTTAATTTAATAAAATTAAATGTCAATTTGGTGTTGATTTGATGAAATTAAATAATAATTTAATGTTAAATTAAAGAAATAATATTAATTTGATGAAATAAAATATTAAATTAATATAACTAAATGCTAATTTGATAAAATTAAATATCAATTTGTATTGATTTGATGAGATGAAATGTTAATTTAGTTTAAATTAAATAAATAACATTAATTTGATAAAATTAAATATTAAATTGATGAATCTAAAGTTTAATATAGTAGAACTAAAAGGGACTACATTGAAATTTTAGAATTACGATGGGTATTGTTAAAGATAGGTCTATTTATAGGTGGCGTCGTTGAAATTATATCTATTTACAAGGAATGTGGATAAAATTTATCCTATAAAATATTCATAGGTATTTTTATAAATTAACAATCGCCGTTAATGCCGTAATCCGACAAATACTAACAGGAAATTTCAGAATTGAGAGGAAGTGTCATTGAATTTAAACCTAATTATAGAGGGGGGTGCGAATAAAATTTTCCCTTGAATTTAATGCATGCTAAAGTGACATTATTTTTATGTTCATTTACCATGATGCCCTTAATGGAGGCAATCTGGTTCGTTAAAAGGGGACAATTTGATATATTATTCTGTAATTTTGTTGATAGGAAAGCTTATTCAACACCACACATGGGTTATTAAGAAACACTGCAGAAGGATAAATGGGTAAATTAACTACGGGCAATGAATTGAATCAAACGAAGGATTTGTAGGACCCGAAAATTTTTGACCCAATCCAACCATGTAATCCTATTTTCCGGTGAAACAAACACCCCCTCCCTCCATGTACTAGTACAGGCGAAGGGGATGATGTTAGAAGCCCCACTTATGGCTACTCATATTTACATTAACCTCAATCTCAGTTCCACAGCTACTCTCCTCCTGCCTCTTTCTGTCTCATTTCCAAAGCCAAGAACCAAAATAAAGCCATGGAAGCTTAGACCTGTTGTTGCTTCTTCTTCTTCGTATTCGTCTTCTTCATGGTCTCAAAATCAAATCGTCGGTGGGCTATTGTTGCCACCAGACGAGGACAACTACACTAACAGCAAAAAACCCGGGAGGGTCTCACCAAGAAAGAAGAGAGAGAGGGTTTTCTTCTTGGATGTTAATCCTCTCTGTTACAAAGGAAGCACTCCAAGCTTGCACGCTTTTGCTCATTGGATTTCTCTTTTCTTCTCTCAGGTCAGCCACACTGACCCTGTCATTGCCGTAAGCTCCTCTCTCTCTCTCTCTCTCCTCTCTCTCACATATTTATATATAATAAGATATATATTCTATACAATAACGTATGTTACAATTCAAATATAAAAAATAAACAAAATGATTTTTACTATTTGTGATTGAAATTGACGGTTAATATTAGAATCGTAAATTTAATGGAAAAAATAGGCTCTAATGGTGTGATCGGAGTGATTTTTTAAAAGAAGTCGGACGAATTATTCCACATAAGTACTTTAATGTTTGAAACCGTCCACCATTACCACCACCCCCACCACCACTGCCACACGCCACCACCACTATCACTGCCACCACCATTATCGCCGCCATTGCTGCCACCATTGCCGCCACCCCCACTGTTGTCGCCGCCGCCACCACTGTTGTCGCCGCTGCCGCCACCACCACCACAAACACCGCTGTCACTGTCTCCGCTGCCACCACCATAGCCACAGCCACCATGATCATTGCCACCCACCATAACCATCGCCGTCTTCTATCACTACCACTGACGCCCACCACCTCTCTCCCGTACTATGACCGATGCTTAAATTTATTTATCACTCCTCTATATTTGTGATTTGATTTTAGATATGAATACAAATATGTTTATTGTTTATCATTTTTTATTATTCTGTGCCTTTAAGCACAAACAATAACTAGTATATAATAAGATAGCTAGGATTTTGAACTTATGAAATATATTTTCCTCCCAAATTTCACACTTTTCCAACACAAACACTCTATAACACATAGCTACACACTCCAACACACACACTCATTATATACACACTCCAACTTTACATATACTAGTCACAGTATCGCTAGTATATATATATACACACGAGCACACACACACACACACATGTATGTATGGGGTATATTTTCTCCCAAAATTTCACACTTTTCCCCTCAAATTTCACAAACCCAACAACAACACTCCACAACACATAGCTACAGACACTCCAACACACACTCAGTATATACACACTCCAATTGTACATACACTCCAGTTCGATTCTGTAAGCATCTTTTTCTTTGACATGATACATATGACACGGAGGTGTGCTCGTGTTATATGTGTGTATTTGGCAATTCAGGTTTTTAGTTCACACACTGGAATGGAAAATGGAAGTTGTATGTTGTTTACTGCCTATGACCTGTGTTGTTGTTTACCAGTTAGCGTTCATTTTCATCAATGCAAAATGGCTGCTATGAGAGAGAAATTCGAGGTTAATGGACTGATCTTGATGCTCTTGAAAATTGAAATTAAGTGGTTAGTCTTGGGTTGTAAAGATAAATAACAGTCAATTTCATAAAGGTAAAAAAATTTATTTTATCTTGACACTTGAAGAATTCTGTTTTCTGCTCAACATGAATTATGATTCACGTGTTTCAAAATCTTAAGTTATACAGGAAAATTTAATTACTCAATTGTATCAGCAATGTGCAAGTTAGATTTTTGGCGAACCTTATTATAGGATAGTGGGAAACTGATACATAATCTTTATATCTCACACTAATAGCCAGCAATAGACCGGTAGTTAGTCCCATCTATGTGTTAGTTTAAAAAAGAGAAAGCTCAATTTTTTGTTTTGAAGACGAGCATAAAACCTATAAAACCCAGGAAATTGAAAGCTAATTTAGTATCAATGGTCTTTTTGATTTTCTTGTTTCCCAGAGGGTTCACAGTTCAACACACCTTTAAGCAGATATGCTTGTGAAAGATTAATTTATTTTGCGCCCCGACACTATCTTAATATTTAGCTACTGCTTGGATTAGCAAGTTGATTGAGGTGCATATTTCAAATCCATTGGTAGCATGTGTCCATGTCTGTCCCTATGAAAGTACTCTTCAGGTTCTGGTTTTGCTTATGCCAAAATCTTAAGTGTTATCAAAGAATTTTCACTCAGGCAAACCTATTTCTGTGTGACTTCTTTTAAAACATGCAAAAGGGGATTTTTCATCTCAGCACCTTGCACCTTTGAATAGTGTGTCTTCTCCAACATCATCTATTTGCTTCAGTACTATTTCATTTCGATCACAAAAGGAAGTTTTGGGTTTAAAGTTCCAATAGTAAAAAACCACCTTCCTCAATTTCTCTGAGAAGTTATTTTGGTAGGATATCAAATCTGGCTGTTTATGCTCTTTTCGATTTTACCAATTTGTTATATCAGGACACTGCACTTATGTAGGGCTGTTAATCAAACTGAGCTACTCGAGTTTGGCTTAAGTTCGGCTCGGGTTCGGCTCATTCAAGCTCGGTTCGTTTTCTACACGAGTCCGAACTTGAACAAGTTTTTAGGCTCGTTTAGAAAACAAGCTCTACAAGTTTGGCTCAAACTCAATAGGCTCGACTCGTTTATGTGCAAATACTTAGGTTGACTTGTTTTTGGCTCGTTCAGGCTCGACTTGTTTCCTAAACGATCAAACTTGAACAATTTTTAGGCTAGATTAAGACACAAGCTTTTCAAGTTCAACTTGAACTCGGCTCGGGCTCGTTCGACTAACAGCCCTACACTTATGGCATTATTTTCCGTATTGTAATTTCATAAACCAGTTATGTGCAGAATGGTCTGGATATGACCTTTTGAACTCATTTATTGGTGTGCAGGTGATTGATGGCGAAAGATGTAATGAGTATCGCAGGCAGTTATTGCCATCGTATAAAGCACATAGGAGGAAATTCTTACAGAAATTTTCGACTACACTGAGATCAAAGAGTCCTGTCAGAAGATCGCATCAAGTCATATCAGATGTTCTGAGGAAATGCAATGTGCCGGTGGGTGAACCTTCTTATATATCACTCCTGGTTCTTTCTGATTGTATAATATAACTCCAACTTGTATTTCATATTGCATCTGCAATTTGTCGTAGCTCTTCCTGCACAATATATGCTTTGTTAAGATTGGGAAAATATCACTCATCCACGTCTATATCTGTAAGGCGGACCAATTATAAGCATTTTGTTTTACTAAGATAAGGATAATTAGTAAACTTAGATGACTAAAACTTAATACTCTTATCTTATCTTATGGCTTATAAGTAAAAAATGTCCACTAATAGGCACCAAAAGAAGGGGAGACACAACCCATGTTACAGAGACATATGCAAGAGAGAATCTTCTACGTATACAGGAAGGTGCTAATCTCAAAGAACATTTTGAAAGAATCTAAGGGCAAATGAAACATCTCAAGTTGAAAATACGATACACTCTGAAAATTATTTGCACTTTGGGAATAGGAAACTTTTCTCCCTCACAGTAGTTCATATTTCTATACCTCTAAATACCTACTTTAAAAGTATAATGGAGCCACCTCTGATGCTGTACTACCTAAGCCTCAAACATACCCACACTCCATGAGACAGACCTTGGCATCACCGAGACCAATAGGGGCAAACCCCATAGCTTTTAAGAAACCCTCTGCTATGGAAATGGATCACTGACACGCTCTGCCACTTGTTACACATGCAACACGAAACTTCCAGAATTTCCTATTTGTTTTCACACAATTAATGTTGAGAATACCTTCAGTCACTGCAATCTATTCAAAGAAGTCACCTTTAAAGGGGCCTTGATTTGTCCTTCATTTTGGATACACATCAATTTGTTTTACAAATTGGGGCATACTAATTAGTGTGTGTTTACCATATGCCTACTTATATTTATGAATCTGGCCACACATGTGTGTGTGGTTTTTTTTTTTTTTTTTTTTTGGGGGGGGGGCTGGTACAGTTTCAACTTGGGTCCTAAGGAAGCTAGGAAACAACATGTATTCCAGTCGATCATTCTGGACTGTACAAATGAAAAGGACTGCCTCGAGCTTTCAGACTGCACGGACTCTGGGGAAAACAATTTGATGAAGTCATTGGTTTAGAACCTTCCTTTTGTTTTAATAGTTATTCAATAGTGGACATATATAAGAGTAATGTCAGGCCTTTCTAGCATGGTTCAAAGTCTAGACTAATACTGATACAACTCAGCCATTTGGATTTGCCTCGGCACCTTCCGATCCAATACCAACTCATGTTCCATGTAAACGACAAGTCTAGGCCGAGTTGTTTCTTAGTTAACCCTAAGTTGTCCTAATCATCATCGTCGAATTGGTCGATACTCTTCCGTGATGCTGTAATATGACCTAAATCTCTCATTATGTTCCAATGTTTCTTCTATGTAGCATTTTGTGTTGATCACTCGATATCATTTCACGACATCGTGACAACAGTCCTCATAAGTCAATGGCCAATACTGTGACTTTGGACCATGCTTTCCAGGATGGATTGCCTTGTATCTTTACCTAATTGTGACCTACCAATTGCCACCCAAAGCACTGCTTAATTCTTTTCATGAGCAATTGCTATTGCACCTTATGGGCCACTGAGTATCTATACTTTGAACACATTTTTTCTACATCATGAAACAAACTTTGGCCACAAATCAGCATTCGACATTACCATGAGTTAATTTAGCAAGGAAAAAGGTTAAAGATGTTATGGTTGAAGCCCATGAAGCAGATGATGTTGCCATGCAGGTTGTGAGAATTGAAGCCCATGAAGCAGATGATGTTGTAGCTACGCTTGTAGGACAAGTTCTACAAAGGGGATATCGAGTTGTTATTGCCTCTCCTGATAAAGATTTTAAGCAGCTCATATCTGAAGATGTGCAAATTGTTATGCCTATGCCAGAGTTTGATAGATGGTCCTTTTATACCTTAAAGCATTACGTGGCTCAGTACAATTGTGATCCACAGTCTGATTTGAGTCTTAGTAAGTGTGCTACAATTCTAAATTTTTAACCTTAAAGCTGCCATAACTTTTTGTGATGTGGGTACATAGATTTTATAAATTAGAGCTGTCCAGCATTTTGATTGCAGCTGCATGTAAACTCAACCACTAAATTAGAGCTGAGACAGGCCCAATGAAGACAAAACTCAAAAAAAATAAAATAAAGGGACAAATGCAAGATTTCAGTACAATTTCAATTCTGGGCCAATAAAAGGAGTTACAAAGTTAGTGAAACATCTGACCAGTTTCTATGATTTTTTCTAAATCAAGACGACATCATGTAGGGTGCATTTTGGGTGATGAAGTTGATGGTATTCCTGGGATTCAGCATGTGGTTACTGGTTTTGGGCGAAAAACTGCCCTAAAACTCCTAAAAAAGCATGGTTCACTGGAAAATTTACTGAATGCCGCATCAGTAAGAACGGTGGGGAGACAATATGCACAAGATGCCCTTACAAAGCATGCTGATTACCTGCGAAGGAATTACAAAGTTCTTGCCCTGAGGAGGTAATGTGTTTCCTTGACTTGCCTTCAAGACAATCACTTCTTCAATCCAATTCTCTGTTATCTGTTCCTTTCTCATTCCCAATTCTGGTACTTAATGTGCCTGGGCAATACCATTCAGGGATGTTGATGTTCATCTTCAGCCAGAGTGGTTGTCTGAGAGAGATACGCTGAATGATTCAGTAATTTTGTCCAACTTCATAAATTCGTTGGGAGAAACCCAGTGTCTCAATCAGCAATATGGATCTTATCCAAATGGTTGAGCTCCCAATTGTAAGTGCTTTGATTTTGTCCAAAGGTCTTTGCCAGACAACTTCTTTCTTCCCTTTATTATGTTGCTGGTACATTGTAAAACACTCCTGGCCTTCCTATGGTTAAATTATTGCATTATGTTCAATCATGATATAAGAAATCAAGATGCATTTGACGTAATGGTGTGGCTTCTGATTTAGGTTTGAGTTTTCGTTGATTGCAAATCACTGCTAACTCTTAAGTGATCTTAGCTAGGCCAATCATTTGAATTGGATGAAAAACCAGCCAAATGCTTAATGTCTAAAAGCACATTAACTTCAAAGATTGGTTTTTTGTACTTCAACAGTCATATGAAGTCCACCCATTACAAAATGGTTACACATGGCAAAACACCTCTTTCGATGCTTCATATTTCTGTTGGGAGGTTTGATACTATGGACCGTTTCAATTGACCCGTAATACATTGTCAAAAATCTGCTGTGTTCGAATTATTTAACGATTATAGAAATAAAAAGAGCGTTATTTGTTCATCCAAAATGAAGAACATTTTCCTTGAAACATATGTTATGTCTTATGGAGTCATGATAACTGTGTTCATATGTTAAGATCTGAAGTTTAGTTTTGTTGGAAATTAAATTTGTTACGGTTTGAATCTCAAAGTAGTTTATGCTAATAAATTAGTCCAAAATAAATCTGTACTATTCCCTGTATGATTTGAATAATGTTTAGAAAACATCAATGGCATATTGCTGATTTTTTCCAGAGCTTGCAGATTTTATGATAGAGTTGCAAAATATTGTAAAACCTAGCATAAGTCGATGTACGATCACTTGTTGATTGCAATCAATGTTAATTATACTTATGAGTAGTGGAATTAGACTAGTACGCCTCGGACACTTCTTCTGTGTTGGTTTAGCAAAACCGCAGACTTGAAATGATGTTTTCCACTTCTATATGCTTAAAAGTCGACTAGAAAATGCCTATTTTCTTACAAGATTGTCTGAAGAAGATTTTCTAATCATTTATTTTAGTGCTTAGAGATATTTTCTTCTGTTTATTCCTGTGTATCGACCACAAATTACTATGGATTTTTCATGTAAACACGTATACAAACATTTGAATATTAGTGTCCTGAATTTGAGAGTTGCCCTTGCGTCACACCCATTTGAAGGGAAGCAAAGAAAATTAACTCTTTATTTCTTTTAGTACATGAAAAAAGACCAAAATTAACTCATAACACTTGATAGGTTACTGTCATTTGTAGGCTGAATCTTACACTTGTAATGTCAACATGTCCAGATTGAGATACGATGCATGAAATCAAAGAGCGCCAAGTACCGGTTGCCATGGGAGCGTCTTTAAGATGGGTCCCATCACCTGTCCGAGAGCAGAAGTTTCTTGAAAATACAAGATGTGGGAGAGGACAAATTGCTGGTCGAAGCTCAAATATACAGATTCAGTGTAAGTACCAATCACATTTGTTTCAGTACCCCCCCCCCCCCCCTCTCTCTAATATATTTGTATTCTGGGTTGGCATCAGCAAAGGGGTACATTCATAGGACACTGCAGCGATGCAGGTTTCCAGACCTTACTCATTTATGGTTGGAGGAATCTACCAGTGAGGCTGTATGGGGGGTCATATGCAACTCAATTTTTGGCTGCAACTGTTTGAAGGATCACAAACAGTAAATTCCACTAATTCCCACAGATCACAAAAAGTATTACCCCTTTTTTTTTTTATATGAAATGCATATATATTCACAGGTGTGTGAACTAAGGTGAGACAGTAATGCCTACTATAATATATACTTTAGTAGTTCTTATACACAATATTTGGAAGTTGGTTGATAAGGAAGAGGTTATGCAATGGCTTTAATGTTTCTTTGAAACTTTAGTTTCCACAGCCTTTTCACCAGTATTAATGTTTTTGTAGGTCATTGCATGAGTTGTTGCAGATGTCAAAATGGGTGATTCATACATCAGTCATTGCATGATTATTGTTTGATTCTGTAACTGGTTGTATTGACAATATGGCGTCTGTGAGTTTGCAACTTTGCATAGTAAATTAGTGCCTCTTAAGATGATTGATTTGGAGTATCTGCGGCGACCAAAATGTTTCCTTCTTTGCCATAAGGAAAGAGGGCCAAGTTTGAAATCTGAGGTGTGTTTTTACTTTTTTGCCCTCGAGGAGGTAAAATACTTGAAGTATGTTGTCATTTACAATGCCAAAGAAATTTATAAGTCCCTATAACCTGGGTGGGTTTGGATCCTCTTTTAGTATAAAAATTCTTGTTTTTGTTTTGGTCTAAATCACTCACCATTACCTTTTAAGTTATTGGGTTCCACCAGTAATGGTGTGTGATTGAAATTCGGAAAAGTTGTGGAATTTCCCAATTGAGAGGGTTCGGATCCATGTTATTATTGAGAGTGAAAAGTGCATGGGGGCACCATGGTCCGAGCATTTCTTTCAAAGGAAAAAGAACAAATGTTTTGGCACCTCAAGTATATCTAATCACAAGGCATGATTATAAACATGAATCATAAACCCCGACAATAAGTAAAAAGATGTACTCGAAATATTTCTATGGGAAAGAAATTTGGTAGATAAACAAATAGATGCATTGGTTTGGTCCTTACTAGACTGATAAAAAAAAAAAGACAAAAAATAGGGACTAAATGGTGTGAAGGAGCTAATAACGCTAATATTTTCAATCCTCTACAACTTGTATTTGTGCAGGGGTGCTAAGATTTTCCCTTTATCTTCTAGTATCCGTGCAGGTCTTGAGCAATGAATGTCACAGCACGACTCGGATAATTATTTGAAATTTTGAGTATAAACCAGTTATAGGACAACTTCAGGGGGTTAAATTGGAGTTTATGCAAGTCAAAGAAGTTGTTTGTTACACAGTGTATATCACATTTCACACCTCTTTCCAAAATTGGAGAAGATTTACATCTATAAACCATGAGTTTCAGTGTCACTTGCCTCATACATCCCATGTTTAATCGATGCACTTGATTTGTTGGTTATTGTTTGCATCCAATGTTTAGTTTAAGTCATGAGTTCAAGTGATGCGTGATTGGTACAATTTTCCGTTACACAAGGGAAAAAAAACCCAGGTACGAGGAAGCTGGACTAGTACAACCAAAAAACACCGACTTAAAACCACAATCATACACAAAAACAGCACTGCTTTTACGAAATACAATCATTCAACTCCAAGATATTACAGATACACAGTCATCCTACGAATTGTAAGCAAGCAAGAAACAAAGGACCTCTATTGCAAACCAAAGGCGAAACACTACAAACCCGACTCATGTCCAGTCTTCCTAGGGTAATTGCATGACCCTGAAATCAGGAACGATAGTGAATTCTCTGGGTCTTCAAAAGGTGGTGGAGGGAACTCATTAAACCCGGTAACATTGCATGTATCAAAGTTTAAAGGCATGAAGTAAGCAGTAGGGTCATCTACACCCCCTTTCACATATGTAGCATTTTGAACCTCACTTCCACTACGAGCATTTGAGCCAAAGCTGAAACCTATTTGTCCAACCTTACTTGTTCCTTCATTACTATCTCCTTGATCAGAGGTTCCAGCTGATCCTTTAGTTTCGTCTAGGGGAATGGCAGGAGTGTGGCCCTGGAAAAGAGAAATGTGTCCGAAAAGCTTGTCCTTCCTTGAGAAGGTTGTTCCACATGAACAAAGCCACTTATCTCGGCCACAATGCTTCTCATGTGTTTTAAGATCTGCAATAACTGAAAACTTCTTGGTGTTGCATCGACTGCAAATGTAACTTTTGTCACAATGGGTTCTCTTATAATGGTTTTTCACACATAAGATAGTCTTCAGGGGCTGAAACTTCTTGTGATCTTTATTCCGCTTGCAACCAACATAAGGACAGGAATAACGCTTAATAAGCACAGGCTCAGAGCTGGGTTCCTTGTTTGGCTTTGCGAGTGCTGCCGGAGTCTTGTACTCATCCCCATGACCTCTCATGTGCATCCGCAAATTGGCATCCCTCTTGAATCCCTTTCCACATATTGTGCAAAAGTGGGTGTGAGGAGCAAGAATTTCCTCTTTTTCTAGTTGCAAGATTTCATAGGAACCCGGGGGTAGGTTCTCTCCTTCATCACCATCTTCTTCGTCTTTTGATTCATGTTCCTCAAAATTATAGTTTTGTTCAGGTCCACTATTGCCTGTTAGATCAACCTGGTTGGGCTGATCTTCTTCTACCTTGTGTACACCATTACTATGTGGCAGCACTCCGCTATTCAAACCAGGTCCCGAAGGAAATATGACATCACCTAGGTGCCCAAGCTTGCCAACAGTTGGACTCGCTGTGGAAAGGCTATGCTTGACTGATGGGAGAAGACTGCCTGCAGTGGAGATCAACTGGACTATAATAGAAGTGAGATCAGCAGTAACGAGCTGTTGCTGCTGAGCAACAAGTTCATCTGAACGGCCTACTACTTGTCCCCTCCTGCCAACAATCAAATGCACCAAATCCTGGAGTTGATGGATCTTCTGCTCCAGGAAAGAAAGACTGTTTAGCATCACTCTTGGATCCCACTCTTGGGTTCTCCTTGGGTCACTAGTATTCATTTGATCATCTTGTTGACCTGGGATATTTGTTTGGTTATTGCAAATAATTGGATTTTCAGAAGGGCGGGTGAATTCAGGGAATTGCTGTTCAATCCTCATGCCATATTCAAGAAGTGAGGAGTCTTCTTCCCACTTTTGCTGACACTGCTGCAAATTTAAATTGGTGAAAGATTGGTGATCTGGGGGGAGTTTTTTGGGCAATTCATTTCCAGAGGAAGTAGACTTTGCCCACATATCGGTGGATACATTCTTCTTAAGATCCATTTTGAAATCCTGGGCCGCAAAACAGGCATAAAATCAAAAATTGCATCACTATTCCAGGCAGAATCGCGTTTGGTTTTTTTTTTTTTTTGGGGGGGGGGGGGGATACAAAAAAAATCCCATACACGATCTTATGTTAAATATAACATGAAAACCACTGCAAATGAATCCCTCACATTAACAGATCCACCATTAATTTACTAATCTCCAGCCCTAATCATCAATCAGTACAAGCATTTTCGTATAATAACCATACTTTTTCAGCAAAAATAAAAACCAAAAAAGGGGGATAAACTTGAAATCCAATTTACAACTTACTCATACCAATTCACAAACCCCCAACTTACAACTACTCAATCAACTAATCCACTTCAAAGTAAAAAATATTCATAAATTTACGTCGTCCTTGAAAATTGATTTTTCTTCAATCTTAATGGAGATAAGCCAAAGATCCTACTAATAATTCCCCAATCCTGAAATCCAGATTGTATCCTCTACTTCTAACTTCACAAAAACTCAAATCCTTCTTTTCTCCAACTGACAATCTCATTCCAAGACTATAAAAATCAGGAAAAATCAGCAACGAAAATCAGAAGATCATATGATATGCCAAATACCCACAATTATTAAGCAAAAGTGAAGAGCTAACATGGATTGAAACTGTAAGATTTAGCATGTTGTACCAATAAGAACCTTAGAAAGAGAAACTACTAGCTCAAAGAAGAGGTAGAGAAAGAGGGAGAGAGAAACCCACCAAATTGGAGATTGCCTAGATGCTCTTTGTCGGTTCTGAGTTGGCTGTTTCATGTAATAGAGATAGAGATGGAGAACGAGAAAGAAGAAAAATGACGCTGAACTAAATGCCCAATGTTGAACTATATATCATGGGATTTTCAGCATCTGTTACACAGAGTACGTTGACTATTTGTCTGTGTCTTTGTGGGACCATTGTTGTCAAAACCCCCAATCACAACCGTTCATCTGCTGGAACCCATTTTCTCACCAACCACAACCGTTGACTGATTAATTATCGTTCTAATTTTCTTTAGAATTTCTTACTTTGTATTGAGAATGCACATTAATACAATAAATCTAATTTTAATTTACGGAAATTTATCTAAATTTTGAGAAAATTGAAGAAATATATATGACCAGAGAATATCAATCTTCAAAAACACACATTTACTAGAAAGAAGTGTAGTACTTATCATGCAGCTCCACTTACCCAAAAAAAAAAAAAAAAAAAACTTAGCATACAGGTCCTAGGGGTAGTTAGGTAATAAATTGGGATTTACACTTTGACCCCTCATATATGGGTCTAATCTCACTTTTGAACGGGTGATTGCTCACGTTACGATTACACTCTCTATTACTTGAGTTTGACCATAAAAACGTGAAAAATGTATTAGTTGAGGGCAATGTGAAATCAATAACCATAATTGGAGGCACAACGTAAAAAACACGATGATGGAGGGGGGGGGAGTGAGACATGGAGCATAATTGAGGGTCAAAATGTAATTTTTTCAATAAATTAGGAACATTGCTTTTTTTTTTTTTTTTTTGGTTTTCTAAATTTATATTTCAATTATTTAGTAACAAAAAATTAACAATTTTTATGTAGTATCTTAAACTAAAAAATAAAATCTTGTTTAATCCCAATTAATTAATATTTAGACAAAGTAGTTTGAGTACACACCCAATATTTGGCCTTATTTACATAAAATGGTTGCACTATCATATTCAAATCAACAACCTCAAAGTTATGAGTAACTAGGGTTAAGTCGTGCCCGTACAAAATAACGTAAGTGAGAAATTATAAAATTTTAGGAGAGAATTCAACGTGAATGGTTTTAAGAGAGATATTAGTGGCTGTTAGATAAGTCTATTTGAAACTGTCGAATGAGTTTATTAAAATCCGTCTTATTTTATATTATAGATGCTACATAGAGTTAAAAATTAGATTTGATAATCACAATCATTAAATAGTAATGAGTCTCAATAAATGTTGAGATTCATAGTAAAATCAATAGTTGTAATTATCAAGTTTACTTTTTAAATCTATTTTTAAAATTTATGTAGCATTAGTTTGAAGTCCCTGTATTTACTAATATTGATCCATCGAACCGACAACCACCTTTAATTTAGTATATTATCTTTAAAAAAAATCAATATTTAATTAATAAGACCCGATCTCAAATCAAATAACCATTTTTTTTTTTTTGGAAATTGATTAATTCATTTTGACCTTTTTAATAGTCGTAGTCGCGGAGAACAATTGTTGAACGACTCTTAGGTGGAGAGAGGATTGCGAATGGGACCCACGTACATGGATGCTTTTTTCTTTGGCAGTCTTTATATATACCGAAGCCCACGCGGAAATTTGACCCGATAAAATAAAAAAAGAACAAAGAAGATTTAAAATAATATAGTGGGGAGGGTGAACTGGGGACTGAGTCTGAGTGTTAACAGGGGCGGGGCAGGGCAGGAAGCTACGGCGATGCCAAGGGAGCCAATCCTAGTTGTAATGAAGGTCACCGCTTGCCTGCTGCTTCTGAGAAAGAAGGTCAGCACAGATGAGATGACTACATACATACATACATACATACATACATACATACATACATGGTCATTGATAATTCTTTGAGGTTTGTCTTATTATAATATTAATTACATAATCAATTATTAAATTGACAGAATTTTGAGATCCAAGTTACGTGGCAAAAAATAATAAGGGACTGCTTTAATGACACGAAAGTGGCAAAAGACCAAAATATCCCGGTTCTTAAAAAATGGGTTTTGGTTTTTTTTTTTTTTTTGCGGGGGGAGGGGAGGGGAGGGGAGAGACTGTACTACACAGGCTCCCACATCTTTTGAAAAATACTTTTTGATCCCTTAAGTTTTTTGAAAAAATTCTAATGAGGATATGATCATAAAGATGAACATTTCTCTTACAAACGAAAAATTCTTGTTTTGATGAGTTTGATGGCCAATAGGAAAAAAAATAGTAAATCACTATAAAAATGGGTTAAAATCGTGATTTATATCTAATAGTGGTGTTAGTTTTTTTTTTTTTTTGATCAAATAGTGGTGTTAGTCTAACTTAAAATAAATATGACCAAATTCAGTAGCAGAATAATGTGGTTCTAATATGACAATACCAAAAAAGTAAAATTTATAAGTCAAAATTTAAGCTGAACTTCATAATTTCAATTTGTTATAGAGATTAGGGGTGAGGTAATCATACTAAAGAAGGCTATAAAGAGTAGTGGTTCAACGCAGATAGTTTGAATCAAGCGAAACCAAAGGTATTCGTTCTACAACACATTTTTCTTTTTTTGATACAGCTCGCGACCTACAAAAATTTCAGCCCACTCGCCACAGTCCACTCGTTCACTCGCTGCTTCAAGTAAAGTACTTGATACTCTCTTGCAATCTATTAATCTCCCTTTGTCACAATAGAAAAAACTTGTTAGATACTCTTTTTGCAACACAACATAAGAACGAGTAAAATAAGATAAAGAAGAGCCTTCGTTCAGGCGTAGATAAAAAATCAATCTTTCCTGTTTGGCCTTCAAGTTGAGATATGGGGGAAGTAACCAACCTGATATGAGAAGAAGCAGCAGATCGAACTGCACAATTTTTTAAGCATTTAATTGTGTGATTCAGTTTTCTAGTTCAATGGGACAACTGAACAACTTTTTAAATAGTTAATTGTAGAATTCAATTTCTTATTTCAATGGGACAACACGTTTGAATTGTGGACTACAATTTATTCTTTCATTCAATGGCTTGTGTTCTAAAAACTTTGTCAAACCCCACACATGGATGTGTATGTGCAGTGTGAAATTGATGTTACACAATAATACCCACAATGTGTCACACCTTACATATGATGTTTATATGCAGTGTGACAAAGTATGCGACTGCTGAGAGAATTTTTTTTGGGTAGATGTTGCGTACCGTTGGAATTTCAAATGTTCTCCTTAAATCAAGTGATCTCCAGCAGCCAATGGTGGAGACTTGTGAACAGTTGCGACATATTCCCCTTTTTCTCGCTAGTTTTCTTATATGAATGAAAAACCTTTTCAATTTAAAAAAAAAGTATTTTTGACTTCACCTATAGTGGGTGAACTTTTTTACAAATGTTTTTAAAAGGTGTATTTTTTCCCAAATAATTTTAATATTGTGTACCGGCTCCCTATTTTCCCAAAAATAAAAGCGCACACAAAATCATATCAACAAAACTCATTTTATTTATTATTAAATCTTTATCCTAATTACTTATTGTATCTCCAACTGTGACTCAATTTTTTTATTAAAATTTGAATCAACATTTGAGTAAAAAGTTTGATTTGATACAAAGAGCTTCAATAGATAAACTCTAATTTTAAGGAAGATAGACTCAAATTTAAAGGAGGGTCAAATATAACTATTGAACATGCCCTATGTTTAGTTCAGGTACAAATAAAAAAATGAGATTGATAATTAGTTCTTATCCAATCTATAAAATGATATCAACTATCATTGTATAACAAGTTTAGATCAAGGTTGAGATCATATATAAATATATAATTATTGTGACTCTAAGTTTACAAAGATAATAAAGTCATTACATTTTTAATACTTAACTTGTTAAAAATGATACCACCTCCTACCTGGTATTCATTACTATCTAATATTAGATATTAAATGACAATAATGAATTGGGTCAAGATTAATTAAAATGAATACTGATTTGCTATAATCTCATCCAAACTTAGTATTATATTATTCTATAATTAAATTAATCTAATCCACCCCTTTAATACCTAAACTAAACATACCCTTGATGAAAAATAAAATCTGATCATTGATAATTTGAATAAAGTTTTGAGTCTCTCTTGATTTGATATGAATAAAAAAATTTGAATCTTTTAATTTGGTATGAATTCAGATATAGGATTGGAGAAGGTATTTGAGCTATTTTATCCAAATTTAAATTTAGGTCTAACAAAAAATAAGAATTGAAGATGCTCTTAGAACAACTGATCATAGGAGAATAAAAATTTCAACATCAAGGTAAGCAAAGAAAGACCATAGACATATCAACCATACTCAAATCTCATCTTACTTCAATGACTCAACTGATACCTAGGGAGTGTTGGCTGGTGAAGGCAATGGGCATCAATTAGGGAGTAGATTAGGGTTTGTGAAACTAATGAAGGCTTGAGGGCATAGACTGCATTCAAAACTTTCATTAACAACATGATGGCTTAAAGCCTTGTTCTTGGCCTTCGAGAAGTCTCAATCACCTCTTTCCCTTGTTTGGCATTTGGATCTTATCAAAATGTTACTCATGCAGCCCTAGAAATGAAAAATGACTCTTCTCCTTTGACATTTTCAAAACAAGATACAATAATTTCAGTTGCACCCACAAATCAATGATGACATCAGAAATATTGTGTCTAGTTTCATATTGCCATCCCAAATCCCTGCACAACCACACTCAATATGTTCCTGAGGTACGTAAAATTCGACAAAGTCGCTTAAAGCAAGAACGGAATTTGAATAAAAAGTAGAAAAAAACCTCAACATTGCAGAAGAACTAACAGTAACTGCATTAAATTATCTCTGCTTTGATTTTAAAGGAACACCTTCGTACATCTTAACTTTTTCCTTCAATGCATCTCGCCTAGGCCGTGCCAGTTTGTTGTTAGGATCAAAAAGGAGGACTTCTTCAAATGCCTTAAGAGCAGACTTAATTTCTTTCTTCTTCTCATAGGCATCACCAAGGTTATTCCATGCAGTGACATAGCCTGGTTGAAGTTTCACAGCATTCTCAAACTGAGTGATTCCTTTGTCAACCTTCCCATCAAGGACATAACTAACACCAAGGGCATTGTAAACCTGCGAAATAGTCCAGGGAAAAATGATCATCATTAAATCATTCGAAAAACATCAAGAAGATGCCCAAGAATGACCTCCGGGTTTTTTCTTTTCCTTTTTCATTTTGATTTCTAACAATTACCATCTTTCCCATAAAACTTGTATATTTTGCTTGATTTCTTGATCCAACCAGAGAAAAGAGATATATTCTTCATTAAGCCTAACAAAACTCAAATACAACAATGGTGATGGAACTTAAGACATAAACAAGAATGGGAACACACAAGACTGCTGACTGTTGGAGCTCACCTGCTAGAGAATTGTGTTATTACCTAACAACAATACTAAATAGTGAGAGGAACTTCGTCCTCCTCTAAGGAGTTGACAGTGCAGATTACTCCTCTATTTTCTGGTGTGAAGTACGTAAAAAAGCTTCAATGATTTCCTTTTCCTAGATGTGGGATAAATCATATATAGACTAGGGTTACTGCTACTTACCTTATGCTATACATACATCACCACATAAGTGGATTGCAATTGCCAATCCTGCTTAGATACTTGTTTTGTACATATGCTCAGAACCCATTGTACCACTGGATTCGATATCGAATTTGTGACCTATTGGTGATCCTCCTGGATCATCATAATAGAGGATTAATACATGGAAATCATTGGCTTTTCACCGGATACATGTCTATGTAAGATGAACCGTGTCACCATAGTCATACTTAAGCAAACTTAGTTGACCATGGTAAAAAGAATAAACACGTCTTAAATCAGAACAACTAAAGCACCCAGTTTCCTCCCAAATCCCAATATCCCCATTTTGTTTCATTATGACTAAAAAATGCCATGTCATTATATTTAGCTTTCAGTCAGTTTTCTCTCCTTCATTTCCTCATAGTGCCAGTTGCCACTTAATTCAAAGTTCCTGTTTTGCCACAGATCCATTTCAAAAGTCACATTCCAACCACCTTCATTTAAAGAACATGTTCTCTGGCTGCAAGCATTACCTTATAACATACAGAGTAGTTGGCCTTCAAACAGTTCCTATAACATTCTTTTCAGCTTCAAAATATTTGCTGATTGTCTGCAGAACTTCAAAAGTACTCCTCGATTATATACCGTTTAGTTATCTGCTCTCTTGCCCTTCCTCTGAAGCATTGAGCTTACTGAATAAGAATAATCATTTTCAGATGCTTCTTTTGCCCATCAAACTTCACTACTACCTAACTATCTCATGTTCTTAAATACACCTTCCAAAAATAAAGTTTTAATCCCGCATATCTTGAACCCTCTTAGTTTTGTACCTTCTCCTCAGATTTAGCCTAGGATATACCTCAATTTTTTCATATATACCACATATTTCTAGAGCATCTATCCAGGGTTTCTCCAAGTAAGAATATACCAATTCTTTCTTCTTCCATATGATTACTATGACTTTCCAAAGACAGACGATATGTACGATAATTTCTTGTTGGATCCAAAAAGAATTTGAATTGAGACAGTGGCAAAAGAAGTGATAAACAAGGAATTCATAGATGATAAAAAAAACCGTCATCGTCCTATCTTTCTTTTATTTGCAAAAAAATAGTTGCCCAAAGAATGCGGCTTGTATTCTTATGCCTGACAGCCCAGTCTCTTAACATTGCACCAAGCCATGCTTCTGCCTTTTCTAATCTGAAACTGAACTTAAAAAGTGGTCCCTAGAGTCAATCCCAAGTATTTGGAGCTAAAAGCTTTGAGTTGTTGGATGGTGTCAACTGAAAAACATCAACCTGAGATTCTAAGAAGTAATAAGTCATACTTTCAAGGTACAAGTGGGACCAAGGCAGCATGCATACCACGCGACCTCAGATAAAACCAGACCCAGAAAAAAAGGGGGGAGGGAACCTTCACACAAAGCCACCATAGAAATATAACATCCATCAGGGTTAAGATTGATAATTAGTGAGGGAGATATTTCTCAATGGTACAGACTACATGGCAAAAGTGAAAATTTACATACATGGTTTAATGAAGTAACCCTTTTATGATCAAACAATTGAGAAGGTTCTTTAAGACAGTAATATAAGTCTAAAGATGAATTCGTAACGAGTCCATCACTGCCAGTAGATGGCACAAAATAGAGCACTTTTTCTTTTCAACCTAAGCAAGAAGATCTGACTGACCTCTACATAGTCCAGACCATCCAGAACCAGGAATACAATACTTTCAACATTGGAAAATCACTATTTTTTGACCGGAGCCAAAACATGTCAAGCTATGCGCATCCAACACAGTACTATTTTTGTTTGTAGGATATTAAGATCAGAAATAGTATCATACTTGGGCAAGATCCTGATCATCTCCATCCCATTTTTCAATAGCCTGAAGCAAGTACTTAATAGCAGCTGGGTAAAATTTTCTCCTTAACATCACTGCTCCAAGTTCAAAAAACTCCATCGCACTAGCATCGCCACTTCTTACCTGCTCCTGAGATTTATTTTAGAAAGCAAAACATGAGAGAGAGAGAGAGAGAAGCATCATTGATGTTCCCATGAAGACGAGAAAATAAACTTCAAAAGATAGCTAGCGCACAAAAATAAACTAAGTTCCTGTTAAAAGCCTGAAACAGATAAAATTCCACAATCATTTTGGGTTCCAATCATAGAAGTAGTTAACAATTTATCAAGTAAACATACATCCATTAAGGCACATATTAATTAGAAGCCTACAGCACACCCTTGATATTTGGATATCTGGGTAGGAGAGATTAAAGCTACTTTATTTAGTAGTGTTATAGTGAAGTTAACTTAGTTTAATGTCCTAGTTAAGCACTTGTTTACTTGTTTGGAATAATCGAGTTGTGGTTAGATTGGAAAATCCTTTGTCTTGGAAAAATAAGGCAATCCTCTTTCTGATATGAAAGTTTTAACATCTCTATATAAGAAAGACTTGCATAGGCAATTGAACAACTTTAACCAATAAAATTTGATGCACATATTCGTGTTTTTCAACGGGTATCATTAATATCTTTCAGGTGAGACTCCAAGAAGGCCTCAGAAATATTACAAAATTTCAGTTATTTCCAGCATGCTGTGCATAATTAAATCCTAATCAGCCTTCAATGAACCCATTTCAAGCCCAAAGCCCAAAAACTTTAGTGCTGAAACACTAACACTATTTTGTCGTACCATTGTAGTGCTTCGCATAAAAACATGGAAGCCATGCTAAGTTCAGTTGGAACTCTTGTTTTGTTCCAAACCATCTCGGAATGTTTCATTCCTGCATGAGCCTTTAAATACACCAGTCCCTTATTTCAGGGAGGCCTGTGTTAAGAATGCCCAGGGAAGAGGGAAAAGACGCCTATGAACAAGGACCAAAACTTCATTTCGGTGTATTGTTTGGGTCACCTCGGAAACGGAAACTCTTCAGAAATGTTTCAAAAACAAAATGAAAACATGTAAAAAAATTAGGTATCTATTTTAAAAATATTTTGCAAAATATTAATAAAAATATACTAAAATATCTTGAAACATGTCGAAACACCTTGAAACATTCCGACACACCTCAAAGTATTGTAATTTCGATTCAATGATTGATTCGTTTTGGCCTCTCTGAAAATAAAAACGTTTTGACCATTTCAAAACAAAATTTAGTTCTTTGCATATGAATAGATCACACTCCCTTGCATTGGATTGAGTCTGAGTGTTAGACGTTACCTTGCTGTCCAAAGTTTCTAGCAACCTGTATCATTTATGTTAATGTCAAATTAAGCCTCAAAAAGCCAAGTTAAGCCTAAACTCCATTCTTAAGCCTAAACTTAACTTTTTCATCATAAACCCTGAAAATTAAAGTCTTAGTCTACCATTATTTGACAGTAAAATTCCATTGCTCAAGGCTCAGTCTACATCAAGAAGCTTTGAGAGGGTCCAACACCAAGTGACTTGAAGGTGATGTATTTTACTGTTGGAGATTTACTTTCCTATTGTTAGAGATTTTCTTTTCTATTTTACTTTTACTTTCCTATTATGTTGTTTCTTGTTATGTTCTACTTTCCTAATATTATAATTGTTTTCAATATCAATCAATGTAAATAGGTGATAGGATGTTGGTAGCACACATCCTACTGTTCACCGCGATTGTTCATCGTGTGGTTATTGTCCATCGTAAAACTACTGCTTGTACGAAGATCTTTGGATCCTAAATCATTTCTAAGAAGAAGTGATGACCGGTGGTTGAGTTCCTTTGGCTGTGATTGTTATTTGTCGACGTTGAGATTACAATTGTCTCATTGCTATAATACTTGTTTGTCTTGATACTTGGGTAACAATTTTGTAGAAACGAGGGATTTGATTAAAACCCTAATATGTGTTTGTGATTGACCCATTTGTTTAGGTCACTGGAAGTCTCAATGTCCTAAATTGGTGAATAAGAATGCCAAAAGGGCCTTACAGCAGCCATTTAGGCCCAAAGATCATCATACAGCCACAACTACTTCACCAGTGGATGAGACACTTCCATCAGCTCCTAGCATGACTATGATAGCTGATCAATTGCTGAAGCTTATTTCCCTTCATCAACCAGGTGCTCTATCAGTTTCTCCTTCCATAGGTTCATTTACTACAGGACCTTCAGGTATCTCTCGAACTGCCTGGGTCTTTGACTCAGGAGCCACCCATCATATGGCCAGTAATTCTTCCTTATTTTTTTTATTATTTCCCCACCCTCTATATCTATCCTTGCAGCCAATGACACCCAAATGTCTTTGGCTGGTGTTGGAACTATCGTCTTTTCCCAGCTTACACTTCCTGATGTCTACTATATTTCTCAACTTACTTTAAATTTAATATCTGTTAGTCAGTTGTTTGATTCCAGATTTTTAGTTCATTTTTCTTCTACTGGTTGTGTTGTGCAGGATCCACGGTCCAAGAAGCTAATTGGGACAGACCATAGAAATAGAGGGCTATATGTGTTGGATGAATTTCATGTTCTTGAAGTTGTTGCATCTACTATTGATTTATCTTCTTTTCAATTGAGTCTAAAATCGTCTAGTTTTTATTTATGGCATTCTCGTTTAGGTCATGTTTTTATTCTCGTTTAAAATTTTTAACTTCTACTAGTAGTTTGGGTAGTTTAGAGTGTCATGATTTTTCAGATTGTAGTGGCTGCAAGTTAGCTAAATTTATTGCATTACCTTTCAATAAAAGTAATTCTTGTTTTCTTGCACTCTTTGATCTTGTACATTTTGATATTTGGGGACCAACTCCTATTGCTACTAAAGGGGGGTCTAGATAATATGTTTCTTTTATTGATGATCATACCAGATATTGTTGGGTGTATCTACTGACACGTAGGTCTGAGTTCTTTTCCATTTTCTCTACCTTTCGTGTTATGGTGCGTACTCAATATTCTTCTATCATCAAATGTTTTCGCTGTGATCAAGGTGGAGAATATTCTTTTAGTGTTTTTCGTGATTTGTTGAAATCTGATGGTACTGTCTTTCAGTCTTCTTGTACTGACACACCTGCTTAGAATGGAGTGGCAGAACGGAAACATCATCACATTATTGACACAACTCGTTCTCTGTTGCTATCATCCAGTGTCCCTAGCTCTTTTTAGGAAGAAGCAGTTCTTACAGCAGTTCATTTGATTAATTGCATTCCTACAATCCTTAATTCTGGTGTCTCACCTTTTGAAAAACTATGTGGTAAGACACCTGACTATTTCCCATTACGTGTGTTTGGATGTACATGTTTTGTTTGATACCTAGTGTTAATCGTACAAAACTCTCAGCTCGTTCAGCCTTATGTGTTTTTCTTGGCTATGGTGAGGGACAAAAGGGATTTCGGTGTTATGATCCTAGTACACAAAAACTTTATGTTTCTCGCCATGTTGTTTTTATAGAACATATTCCTTTTTTCTCTATTCCATCTAGTTATTCGTCTCTGCATAAATCTGATCTTATCTATCTTGATCCCTTTCTCTCTAATGTCCTGATTCCTATGTTGGTGATATAACTGTCAAGGTTCAAAGTATCGGCCGAGTCGGATACAACTTGGCCGAGTCGTATCCGCCTCGGCAGGCAGTGATACGATAACGATACACGATACAAGACTATCACGAGTCTACCATGAATCGGTTCTGACTCGGGCCAACTCGATTCAACTCGGACAAACTCAGATTTGAGTCGGTCCAACTCGGACAAACTCGGCCGATTCACTTTCAAATCGACCTAATACGCACAACAAAGAAAATGCCAAAAAAAAAAGGCAAAAAAGAAGAGGAATTGAACCCTAAATCAGACCTCTTTTACCATAATAAAAATAAAAGAAGAACGAATAGATCACAGACCTGAAAATTTGTAATAAATCTCCCCAATCAGAGACCCTTTTACACTAATTGTTCCTACTTTCCTTCTTCTTTGCAGTAGTAAAGGACCCAGGTACAGAAACCGCGGATCAACGATCAACATCACGGATCAATTGCAGAAACCCTAGGCTACTCGATGATTGGACTACTCGAGTAGCAAGAGATCCAGCTTCAACGACGATGAGTCTCGAGTAGCAGAGACCCATCGTCTCTGTGCTTCCTCTCTCTCTCTCTCCCTCTCTTTCTCTCTCTACGTTGGTCGAAGTCCGACTGTCTAAGAGTTGGTGGGTTGAGGCTTTGCCTTATGAGACCAAAAAATTTAATTCCCTCCCCCCTTCTTTTTGTTTTTTTTGGTTTTAGCCCAAACTTTTTAATTATATAACTTTTAGTATTTATCATATAATTTAATGAGAACTTAACTTCTTAAGTTTGTTTTTGTATATGTATTGATGACTTAATAATTAAATGTACATAATGGAGAAAATACATATAATCATCATGCATAAAATACATATACATATAATCGATCTAATCAAGTACATTATAAATAATTAAATGAAGAATTATACACTTATATTTTTTTTTATAATTTTTAAAAATTACAAATTAAATTATATTAACCTTGAATATAGATGATAATAAATATTTTTCGGTAACATCCTTATTATTCTTTTTTGAAATGATTAATGTGTTAAATAATGTATTTTAGGGATATGGTGCATTGATGATAATGTTTACATTTATTACAATTTTTTTATTTTTTTTAAATTTTTTTGAGCCTTTTATATAGTGTTTTGCCCGTATCGACCGATACTGCGCCGCGACCGATGTGTCTCAGTGGCCTCCGAGTCAAGGGCCGATACCGCGACCTTGAACCATGATGACTGTGGTTGATCTTCCCTCATTTTCTTCTTCTTCTTTGTTTGATTTGTCTGTTACCCGTTCCCCGATTGTGCATACTTATGTTCGCAGGACTCCTACTGTCTCCTCCACAGATGTTGTGCCTTCATCTGCACCTCTTGACTCCTAATCAATTTCTGACACTGTGGATCACACTCCCTGTTACCCTCAGCGCACTCAGAAGTGTCCTGACAGGTTTGGTTGGTCTAACTCTTGCTATTCCTCTACTTTTTGTTATTTCCTAACTTCTATACATTCTTTGTCTGAACCAACCTCCTATAAAGAGGCTATACTTGATCCTCTTTGGCAACAGGCAATGGATGAGGAGCTTTCTGTGCTATATAAGACTCGAGCTTGGGATTTGGTGCCTTTACCTCATGGTAAACGCCACATTGGTTGTAAGTGGGTTTATAAAATCAAAACTCAATCTGATGGTTCTGTGGAAAGGTACAAGACTAGATTAGTAGCCAAGGGTTTTGCTCAAGAGTATGAGCTTGACTATGATGAGACTTTTGCTTCAGTGGCTAAGATGACCACGATTTGCACAGTTATTACTGTAGCAACTGTTCGTTAGTAGAGCTTATTCCAGATGGATGTGAAAAATACTTTCCTTCATGGTGATTTGTCTGAAGAGATCTATATGACTCCTCCTCCTGGGTTGTCTTGTAGTCTTGGTCATGTCTGCAAACTTCACAAGGCTTTATGGTCTTAAACAGGACCCGAGGGCATGGTTTGTAAAATTTTCTTCAGTCATATGTGACTTAGGCTTTTGTAGTAGTGATCATGATTCTACTCTCTTTCTTTGATCCACTTCTTCTGGTTTCATACTTCTATTATTTTATGTGGATGACATGATTATTACAGGTGATGACAACGCTAGAATTCAATTGTTGAAAACTCAGTTACAGAATTATCTTGAGATGAAAGATTTGGGTCCACTTCGATATTTCTTAGGGATTGAGGTTGTTTCCTCTCCTAAGGGTTATCTTATTTCACAGTCAAAATATGCCTCAGATGTTATTCAGCGAGCTTGCTTATCGGACACTCGAACTGTTGACACACCCTTGGAGCTTAATGTTCGTTATACTTCCTCTGATGGTTCTCTTCTGTCTGATCTTACATTATATCATACGATTGTTGGGAGTTTGGTGTGTCTTACTGTTACTCGTCCAGATATTGCTTATGCGGTTCATGTGGTTAGTCAGTTTGTTCATGCTCCTACCACACTTCACTGGTTTGCTGTTCTTCGAATTCTTCGATATCTACAGGGTACGTTATATCAAAGTTTATTATTTTCTTCTTCTTCTTCGTCTCTGAAGCTTCGTGCTTACTCTGATGTGGATTGGGCTGGTGACTCTATGGATCGCAAATCCACCACTGGTTTTTGTCTCTTTCTTGGTGATTCTCTTATTTCCTGGAAAAACAAGAAACAAACTGTTGTAGCTCGCTCTTCTGCTGAAGCTGAATATCGTGTTATGACATCTACCACAGCAGAAATAGTTTGGTTGCGTTGGTTGCTTGCTAATCTTGGCATTTCATTGACTACTCTTATTCCTATGTATTGTGATAACACCAGTGCTATCTAGATTACTCACAACTCGGTGTTTCATGAGCGCACCAAACATATCGAGATTGATTGTCACTTTGTGCACCATCTTCTTCAACTGGGCACAATCTCTCTTTCATATCTTCCTTCTACTATGCAGTTGGCTGATTTCTTCACCAAATCCCACACTATTGCATGCTTTCATTTTCTCCTTTCAAACTCTTGATGTTGGATACTACCACATCATGAGTTTGAGGGGGGATGTTGCAGTAATCTAGTATATTAGCATTAGGGGTAGATTAGTCATTTATATTCCTATATTTTGCCCTAGTATAAATTCGTTGTAATACAGATCTAGTGATAACTCAATCAATATTTTTTTCTCTTTCTCTAGTAAATATTAACAATTTGGACATGGTGCTTGTAGATGATAAGACTTATGGGAAGTTAAAACCTAGATGTTGTTCACAAGGGCTAGATTGTTGAGATATCATGTGTGCAAATCTCAAATCGAAAGAAAAAAGAAGTGAAAAAGCCTAAATATACGATGAATGTGCTGACTATATATAGCCTTAAGCTTTTAGGTGGGTTTGAGTTTGAGTTTCTAACCTGCATATTGGGTTTTGTTGTTGGACCCTTTATCTCCCAACAAATGGTATCAAACGAATTACTAAAAAACTAATATTGGAGATTCCTAACCATCAATTGGTCAATACTGCGGTGAATAGAATTGAAAACTAGATGACGTATACTTTCCCACCCAAGGAGATAACTTGGGAGGTGCCCACATCATTCATTTCATTGCAATGTAACACAAAAGTGGCATCATGTTGTAACCTAGAGATACCACATAGAAATGTCATTGCAAGTTCTAGACAGAAAAACAGAACATGATCAAAGACTTCTATAGAATTAATGTGTTGTGCAGACGAAGCTTGTATACTTTACAAGTTTGCCTTAAACGCAATAACTTGTAATAGAACTGTTAAAGTAATATTTAATAATGTGTATTTTTGTTTTTGTGTTGCAATGAGACAATGTGGTCTAACAGCATAGGCAATCAGAGTTGGTGTGTAATTATAATTTTCACACACCCCTTTCATGTGATCTCCACGAGGAGCCACTTACTAGTGAAAAGTAGCACCGTGTAGTGTCACTACATCAAACCATCTATTCAGAGGGCACCATGGCGCATGAATCGTGGTGTTGAGGAATGATATCGGACGACAAACACAAATTTCAACATAGAAGAATAGGTTGAACATGATATGAAATTTCAGCAATAACGCGGCTTTGCTAAATGCTATGTTGCCTCGGATGACTTTGGGGTTTACTAAGAGATAAGCTAATACAACAAACAATACAGGCAAGATAATTGCTAATTTCTAGGAGCTTGTAAATTTAATATCACAGCATTCAAGCATGCAAATTACCCTACAACAATCCTCATTTCCACTTGTTGGCATGATTGTTTAACTAAGCAAGTGTCTTAGAAAGCTAAAGTAGGAACAAACAAATATTCCATTATGATAAGAGTCATTGACAAAAATACATGCCAACTTTTAACTCTTAAAAATTAAACATGACCAATGTTCCGTTTACATTAATCATCACACAACCCCGTCTTTCAAAAATTACTGGGAACATAATTCTTTTGAAAGATGGAATTTGAAAATTATTGTACCTAATATTTGCAGTCAACTTGAAGATATGGAACCAAACACCATAAGTTCATGAATCTATAAAAAAAAATAAAGGGAAAAAGGGCAGGCACTTACTTGCAATTCTTTCGCAGAGAGGTCGAGCTCCCTACGGACAAGGACTTGACGAATTACAAAAAAGGTTCCAACCCCAAGCAAACCTAACAGTAAAAGAAGGTAAGAGAGCTGTATTCCCAATTCAAATAGTTCCCCTATCTCATAAACCATATTTAATCTGACATCTTCGCTTGCTTGTGCCTCTTGTGCAGATGTCAACCATGAGATTGTTCCACAAGAGAAAGCAGACACAAGAATTAATGGCGTTTTCACATTTGCAACATCTTCATCAATCAAAAGGCTCCGAGAAAGCACTGCAACAGGATGATCATGTCAATTGATGATTTTTTCACATAAAAAAAAAGTGGAATTGACAGAGAATGAGGTGAAAGGAAGAAAAAAAAACAAGTTAAATGCCAGAGGAAGAGGTTTTGAATCTTGTTAGAGACACATGATTATCCTCTGGCAGAGCAATCTTCCTTTATTTGCTGATCAGAACAAAATTATATGCAAAGATTTTCAATGAATATAACAGAAACACTTCGCTTTATTAGTAAAAGAATATCTCATTGACATAGAAAATTATCAAATTTACTCACTAGTCACTACCAAAAAATTATGAAATTTAATCTATTCAAAAAGGTAAAACAAGACTCGGTCCTTAATTCACCTTCAACAAAAATGGATTACAAAAGCTGATCGAAACTTCTAAATATGTTAGTAATACATTAAAAGTAGGAAAGCAACTGTAGTGTCATCAAAAGTTGGACATTACATGATTGATTACATCATGGTTCAAAGTATCGGCCGACATCGATACGAGTCGACCGAGTTCCGTGACGACACCATTACATGATATCTATAAACCCCGAATATCGCATAACTTGTCCAAGTCATTTGAGTTATATCCAAGTCACTGAATTATCATCACCGAATCGAATAATGATATGGTTCTGCAATACCGTAATATGATCTGAATCTTTCGTCATGTCAATATTTTTTTTTATGTCGTATCGCTTGATACTGTGATGCAACGCCGTGACAGATGTGTCTCTGAGTTCTTGAATCGATGTCCGATATCGCGACCTTGAACTATGTATTATATAGCAGAAAAAATTCAGAGAATTTGATGTCCAAGTATAAACAAATAAACTCATCACATCAAATTTCATCTATTTGGTTAGTTGTCTTGTCCTTTTCACAATGAACATGTTGTGACCTGCAGAAGATTTATTCAATTCAGTGATTTAATAGGTATCTTTCCATATTCTGAGATAGATGCCTGCAGCTTGAATGATCCATAAGGGTAAGTTTTGCATGCAAAATTAGATTCTACGACAACAGCGACACTTCAGAAATTTCAG